>JBBCBC010000028.1:21159975-21604241 GCA_037126765.1 Stenogyne calaminthoides
TACACTTTGTCATCTGATTCAAAACAGATATCTTAGAAATCTGATTTAATAAATTGGTTTTTCACATGGGTAAAACTTAGCTTCCGCACATCAGTTAAATTGATAAACGCCGAACCGATCTGCCCTCAGGAGATCAGTAAGTTGAATATCAGTCCAAACTGATTCACACACACTCTGATCAGATAACTTGCTTTTCACACCTGATCTGACGCAAAAGTTTTCAGAAGTCTATTCACCCTCCCTCTAGACTTCTGCCCTCACAAAACCCGTTCGGGACCTACACCTCCTCACCATCTTCTTCATTCTCCCCACTAACTTCCTTATCACCATAATCAACCTCAACATCCTTCTCAGTTTCCACCTCAACATGGTTCACTTCCTTATCTACATCAGCATTCTCATTCTTGTCCACTGCCAAATCACTAAGAGGATCATCAAGAAATAAATCAAAATTTGGCATTCCCTCAGCAAGTCTTCTAGCACGTTTAAAGTTGAGAACAATCTCATCAACTTTTTCCCATATGGTATCATCAGAAGGATTATTCTTAGATTAGGATGCATCTTCTGAAAGATTATTATCTTGACATGGATTAACCCTGAAAGACTTCTTCAAGGACAATAATTTCGACACGTACAACCTGGATACATCAGTAATATCTTTCATCATAGAATCCAAAATAGAAAGTAACATCCCCCTGGGAAAAAAAAGGTGTTACTGCTATACATATCAATGTGTTACCATAAGGCGCAAAGAACACACTAAAAAGATAAAAAACAAACCTGACTATCGCATAAATCCTGATTCAAATATCCTTTAAGGCAAATTTATCTTTTACATGTCCATTCACAATAACATGATACACATCAGCTACAAGTTCATCATCTCCATAAACACGTCCACAACTCTCCTGTGAACATCGAGTTTGTATCTTATCATCTGTCTAATGTTGTATCAGAGGGTGTTTGGATATGGGTTCCAGCAGTTCCCAGCCAAGGTCGTGTGCCAGATGATGCGAGTCCTGAAATATGGCCTGATCGTAGCACGACTAAGACATTCAACACAAGACACGTTAAAAGGAATTGATTAGTACTACTCATACCAACAAGGTGCATCTTCTTTTTTGGTGTCCATTGTGAAAGAACTTTAAAGTTAAGCATGCTTGGCTTGTAGCAATTTCATGATGGGTGACCCCCTGGGAAGTTTTCAGGGTGCGTGCGAGTGAGGACAAGCACGCTAGAAAAGACCCGTGTAGGTTTGCGAGGACAGTACATCAATTCTGATTGTGCTCTTGGTCCAACAAGTGGTATCAAAGCACGGGTGAGTTCGAATCCCGTGGCAGCAGTTGTTGGTCGAATGAGGGGGAATCCTGCCGGCAGGACCTTTAGTCCTCACAGGCTGGCAACTGCTAGGAGGGGGGATTGTTGGGATATGGGTTCCAACAGTTCCCAGCCAAGGTCGTGTGCCAGACGATGCGAGTTCTGAAATATGGCCTGATCGTAGCACAGCTAAGGCATTCAACACAAGGCACATTAAAATGAATTGATTAGTACTACTCATACCAACATGGTGCATCTTCTTTTCTGGTGTCCATTGTGAAAGAACTCTAAAGTTAAGTGTGCTTGGCTTGGAGCAATTTCATGATGGGTGACCCCCTGAGAAGTTTTCAGGGTGCTTACGAGTGAGGACACAACACGCTAGAAAAGACCCGTGTTTGTTTGCGAGGACAATACATCAATTCTGATTGTGCTCTCGGTCCAACAGAGGGATACTGTTTGGTTCAACAATACCGCACCATTTAACCATATGGAGATAAGCAATCTGAAGTACAAGCAGAGATACGGAGAACATTGTAACATCATTGATGTTAACACCTTCCATAACCTCACAAAGCTTATTGAAAACAAACTAACACCAATCAAGCTTTGGGATCATGTCACATTCTCCAATGACTTCAAAACACTACTGCAAAGAAGATGATTAGATGCAGGAGCAAATAACGATGAAATAGTGATAAGTCGAGTTTATTGTGTTATTTATGAGCTTATTGTGATAATATTGTGATTAGTAATTCTCTATTATTTTGTATTTACTTGATTTATTTTATTTAGGCCTCATTTGCTTTAATTTTGTATTTTTAATAAATTTTAGGTATTTATGATATTTTTTAATAAAGCTTGAGATGATTGAAATATGGAGATATAATTGAATGCAAAGTAAGCGAGCCGAATGCAAAGAAAAAGCCAACACTGTTGTAAAATATGAGAATAACGATAAAGGAGAATGCAAGAATACATATTTATTTACCCAGTTCGTCCGGAAGGACTACATTTGGGGGCAACCAAGCCAGGAAGGTTTTCACTCTTTTTTTCATATGTGTGTAAAGGACGGTACAATAGAACATACCTATACATACTAGGAATTGGGCTTTAGCACTAAAGGCCCTAAACACTAAGCCCATCACTATGTAATGTCCACTAATATTATTATATTTACAACACTACCCCTTGGACATTACAATGTGATGCTCATGACTAAGTAAAACATCGTTATATTAATTTAGAAAAATAAACTTAATAAAATAAGAAAAGATATAACTAGTGATCTTCGAGAATCAATGTTGGGAGATGAATTTAATAAAGAAGTTTTGATTAGATCCAAAAACCCCTGAGTATGACATGTTCAGGATAATCTTGATAGTCTAAGTCAGGTTTCAGTATAGGATTGTTAAGAAAGATATCTGCACAATGTATAGTCAGCAGATATAGATCAGGTTAAATATTGAAGACCCTGAAGACCCTGAAGATACTGAAGAACTCAGATAAACCTGAATGATTCAGAAGATACTAATAAATGTTCAGAAGTTACTGAAAACTCAGAAGATACTGAAAACTCAGTAAGTTACTGAAGACTCAGGAAGACCTGAATGTTCAGAGGCACTGAAAAATATCTATCTGAATACTACAAAACTGAGAAAAACGTACATGTTCAGTAAAGTAGATATTTCCCAAAACATTCAAGTTCAGACAAAAGGAACTAAGTCTAAGTGTTGTTTAAGGTTGTCTAATTAAGAGAGATTGACCCAAAAGAGCCATTTTGTTTGACTACATTCACTGAAGATAAGAACCAATCAGAGGAAGACAATACTGTACTTCACTGACACTGAAAGCAACAGGACCTTGAATTTTGTCAGTAGTACTATGTTCCAGACTGCAAAAATTGGTGATTGGCTACATGGCTGCATATTTCCTAAAACATGCAAGGGAGTATTCAAACCCTAAAAATAGTCGTTCATCAATAACCAGAAGAGGAAACCCTTGATGCTATCTCTTCCAACGGATAGTTTTTCAAGAGTAACCTTTGGAGAAGTTGCCTATAAATACCAGTAACCTTCTACATTAAAAGGTTACGGGAAATTTCAAGCAACTCAAGAGCTCATTCGTATTCTTGCAAATTGAAGCACTCGAAAACCCTAGAATTTCCCATGTGTTTCACATTGGAGAGAGCTCATTTACTAAGCCTAGATTGATAGAAATATCCAAAGCTTAGTAGAGATATCCTAGCCTTTGCATTTGTTCTTATTGTAAAGGATATCTCACCCTAGTTGGAAACCAACCCAAACCCAAACCCTTTAATAAGGTGGTTTGAGTGTGTGTGATTTGTTGGTGAGTTAGAGTTGTAAAGAGTGAGTAAGCTGCAGCGAGTCAGCCAGAAAACTCTAGAGAAGAAGTTAGTAATCTACTTGTGGTAGTCTGAACACTTGTGTGTGTTTGGGTTAGTAAGCTGCAGTGAGTCAGCTAGAAAACTCAAGGTAGAAAAGTGGGTAAGCTACAGTGAGTTAGCCTGAAAGCTTTAGGAATGGTTAAGGAATTTCTCTGAAGATCAGAGAGAGTGGATGTAGGAGCTTGAGTCTTTGAACCACTATAATTGCTGTGTTGTTTGCTTTCTGTACTGCATTTTATCTGCTGCATGTTTTTTTCTGAAAGCTGATTTTACTGATATTCAGTTGGAACCAATCCACTGAACTTGCAACAAATTGATCACAACCTTAATCACTGTTTTATTAAAGGAAGAAGATTTTCATCAAAGCCAAAATGAGTATAAACTTAGGGTCAACCTTTCCGCACACTTGAGTAGCTAGAACAGATAGTTACCAAACTGAACTAACTCTACTGAGTGTTTAGTAAGATAATTATCTGATCCAATCTCCTCAAGATCTCTGGTAAATTCAGGATCAGTTGGGCTAATCTGAAGCTTCTGAAAGCTGCTCAGGATAATTGTCTCAGTAGACTTTGACTTAGGGCGATTTGTGCTTCTCAGAGCAAAAATATCAGGATTACCTGACCCATCTGACCTCAGTGAAGAAAAAGTTTTAAAAATCACTGAACACGTGTATTCCCCCCCATACACGTGTAAGACTCGTTTGCACCGGGACCAACAAGTGGTATCAGAACAGTGGTTCATTTTGACCACTTGCTTTGGTAGCCATAGTCCATTTGTTGAAAGACTTTGGTGGTCTACTGAATAGATCTTACCGCTGATATCTTACAAAGCTCACTCATCATGCCTTCTAAGAAACTTCCTATGTTCTCTGTTGAGAGCTATAATCTATGGAGACTGAGAATGCAGGCTCATCTGTATTCCAAACATGAAAGAATGTTGAGAGTGGTTTCTGAAGGACCATTCAAATATACTGTTGTGAATCCCAGAATCACTGATACTGAGAGGAATGATCCCAGAGATGAATTTCCAAAGCCTGATGACCAACTTACTCCTGATGAGAGAAAGTTAGTCAATTTGGACTACATTGCTAAAGATACTCTTTATAACACTATTGATGATGGTGTTATAGGGATGATTTATCACTGTGAAACTGCAAAAGAAATATGGGACACACTTGTTGTTATGTGTTAAGGCACAGATCATATTAAAGAAAACAAACTTTCTGTTGCTATTGGAAAGTTTGATAGCTTTAAAATGGAAGATGGTGAATCCATTGACAATCTGGAAGTCAGATTCACTAGCATTATGAATGATATGAATGCTCTTGGGAAAAGATACCCACAGAGAGAAGTGGCACTGAAAATTCTTAGAGGATTGTCTAAGAAATGGGATATACATGTTGTGGTGATTGAAAACACAAAAAATATTGATTCCATGCCATACCAACAAGTTTTCTCTGAACTGAAAGCTTATGAGTTTGTGATTGACAAGAAAACTAAGAAATCTGATAGCAAAGATGATTCTTCATCTATCAATAATGTGGCCTTTAAAGCCAAAGAGAAATCTTGTAAATCCAGAGAGTCTGAGAACTCACTTGCCAAAAATCAGGATGAGCAAGAGGATAAGCTAGTACTGATGGCAAGGAGGTTTGAAAGACTCAATAGCAGATATGGAAAATATAAGAAATATTACAGGAATCACAGGTACAAGAGAAACTCGTGTTCGAGGACGATCCACTGAGAAAAGGAAGGACCATAAAGCTGAATGCTCCTCATCCAAGAAAAAGGACTCCAAGACCAAGGAGGAAAGTGATCAGGATGATGACACCAACAGATGATACAACTGTCAGAAGAAAGGTCACTTTCAATATGACTGTCCTGAGCTAAGTGCTAAGGAAAGAAAGGAAAGACAAGCCAAGAGAGATAAGAAGATCTCCATCAAAAAGGCTATGATTGCTGAGGAAGAAGAACAATCTGAAGAAGGATCCAGTTCTTCAGATGAGATATTCTCAGATAGTGACAGTGATGATGTCTGCCTTCTTGCAATGGAGGAGGTAAATTCTTCTATCTCCGTTGTTGCTTGCCTACACAAGCACATGAGTTCTCAAGTTCAATCAGAATCAAGAATTTTGACCTCGATGGATTCTTTTTGAGAATCTTATGAAGGACTATTCTCGTTTACAAGAATCGCTCACGTAAACTCAAGAGCGTAACAAAACTGATCACGAGAATCAAGTTGAAAGACTCTAAAAATGCTGAGATCACTTCTAAATTGATGGGAACTACTGATGAACTGGATGTTCTGAAAGTACAACTCTCAGAGAAAGAGAAAGTGATAGAAATCCTGAATGGAAAATTAGAGAAATCCACTGAAGAGATTCATCTTATCATAACTGAGTTCAATGACCTCTTTGAGAAGCATGAGACTCTAAAGAAATGTGAGGATAGTGCGCAGAGAAAGTAAGCTCTATTGAATTATGCATCTAAAGTAATAGATGAAATTCAGAGTTATCAAAGACCTGCAACTATAAAAGCTGGATTGGGATATAATCCAGGGGGAACCTCACAAGGTCTTCTGAATGCTGCTTCTAGTAGCACCAAGACTGTCTTTGTTAAACCAGTGACATCTAATCTTCTTACTGAAGAACAGCCCAGAGTTTTAGACAACGGTAAAGGACCTATGGTTTCAAAAAAACTGAAGGTTCGTGGAGGAAAGCCCAAACCTCAGGAAAAGGCTAGAAAACCTGAACACTCAGTAGGAAATTTTTAGGTTAGTACTTCAAAGCCTCAGGCTAGGAATATCAACCTGAAGAGATCTACACTGAACCATCAGAGGAATTTTCAGAAGAGAAACACTCAGCAGAGATATTCTCAACTGAAAAGACCAAGTCCACAGGTTACTGAAAGACCACAATTTCAGTACAGACAACCTAAACCCCACTTGCGTAAGGGTAAAGGTTTCCTGAACCCAAGTCAGCAGAGACAGAGACCAGCTGCACCAAAGCCAAGGCACTTGAACAAGAGGCCTGAACCCAAGAAGAACTCTAAGGCTCATGTTCATGCTAAGGTTGGCATTCATACGCAGGGTACTGCCAAGGCACCTAGGGTGGTGAATGTGTATGTAGATGTTTATGGAAGACAAATCAGCCACTCTAAAGTAATTAGAGTTGTCAGGCAGATTTGGGTTCCAAAAGGTACAGCTAACTTGGTAGGACCCTACACCAAATGGGTACCTAAGACCTGATTTGTTTTTCAGGTGAAGGAAAAGGGCACTTGACTGAATGCAGATAACATAGCCTTGATGAGTGGAAATGAATTGGCTCCTGCTGTATGGTATCTGGATAGTGGATGTTCAAGACATATGTCAGAATATAAGCAATTACCCACTGACTATGTTGAGCAAAAAGGCCCTCAGACCACATTTGGAGACAACTCAAAAGGACATACTGAAGGATATGGAACTCTTGAAGTTGATTCTGTTCATATCCATGGTGTTTCATATGTGTCTGGTCTAAAGCATAATTTGCTTTCTATCAGCCAATTATGTGACAAAGGATTCAGTGTTGAGTTCTCAAGAACTTATGTTATGTAAAAAAAAATGATTCACAGAAAATTTTACTGACTGGTACTAGAAAGGGAAATGTGTATCTTGCTGATTGGAGTTCAACTCCTAAAAATACATGTTTGGTTGCAAAAAGTTCTACTGATACCAGTTGGTTGTGGCACAAAAGATTGAATCACTTAAACTTCAAAACCCTGAACAAACTTGCAAGATTAGCACTTGTGAGGGGGTTACCAAATGAAGTATTCAGTAAAGATCATGTATGTGATGCCTGTCAGAAAGGAAAAAAATCAAAGCATCATTCAAAAGCAAAGTAGAAGTGTCTACTGACAGAATATTACAATTGTTACATATGGATCTCTTTGGTCCAGTAACACATGTGAGTACTAATGGCAGGAAATATACACTTGTGGTAGTTGATGACTACTCTAGATACACATGGGTCATATTCTCACTCAGTAAGAAAGAGACTCAGACAAAACTGCATGAACTACTGAAGAGACTCAGTACTGAAAAGAATCTAAGTGTGGTCAAAATTAGATCAGATAAAGGAACTGAATTTATCAACCATATTATATCTGATTATTGTGCAGCAAATGGAATAGCTTATGAAACATCAGCTGCAATAACCCAACAACAAATTGGTGTTGCTGAAAGAAGAAATAGGACTCTGAAAGAAACTGCAAGAACGATGATTGCTGAAGCTGATATTCCTAAGAGATTTTGGGCTGAAGCTATCAACATTGCAAGCTACTCTCAGAACAGATCCATGCTGACCAAGAATCAAGGAAAAACACCTTATGAGCTGTGGAATGAAATGAAGCCTCTTGTTTCTTTCTTTCGTGTGTTTGGTTGCAAGTGTTCCATACACAATAATGGTAAAGATCAGTTGAAAACTTTTGATAGAAAAGCTGATGAAGGAATATTTTTAGGGTATTCTGAAGTCAGTAAAGCCTTCAGAGTTTACAACTGTAGGACTCTTATTGTGGAATAAACACCTCATGTTGTTTTTGATGAGTCTACTTGTGTTCAAGAGAAACAGGAACAAGACTCAGGAGAACTGACCAAGAGAATCACCAGACTTAGCCTGAAAAAGAAATCCTTTGAACCCGAGAAGAAGAAGTCAGTCACTTTCTATGAATGGAGTGAATCAGACTCAGAAAAGGAAGTTCAGGATGGAAACACTTAGGATGGTGAGACTCAGGATGGAAATTCTCCACTGAAGGAAAGTCAACACACTGAAGCTGACCAATCTGAACATACACCAGTTCAGACTCAGGTATGTAATGCCAATGAAAATGTGGTCATAGCTGAGGCAAACTCTGAATCTATCAACCAAGGGGGAACAAATGTCTCTGACAATGTACTGAATAGAATTTCCCCTGAGGAAGATGATTCTCTTTCTCCTTTTCTGTTGTTCCCTGAATTTGATGAATTACCTGAACCTAACATTTCTGATGTTGAGGATACTACTGAAGGGGGAACATCCAAGAGAAAATGATTGGATAGTCATCCTACAAGTCAGATTGTGGGTGATCTATCAGAAGGTGTTAAAATAAGAAGGTTCCATGGAGAAAGTGCTTTGTTCTGCTGCTTCCTATCTGAAAAAGAACATACTGAGATTGAAGAAGCTCTTCAAGATTCATTCTGGATTACTGCTATGCAAGAAGAACTGAATCAGTTCACAAGAAATGAAGTTTGGGAGCTAGTGGACAGACCTAAGAGGCACAATGTGATTGGAACTAAGTGGGTGTTCAAGAATAAGAGAGATGAGAACAACAACATTGTGAGAAATAAGGCAAGGCTAGTTGCACAAGGTTATTCCCAAGAAGAATGCTTGGATTATGATGAAACCTTTGCACCTGTTACAAGACTAGAAGCCATCAGATTGTTTCTTGCATATGTTGCCCACATAAAATTCACAGTCTATCAGATGGATGTGAAAAGTGCATTTCTGAATGGTGTGCTTAAGGAGGAAGTATATGTGGAACAACCTCCAGGATTTTGTCAGAGTGGCCAAGTTTACAGGCTCAGGAAAGCCTTGTATGGTCTTAAGCAAGCACCCAGAGCATGGTATGATACCCTTTCTCAGTTTCTTACTGACCATGGTTTTATCAAAGGAACTATTGATAGAACTTTGTTCAGGATAGAAGATGGGAAAGATATCTTACTTGTTTAGATTTATGTGGATGACATCATATTTGATTCTCCAAATCATCAGTTGTGTGAAAAGTTTTCTACCCTGATGAAAGGAAAGTTTGAGATGTCTATGATGGGGGAGATGAATTTCTTTCTTGGACTTCAGGTGAAACAAACTAAGGAAGGAATCTTCATCAATCAAGCAAAACACACCAGAGATCTGATTGCAAAGTATGGTGTACAGAATTACAATGCAGTTAGAATTTCCATGAATACTAACTACAAGATGGATCCTGATCCTGATGGCAAATCAGTAAATCACACTGATTATAGAGGGATCATTGGATCATTGCTATATCTCACTGCAAGTAGGCCTGATATAACATTTGCTGTTGGGATATGTGCAAGATACCAAGCTAATCCTAAGGCTAGTCACATGGAGGCTGCCAAGAAGATTCTGAAATATCTTAAAGGCACTGTGAATAGAGGATTATGGTATCCAGCTGATGATAACCTTGAATTAACTGGTTATTCAGATGCTGATTATGGAGGATGTAGAATTGACAGGAAGTCTACCACAGGAACTTGTCAATTTCTTGGAAGTAAACTGATATCATGGTTTTCAAAGAAACAGACCTCAGTAGCAACCAGTACTACTGAAGCTGAATACATGGCTGCAGGAAGCTGTTGTGCACAGATTCTTTGGCTCAGACAACAATTGAGGGATTATAAGATTATAGCCAATGAAGTACCTATATTTTGTGATAATAATAGTGCAATTGTTATTACAAAAAATCCAGTATTGCACACCAGATTTAAGCATGTTGATATCAGACATCACTTCATCAGAGATCATGTTGAGAAGAAGGATATCAGAATGGAGAAAATTCATACTGATAAACAGAGAGCTGATATATTGACTAAACCTTTGGCTGAATCAAGATTTCAGGAACTATCAGTTGAATTAGGAATGTTGGATCCAGGTGAATAAGGCAAATCTGAAAAATTGAAGGTTTTTAGATACATGAAGTTTTTCAGGATTTTACTGAAAAACTCAGGATAAAATTGAGATTCCTGAACACCGAGTCTTGGGAAACTCAGTAATCCTAAAGTTTAGTACTCAGTTTTATACTGATATTTTATCAAGGTCAAAACTCAGTAAGACTGATGGTTAAAATTAGTCCGAAAGAAGTATTGACTCATGCACTTCATTTATTGTCAAAAATTGAATCTCAGTAATCATTGACAATAAATGACAAAACACCTGAAGAAATAATTGGGCGGGACGTTTGAAATTCTCGAGGAAAGTCAATGGTCTGCAGGAACAGTAATTAAATGCACTGATCATTAATCACCAATAAGGATAAATTGGCGGCTAAGTACTTGCAAGATTGTCCTTTCATTTACCCGATTAAGCCTGTTTTAATCTTGACCGTCAAATCCTTCATCCACACGATTTTCAATAAATCAAAATCCTATATCCATTATGGAGACTCCATTCAAACCTTATTTCAAAATGCTTTCGTCTTCACAAACCCCTGCTTCAAAACCTTCAATTGCCCAGAAATCTCATATCTCAAAAACCCTTCACTGACGCTCTCTGTCTACCACAAACTTGCCATTTCCAATAAGTCGTGGTACGAAAATGTCGTTTCTCTGGAAAGCACATCAAATGCAACTCACGAGGAGGAAGCATTGCATATGCTTCGGTTGGCAAAGATTACATGTCTGGTCGCAAATCAACCAAATGTCGAATACGCCAAAGAGGTAATTGAGTTCGTTGCTAATATTCAATTGGATGATGATCATTGCATAGATTCTAGGGTTACGGTATCACATCTAGAAAATGGTACAAAATATGTGGATTTTGTTAGGGAATTGTATATTATCCCTAAGAATTTAAATGCCATATATGAGTTAATGACCGAGGAGAAAATCCTACTATGTACATGGTTGGTAGGGAACAGGAATATTTGGATCAGATTGCTGAGCATCCCGTAAAATTTGAAGCTACTCCAAATAAAAAGCATTTGAAGCCTAAATATCGAGTACTTTTGGATATTGTGAGCAAATGCATTATGAGTGGATTTGGTAGTTTTGAGCAGATAAGCAAACCTAAGTTGAGGTTAATGGCTGCGATTGAAGATTCTCCTTCAAGGGCTTTTAATTGGTTGCACTATTTGATCAAGGTGGTCAGTGATCAAGCGAAACACATTCAAAAGGTGGATGGCTCTGTGGTAATTAAAGGGAAAATTCTACACGCAACCAAAATTGCATTTATCTTGGAAACATGCAGAGAAGAGGAGGACATCTTTGCCGATACGACTGCCTTTCCACGATCCAAGATCATGTTCAAACCAATCAAAAAGACAATGAGGGAAAAGAAAGAGAAAGTTACTGAGACTCAGGAGGAGACTGCTGAAGAAGAAACTGAGGAAGATACCATAGTGGTTGAGCAGGCCAGGGAAACAAGACAAACTTCTCAGAAATCCACTGAGGAAGCTGATGAAGAAGCGAGGCAAGCCATGATGAAAATCAAAAGGGAGAAAGGTGAAAAACTGAAGAAGAAAACATTGGCCCCTCAGAAGAGAAAAAGACTTCAAATTATTGCGGAAAAGGAGGCCAGTGAATCTGAAGAAACTTAACCTGAAGATCGGCAAGGGTTGAAGTCACCACTCCAAGTTCTTGCTCAGGTGGTGAAGAATGTACAGGAGCAAGAAACTGAGGAACATATTTTCTCAGAGGTACTTGAAACCTCTCTGAGCTCTGACAAAATTTCTTAGGAAATTTTTAAGGGTCCTCAGATCTCTACTGAAGAAAGACCAGCTCAGACTTCAGATCAATCTGAACCTCAGGAATTGCTAAACTTGGATGCTCTCCTGAATGAACCATTTCTCGATCCATCAGCACTGGAACTCGTACAATCTGAGCCGACTGCTCCTGAAAGCCCAAAATTGAAGAAGGGAGAGGCCGAAGAGACTGAATGGCGGAGCAAGGGGGAACAGTTCATCTTGGGCCGATACCCTGAGCTGAATACTTATCCTGACCTTCAGGATATGTTCTTTAGGCCCAGGACGATAGTTTATATTCTGAATCAGACACTCCAGAAAATGCTGAACATCGCCTCATTCAGAGGAGAAGAGTGGTGGAGTGCTGAGACAGCTGCCCTGACTAAATTCTCAGGCTTCAGGAAAACTAAGCTGAGGATGAAAGTGGGTGATTTTGATAAAC
Source organism: Stenogyne calaminthoides (assembly GCA_037126765.1). Classification (NCBI taxonomy): domain Eukaryota; kingdom Viridiplantae; phylum Streptophyta; class Magnoliopsida; order Lamiales; family Lamiaceae; genus Stenogyne; species Stenogyne calaminthoides. The sequence continues at coordinate 21,172,628 of JBBCBC010000028.1, forward strand.
TGGTGAAACAGAAGCTAGCTGAAAGGAAAGCTACAGAAGAAGAAGATGCACCCCGTTCTCATAATCAAAACAAAGATAAGGATCAGGGAGGTGACACAGAAAAGAAATCTGAGAAAGAGAAGGAACCTCAGAAAGATGCTGAGAAAGAAATGGATACTGAAAGTTATATGGAGAAGGATATTGATGCTGCACAGATTGATATCACACAACCTCAGACTGAAGTTAGCATTCTTCAGGTACCTTTTGGCACTGTTATACATTATGCCAAAGTTACTGAAGTTCCTATCTTTAAATCTATTGTTTATGATATACAGACTGAGGCTCGTTTGGAGCAACCAGCTCAGTTGGAGATAATTATTTTGCCTCCAGAGATTGATTTCAGTCCAATCCTGGATGAATTAAAGAAGGTGGTGCCAATGGTGGAGAAAGTAAATCAAATGGAAGAAACCTTGGCAAGTCAATCTCAAAAGCTGGAAAATCTGAGTTCATCTTCTGACATGATGCAACTACAAACAACTCTTACAAATAAGATGACTGCTTTGGAAGGAATGGTTGATGTGATCAAAACTGACCTCAATGCAGAGATGGAGCAAAGGTATCAAACCAGAACTGCTTATCTTGAAGCTAAACTGATTGAGAAGAATGATCAGATGATCAAGACAACTGTTGAGGAAATGGGCTCCCTGCTCATGACCAAGATGACATACATGATGCACGAGGTCTTCTCAAAGCAGTTTGCTCCACTCTCAGATGAATTCTCAATGGCCAAGAACTATATGATGAGATTAGAAGATGAGCACGATCAATAAGTTGGAGAGGTGCGGAGCTTAGGAAAAGAGCAATATTATATGGATGCCGCATTATCTCAACTTCTCCCAAGGTATGATGCAAAAAAAAGGGGAAAGGCCAAGTTCGAAAGGACAATTGGATAAGTTGTTGGCTCAGACCTTGGAGAAGAAAGCAAGAGAAGAAGCTGAGGCTAAGAAGATCTTGGATGCTCTGAGTGAAGTGGAGGCCACTGAAAGTCAAGTTCAAAGAAGTTGAAGAAACTGGCCACACTCAGACATCAGAACAAGCAGCTTAGGAAATTATTGAAGAGAAGATGGCTGAAAGGAGGAAAACTGAAACGAACAAAGCTGGTGAAACTCAGGACAGACCAGAAAAGAGAAAAGTTGTAGCCTTCGTTGAGCAAGAAAAGAAAAAAAGAGCAAAAGTCTCAAAGCCTACTCAGAGGAAGCTGATAATGGAATTTGAAGAATCTGAGGAAGAAACAGAGAAAGAAGAAACTGAAACCCAAAAAAAAGCCTTTGATACCAAAAAGACCCTGAGGGCCCTGCAGATTGAAAAAGAGAAGAGAACAGCTGCTTCAGTCTCAGGTGCTCCACTGATTAAAAAGAAGAAAGAAGAAGAGCTGAAAAGAAGGGGTGGGTTCAAAAAGTTTCTAGGCAGGAGGAGAGGTACAGAAAGGACTCAGAAATGGCCGCATATTGACAAGTGGATACCTCTACAAATCAACGATGCATGGGAGGAAATCAAGAGAACCTTCTGGTTCTATTATGAAATTCTGAGGGAATGGAGGAGGAGCAGCTCAGATAAAAATGAAACATTCATTGAATACCTGCTGACTTTTTATCCTGAGTATCTGCAGAAATGGATCAACTTGGCAGATGAAGCCAACACTCAAATAATGGCTCCAGGACCCTACATGTACCCAGCACCTAGATTTGAGAATGGCTATGTGAATGAAGCAGCTATTTCTCAGGAAATTGCTCAGTATGCTATTCAGCTAGGCTTAACAGGAAACAACCCTGAAATCATCGAGGCAAGAGATGAACTGAAGAAGAGATACTACGGGATGTTCAACCTCAAAGTGCCAGAGGATGAAGTGGAAGAAGACTGAAGACTATGTACTTCTGAATTGCTTTTGCTTTTCATTGTAATATGTAAACTCTTATCCTACATCAATGAAAAATTATCTTTTATGCTCAAAGATAATATCTCATTATCTTTTTACATGTCTTTACTTACTTGATATGTCTGTTTATTTGGAAATTGTTGGGAGAATTGCCATTTTGAATTGTAATAGATAAACTGAAACCTGAGAATAGGTTAGGTTTTCTTAAATGTAACAAGATGGTTTTGGCATCATAAAAAATGGGGAAATTGTTGGGAGATGAATTTAATAAAGAAGTTTTGATTAGATCCCAAAACCCCTGAGTATGACATGTTCAGGATAATCTTGATAGTCTGAGTCAGGTTTCAGTATAGGATTGTTAAGGAAGATATCTGCACAATGTATAGTCAGCAGATATAGATCAGGTTAAATATTGAAGACCCTGAAGACACTGAAGAACTCAGATAAACCTGAATGATTCAGAAGATACTGAGTAAATGTTCAGAAGTTACTGAAAACTCAGAAGATACTGAAGACTCAGTAAGTTACTGAAGACTCGGGAAGACCTGAATGTTCAGAGGCACTGAAAAATATCTATCTGAATACTACAAAACTGAGAAAAACGTACTTGTTCAGTAAAGTAGATATTGCCCAAAACATTCAAGTGCAGACAAAAGGAACTAAGTCTAAGTGTTGTTAAAGGTTGTCTCATTCAGAGAGATTGACCCAAAAGAGCCATTTTGTTTGTCTACATTCACTGAAGCAAGAACCAATCAGAGGAAGACAACACTGAACTTCACTGACACTGAAAGCGACAGGACCCTGAATTTTGTCAGTAGTACTATGTTCCACACTGCAAAAATTGGTGATTGGCTACATGGCTGCATATTTCCTAAAACATACAAGGGAGTATTCAAACCCTAAATATAGTCGTTCATCAATAACCAGAAGAGGAAACCCTTGATGTTATCTCTTCCAACAAATAGTTTTTCAAGAGTAACCTTTGGAGAAGTTGCCTATAAATACCAGTGACCTTCTACATTGAAAGGTTACGGGAAATTTCAAGCAACTCAAGAGCTCATTCGTATTCTTGCAAATTGAAGCACTCGAAAACCCTAGAATTTCCCAAGTGTTTCACATTGGAGAGAGCTCATTCACTAAGCCTAGATTGATAGAAATATCCAAAGCTTAGTAGAGATATCCTAGCCTTTGCATTTGTTCTTATTGTAAAGGATATCTCACCCTAGTTGGAAAACAACCCAAACCCAAACCCTTTGATAAGGTAGTTTGAGTGTTTGTGATTTGTTGGTGAGTTAGAGTTGTAAAGAGTGAGTAAGCTGCAGTGAGTCAACCAGAAAACTCTAGAGAAGAAGTTAGTAAGTTACTTGTAGTAGTCTGAACACTTTGTGTGTGCTTGAGTTAGTTAGTAAAGTGCGGTGAGTCGACCCGTAAAACTCAAGGTAGAAAAGTGAGTAAGCTACAGTGAGTTAGCCTGAAAGCTTTAGGAACTGGTTAAGGAATTTCTCTGAAGATCAGAGAGAGTAGACGTAGGAGCTTGAGTCTCTGAACCACTATAATTGCTGTGTTGTTTGCTTTCTGTACTGCATTTTATCTGCTGCATGTTTTTTTCTGAAAGCTGATTTTATTGATATTCAGTTGGAACCAATCCACTAAACTTGCGTCAAATTGATCACAACCTTAATCACTATTTTATTAAAGGAAGAAGATTTTTAGCAAAGCCAAAACGAGTATAAACTTAGGGCCAACCTTTCCGCACACTTGAGTAGCTAGAACAGATAGTTACCAAACTGAACTAACTCTACTGAGTGTTCAGTAAGATAATTATTTGATCCAAGCGCCTCAGGATCTCTGATAAATTCAGGATCAGTTGGGCTAATCTGAAGCTTCTGAAAGCTGCTCAGGATCATTGTCTCAGTAGACTTTGACTCGGGGCAATTTGTGCTTCTCAGGGCAAAAATATCAGGATAACTTGACCCATCTGACCTCAGTGAAGAATTTTTTTAAAAAATCACTGAACACATGTATTTCCCCCCCATACACGTGTAAGACTCGTTTGCACCGGGACCAACAATCAATCTTCAAGATGGTTTTGAAGTTGTCACTCCCATGAAGACAACAGTCTTCCAAACCGTTGTATAATATTTTCACCATTCTTCTGGAGTTTATGCAGGTAAAAAATTTAGGGGATATATGCTTTGTCAAGTTCCCTTTAGCATTCCTATTATTCATATGGGCAACAAAAGTTGCATTTTTCTCATAATGGATGATAGGAGATATATCATTATCACATGAATCATAAATGTATTTAAATCAAAATCTTGTGTACTTTGGACCACTACAAAAAAACGCGTTTGCCTTTAAAATTAGCGGCGATTAGAACCGCAAAATAAATCTTTTTTACTATTTACAAATCAAATGGTTAAAAAGTCAATAGTTTTAGCGACGATTTTAGCGACATTTTGGACTAACCCCTTTAGCGACGGATTAGCCATGGTTTTTTTTTAATTATTTTTTTTAAAAATATTAATTATGTATTTTTTTATGTTTCAGGATTATACTAGGTTTTTTAATTGTTGTTAATGCACCTTACCGTATATTTAATTTATAGTCACTTGGAGAAGAGGTCCACCGACCCAGAGTCGATCTATTTCTGTGAGTTTACTTTATAAATAAAATTTTAATTTAAATATATATTTAAATATATATATATATACATATATATATATATTGACTAAAAGTAGTACTTGTTTAAATCGAAAAGTAGTACTTGTTTAAATGAAAGTGTTACTTAAATGAAAAATATTACTTAACTTTAAATAGAAAAGTAGTACTTGTTTAAATAGAAAAGTAGTACTTGTTTAAATGAAAAGTAGTACTTGTTTAAATATAAAAATAGTACTTATTTAAATAGAAGTAGTACTTGTTTAAATGAAAAGTAATACTTGTTTAAATGCAAAGTATTACTTGTTTAAATAGAAAGTATTACTTGTTTAAATGAAAAGTATTACTTGTTTAAATAGAAAAGTAGTACTTGTTTAAATAGAAAAGTAGTACTTGTTTAAATAGAAAAGTAGTACTTGTTTAAATGAAAAAGAGTACTTGTTTAAATGAAAAGTATTACTTGTTTAAATAGAAAAGTAGTACTTGTTTAAATAGAAAAGTAGTACTTGTTTAAATAGAAAAGTAGTGCTTGGTTAAATGAAAAGTATTACTTGTTTAAATTAAAAGTATTACTTGTTTAAATAATAGAAAGTATTACTTGTTTAAAAGAAAGGTATTACTTGTTTAAATGAAAAGTATTACTCTTTAAATGAAAAGTATTACTTGTTTAAATAGAAAAGTTGTAGTTGTTTAAATAGAAAAGTAGTACTTGTTTAAATGAAAAGTAGTACTTGTTTAAATGAAAAGTATTACTTGTTTAAATAGAAAAGTATTACTTGTTTAAATAGAAAAGTAGTACTTGTTTAAATAGAAAAGTAGTACTTGTTTAAATGAAAAGTAGTACTTGTTTAAATGAAAAGTAGTACTTATTTAAATGAAAAGTATTACTTGTTTAAATAGAAAAGTATTACTTTTTTAAATAGAAAAGTAAAGATTGTTTAAATCCTAAAAGAGTACTTGTTTAAATGAAAAGTAGTACTTGTTTAAATGAAAAGTATTACTTGTTAAATAAAAAGTATTACTTGTTTAAATGAGAAGTAGTACTTGTTAAAATGAAAAGTAATACTTGTTTAAATGAAAAGTAGTACTTGTTTAAATAGAAAGTATCACTTGCTTAAATGAAATGTAGTACTTGTTTAAATAGAAAAGTCATACTTGTTTAAAGGAAAGGTTTTATTTATTTAAATGAAAGGTATTACTTGTTAAATGAAAAGTATTACATGTTTAAAGAGAAAAGTAGTAGTTGTTTAAATAGAAAAGTAGCACTTGTTTAAATGAAAAGTAGTACTTTTTTAAATAGAAAAGTATTACTTGTTTAAATAGAAAAGTAGTACTTGTTTTTGTCCCTAATGACAAGTGTATGGTGAAGAATCGCCGCATCCGGTAGGTCGGACTATTTCATGTTACAACAATTGCCCCTCAAGTCTAGGTCGCAGGCTCGCATTGGGGCCTTGACTTGACCCGTTGTTTTATCGACCTACGGCAAGTCATCCTTGGAAAGTGTTTCCGAAGCGAATCGTCATCCTTAGGGAGGCAGATCGCCGCCTCAATCCCATGAATCGGCGCGAGATGTGACAGATTTGTCATGATGGTTTGGCAGATAGGTGATGTCATGTGTCATGAAACCGGGGGCCTTGAATTTAATCGGGCGGTTTTTTCTATAAAAGCGTAGGTTTTTAGGCTTAAACCCTCGTCTTCATCACTTCAAGATTCTCCTGGATTCGTTTTCAAGTGACTTTTTCTTTCTTGGGGGGCCTTGAATTTATTCATATTGCACCTTCAACCCCTCCTCTTTTTCTATAAAAGGGGTAATGAGGGTTTTTGGCCGGAGGCTTAAACCATTCGGACTTTCATCACTTCTTGAGAGCTAAGTAATTTTCCTTGGCCCAAAATTATGGATTTTTTGAGCGGATTTCAACTACAATTTTTCGTAAAGGGTCAACTCTTTCTCAATTCTTCGCTATGGCTACCGGTTCTCCCGACGACCGACGGGAGGTTGTGCATCGTCGCTATATACGCAACCCATGATTCCGTCATCCTCGGAATATTTAAATACAAATTTAATTCATTAATTATTACTAGCATGAATTAATCCTATATTATTCAAATAATAATTGCAAAACAAATTATGATATAAAAAGCCACCCCACGATGCGAATCTACGGTTTCGCGCACTCTGACGGGCAGGATGGCCAATGACTAACCAAAAGTATCCCCGTATTCTAGCCTTGGTGCCTCATGGAGATAAACAATGAACCAAAGGGAAACTGATGGAGATAATGATATTTCGAAAGACATGGAATTATACTTGGGAATGAACTAATTTTTTATAAGGGCGGAGTTGAATTTGGGATTTTTTCAACGCTGAAATCACCAATATATCTCCTATATTCTTTTTTCCAATAATTAAAATATTCCAAAAAAATCCCAATTCTCCTCTATTACGGCATAATTTTCTAAAATATTAAGTGCAAGAATCCAAGATTTGGATCTTCTTGAATTTATGAGATATTCTTGTATTTAAGAGATACATCTTCCATAATATCTTTTCAAGAAAATCAAGAAAATCTTCTTGCCCAATATATATTTTCTTTCATACTATAAATAACCAAGTGGGAATCTTTGAATTAAATGAGATAATCTTGTATTCCAAGAATACAACAAAATTCAAAGAAAATCTTTTCTCCCTTTTTAAAATTATGGAATCTTTTGAGGGGCTTCGAGAATTAAAACTTCTACCAACTTTCAAAGAAAATAATTCAAGCCCATAAATATTAATTAATCCCACTACAAATTAATATTGCACTATCCATCTTAACCCATATTACAGGTCAACAGAATTTTAAGATTATCTGGCATTAATTAATTTAAAAAAATCGGTCGAGGAATCGATTTTTATCCATACGATATGTTCCATGTTCTCTTTGTCGATAAAACTTATAACAAGGTGCCACGGATGTGCATTTCTATGGAGCGACCTTCGCTACCCATGATAAGTCGCAGTGATCCTATTTAAGGGATGTTACCGAACCATCGAGGTCTAATTCTTCCTTGTTCGATGATTTATCCTCCCCAGAGGTCCTAACGAAATGCATACCATGGTCAAGACAAACCAATTCGAGAATTACACCTCAACCTTCGCTATTGTTCATTTCCATCTAGCGTGGAATCGCGTATCTATAGTTACAAGGATTAATTTAATCTTCCGTGATCGGGGTATCACTAAATTAAACCTTACGCATTGATCACCTTAATGGTATGAGCTATTTATTATTTATTTCCATAAATAATTTATTTCACCATGTCCAAGAAATCGGACAGTGGAAAGTAAAAAGAAGTAAGATAATCCCAACAATGTCCCACACGGACCTAGGTCAAAGTCCGAAGATTCCATTCCACTCACGTCTTCGATTATCTTACATGTGATGAAGCCCATTGCCTCCTTATGGGTCCCACAATGTCGAAGATTTCCGATTTTATTTGGTCGTGGAGGTTCGTTTGCACATGGAAATCCCCAACAAAGGATCTTTCGAGGGCCCCGACTTCCATGGTTGACGCTGATCATTTAGAAAGTGGTGGTTCAATGATTCCATGGAGTTCGTTTAATCCTACAACTTCGCATTCCAATTATATACACGCCCGGGCAGATTACTCGTTGCAAAATCGAGTTGAACACGGTTCTTTTTTCATCTTATGCTTTTTGGTTCCGGTTTAGGCCGCATTGATCTAATTCTTTTTTTCTTTTCGAAGCAAATGGAAACACACTGTTCACACCTCGAATCGAATCCGATCTCCATGATTGGGACTTCTTGGAGGCTTTCAACTTAGTTAGTGATACCGAAAGTTGTCGAGACGACAACGCCTTGAACTCCGAGCTCGACCATCTCAAGGCCGGCTTGTACACATAACCACGTCATCTCAAGATTCCTTGTGAGTAATTTGTAATTGTCACCACTTTGAAGCTTTATACGAGACTTGTATGACATGATTTTTCTTTGTGTAGTTCCTACTATCCTAATTTACCAACGTCAATCGCCTGCCTCTGTGATGGCTACTCGCAAGAAATCGGTACTTGGCGAGATGAGGCATGCGGTGGCCTTGGTTATTCAAACCTCAAAAATTTCCAACTCGACTTTTGACTCCATGATAAAACTTTGGTTTCTAAGCCTCCGGGCTTCGAAATCCACCTGGACCTCTCGAATTTTTTCCTCTTATAACGGAAAAAGAAAACCACTATGTCCACTTTTATCCGGTTCCATCTATTTCCCTTGCGAATCGCTCTTGATATCGATCGAGGGATTCTTCGAACTTAAAAACTTCTCATAATCGATCCCTTTCGGGTTTTGGGACGAAACCCCCATCATGCTTTAATGCTCAACGCCGATTGATATACCCACTCAAGGTCTAACTATTTGACCCCGGGCAATTTATATTCGGCCATCTTCCATTCCTTTCATCTGTCTCGGGATTCTGTCTTGGAGAAAATCAAAGGACCTCAATTGAGCATACTAGACCTAACGAGCCTCCCCATATAACTTGAGAAAGGCATATCATCTAAAGTGGTTGCCGAAGCTCCTTTAAGTTGATCTTCTATAGCTTTTTTTCCAAAAATCTAAAGTCTCTTTTGTGATGTCCCTCCGCTGAAGAGATGGAGAAGTTCCAATTTTCGATGGGAGTACAAAGAAATCATCTCGAATTCCGAAGGATCAATTTATCAAGGGCAACTTCCTGTTAGGTTGATCATAAAAGCTTGAGCCGACAATTTTAGAATTTTTCAAAGTTCTCATAAAGAAGAAAAATTCACAAAAACTTCGGGTTCTAGCACCAAGTTGGTAATCCAAGTCATTATTTCCAATAACGAAATCGCCGGTTGAGGATCCGTATAACTCATCATTGATCTAACTATTTCCAAAAGAATTACGTTCTTCCATTCCTTTTGGGATCCCCTAGTTTGTCTGATTGGTTCTCCAACTTTCGAAGTTCAATTTATACAATGCTTCTTCATGTTGAGTCTTCTTGCCGAAAACCAATTTCATATTCGCCTCCCATATGCGTGAGAAATTGATCCAGGCTTTTCCACGCGAGGTGAGCCAAATTTTAGAAGATCGAAAGGTCTCGCCATAAGATAGCGAAATAGCTCTTTGAAAGTAATCATCAACCTTATTTGAAAACTCATAACCTCCTTTTTGCTTTCAAGTTCCGACTCCGACCATCCCTTGATTAACACTTCTTTTGGCCCTTTCCAAAAGACAAATGTTGAGGGCGACTTTCCGGCATGATTCGAGCTTTAAATGTTGGGAGAAACCCTAGGAACCGCCTCTCACCAAGATCACGGGATCCTTATCAACCTTTAATCTTAGATGTCAAAGATGGGAGGCATATCCACCACGCCTGAACGCCCTATAATGGCGTGAGAATGATTCCATGCACCCCACAATCCGAGATCTTGATTAGGCATTGTTATCGGGTTCAACTTTGGAATATCCATCATAAAAGTTTAGAAATCTCGAAGTTCATGGTACCCTTTTTTGTTAAGTCCAAAAAGACAAAAGGACTCTTCGCTTAGAAATTTTGCATCGCTATGAGGGAGGTCCGCTGAACCTCGGAAACAAACATGATTAGTCCACTCCCGATCCACCACTCAAAAAATGGGAGGTATAATCCCAAAGTTTTCACCGGAATTACCTTTTTTTCCATTGACGATAAAGTAATTTTGCTTGTTTGTGAACACGATGTAATCTTCTTTTTTCTTCACTCTTTTTGTACCGGCCTTCGGGCCTTTGTTTATCAATGGAAGTTTTTCTTTTTCCTCCCTATATTGTGCCGACTTGATTTCCTTATACGACCTTGAGTTTGCTTTAATCCTCGTCGTCTTATTGTTTACGCGACTTGATGTCGGATATTGCTTTAGTCGTCTTACAAAGTTGGGGATAATCACACCTATTTGGGTTGTAATTTAGCCTCCAATATATCAAAATTCGTACATCGGGTGATTCATATATTTTTATACGTGATCCCCTCGGTTTTAACACAGGAATTTTGAAGAGAAAAACTAACATTGTTATTGATCGGTACACTTTGTTTACATAGATGCGAACCTACTGATAATATCTCCACAGGTGAGTCGCATTCCATGGGTATTGCGCCTTGGTAACTTCTGGCCTTTCGAGCTCATATGCTCCATTTGGCAAGACCTTTGAGACTTTGAACAAACAAAAAAAAATTACCCCCTCCTGAGCCTCGACCGAGGGCACCCTTTGATTCCCCAAATATTTTCTTCAGCACCAAGTCTCCTTCCTTGAATTGTCGAAACCACACTTTAAAATTGTAGTATCTCTCCGACCTTTGCTTGTATCTTGCATTTCTCATGTTGGCCTCTAAACGCTTCTCTTCGAGTAGGTCTAGGTTTTTTTCGGCCTCGCTCGCTTTGTCGAAGGTGATCTGGCTTGTGTGGAGATTGGGAAAATCGACTTCTGCGGGTACGATTGCCTCGGTTTCGAAAGCCAGTGAGTAAGGAGTTTCTCCTGTTAAATTTCTACAGGTCGTCCTATATGCCCATAACACATTCGGGAGCTCGCTCGTCCATTTTCCTTTTCCTCCCTCAATCTTTGCCTTGAGTGTGTGCTTAATGATTTTGTTCACATCTTCGACCTGACCGTTCGATTGGGGATGGTATGGAATTGAGAAGAGCTTCGTGATCTTCCATTTTTGAAAAAAAAATTCGTATCTATTTTGAGGCCGTTTAACTATTTTTCCATTATTCGATATGATCGCCTGCGGTAATCCAAATCTGCAGATGATGTTCCGCCATATGAATTTGATGACGTGATCTTGATCTAAAGTTTTCAATGCCTCAGCCTCGGCCCATTTCGTGAAGTAATCTACCGCTACCAGGGCATATTTGACCGAAGGAAAAAATAAACTTGGAGTTGTTGGGATTTGCAATGATGTATATCCCCCATCCCCTATTTATATGGCCAAGGAACGAGGATGCTTGTGAGTTCCTCAATGGGGTGGCTTTTAATGGAAGGGGCATAAATTTGACATTTATGGCACTTGCGGACGAAGATGATGGCATCGGCCCCTAGAGTTGGCCAAAACTATCCTTGCCTTTTGTGGTTTATAGTGGGATTTCCAATTAAATGAGATTCTCCGGCGTGGTTTCCACATACCCCTTCGTATTTTAATTTTTCAAAATAAGGGACAACTTTTATTTTATTTTAATCGGTGTGATACATCGGGGCCTTAGGGGTGTCTTTGAATATCTAATATCGAGCCTCGTTTGTATAATTCATCATTGATCATTGATCATTGTATACCATACGCTCCTTGGTCCATTATTTCGCAGCCATGTAGTTAAGCCTTTGAACCCGATAAGTTGGCAGGAGGCCGTTTGTCAAGTATTCAATGATGGGTGTCATCCAGTTCGACGTCGGGGTTTCTAAGGTTGTGACTCTCGCGTGTGTGGTGGATGGGTGGGAGAGTGTCGTGATGGTGACATCCTTCATTTTTGGTGATCCTTCGGAAGTCTCTAGCCACACTAAGACGTCAGCTCATGAATTATGTTCTCTCGGGATTAGTTTGACATGGATCTGTTCAAATTTTTGACACAATACTTTTACGATCTCTTGGTAAGCTGCTATCCTGTCATCCCGTACCTCGTATTCCCCCGAAAATTGGCAAGCTACGAAATTAAAAGCATACGTTTCAAGGAGTCCGTGTGAAAAAGAAGTCTTTGACACCCATGGCGGTCGACATCTCTAGGTTCGATGATGAGTGCCTCATATTCGCCTCATTGTTTATCGCGAAAGTCAAGGTAATGGCATTTTGGAAAGAGATGCCATCCCGGACTTATCGTAACCAAACCGCCCCCATCTCAAGTTCTTGTGGGAGGTTGTTTTTACCCATCCACAAATAACTCCCATGGTAGGTCTTACTATTTGAGCACCCTTTTCTTGTATGAACACGGGAAGGTAAGTCGACGATGAAATTCCCTCAAGGCCGGATTGTTATGACATATCCGCACCGAGCTTTGATGGCAGACCGGTGTTATGTTATCTCAGATTTTTCTGGCTCCAACCTCGATAGCCCAATTTTGAGGCATCGACCGTCAGAGGCATGTCGGTGAAGCACATTCCTAGAGGCAAGTTCCGAGAATGAGAACTTCGACTTGATGGTCAAAAAGTATGGCCTCAACTTCCTTACACTCATAACTAGTGCATACGCCAACTTTTTTAATGAGTGATGGATAACGCCGCCGGTCTCGCTCAAAGCCTCATCCGACTTTTGTTTATCGACGAAGTAGATGGGGAAATGATTCTGGCCCTCTGCCCGGACGAGCACTGCACTTAGAGCGGTTTCTGAAGCCGTGAGATATAGGAAAAGTTTGTCTCCCGGGATGGGATTGGATAAAATGCTCACGTCTACCATATAAGTTTTATCTTCTCGAGAGCTTCCGGCTTTTTGGGTGTCCATTCGAACTTTGATTTCTTCCGGATCGTGTCGAACATTGGCTTGCATTTGTCCCCCATTTGGAAGATGAACCTATTCAAGGCGGCTAGGCAAACCGTGAGCTTTTGTACCTCTTTCACATTTCGAGGTGCCCCCATATCCAGTATGGCCTTAACCTTTGCTGGGTTTGCCTCTATTCCCCGCTTGCTGACCAAGTGCCCCAGGAACTTCTCGGACTCAACTCCGAAATTACATTTTTTAGGGTTGAGCCTCATATTAAACTTCCTTAGGATGTCGAAAGTCTGTGCCAGGTGCGCAAGGTGGTCTTCCATCTTCAAGCTTTTGACGAATATATCATCGACGTAGACTTCTACCGACTTGCCGATTTGATTGGAAAACATGTGGTTGACGAGCCTTTGATATATCTCCCCTGCGTTTTTCAGGCCAAAGGGCATTCTCTTCCAACAATAGAGGTTCTTCTCCGTCAGGAATGAGGTATGTTGTCTATCCATTTCGTACATGGCTATCTGATGATAGCCTGCGAAGGCGTCCATAAATGACATCATCTCATGCCCCGCCGTGTTGTCTATCAGGTGGTCGATGTGCGGCATGGGAAAGAAATCTTTTGGACAAGCCTCATTGAGGTAGGTAAAATCAATGCAAAGTCGCCAGGTTCCGTTTGATTTTTTCACCAACACCGCATTGGCCACCCATTGTGGCTGGTCGGCCTGCATGATCGGTCGGTTGTCTAGCAACTTCTTCACCTCTTCAGCAAGTGCCGCATATTTTTTTGGGCCAAATTTCCTCCTCTTTTGGGCTATCAACCTCCGAGCTGGGTCGATGTGCAATCGATGACATGCGACTTCTGGATCGATCCCTACCATGTCTTTGTGTGACCATGTGAAGATGTCCAAATTCTTTTTGAGAAAGTCGATGACTTCCCCCTTCAGGTCATCCGGTATCTTGGAGCCTATGATGACTTCTAAATCTGGCCGAGCTAGATCTACTTTGACTTTCTCTAGTTCCTCCCCCGGGGTGGCCCTCGAGCCATCTTGATGAGGGTCATCAATCTCGGCTTCAATTAGAAACTCTTCATGTTCCGGCCCCATTCTTGGGTCGAGGTCGTTGTGGCTTCTTTTCTTGTTCGCTCTTTTATTTTTCAATCCTTCATATTATTTCTCACTATCTATTACAAGTATTTGTTTTCTAGATATCGATGCGGAATTGAAAAGAGATGAAGAATAAATCAAGCAACCTCTTGCATCAACTTAGTCACCTTTAACGGTGCCGACCAGCCCACTCTTGGTGGGGAACTTCACACAAAAATAAAAGGTTGAGGACGCAGCCTCGAATTCATGCTCAAATGGCCTCCCAAGAAAGTCGTTATAGGAACTTGGGAGGTCGACAACTAGAAAATGTAATAGCCTAGTGGCCCTAACCTCACTATTCAAAGTAGAGACTAGCTCGTCGACCAGCCGGATCATCCCTAACGGCTTCACTATTACATCACCGAAGCCTTTCACAACGTGGTCGCATGGGGTGACGTAGGCATCATAGTCCCCGAGCTGATCCAGAGTTTTCTTGAAGATGATATTGCGAAAGCGAGGCACCCCGTCACCAAATTACAAGCACAATCAGTAGTTCCCATGATGTTCGCTTTGATCACAAGGGGATCGACATTCGGGTAGACTATTCTAGCTTTATCCTTCTCGCCGAACTCGATCGATGTTTCTTCCCCCACTTTATTTCTTCAAACCATTTTTTTTCTCTATCCATTATGTCGGCCTTCATCCTCCGTTTGGAAGAGGAGGTCGAAGAGAGTCCTCCAACTGTCCCAATCGGGGAGAGGGTATGTATAACGCGACCTCCCGCGTTCTCGGGCATGGGTGGGATAGGTCGCTCCCCCTGTCCTATTCCCTGGTCGGTGTTTTTTGGGCGGGATCCCCATATCATTCTCACTATCTATTACAATGATGATCGCCTATTGGCGACCTCTTTGAGCGTGATCATGGTCTCTCTGAGGTCGCCTGACAAACTCGTCCAACAAACCATCTTCGTACAACCTCCAGAGTTGGGGGAGTAGATCCTTGCATTCGCTTGTGTAGTGGCCTACCTGCTCGTAAAAATGGCAGAACTTGTTGGGATTTAGCTTGCCTTTGTTCTTGATGGGGCGAGGCGGGAGGAGTAATTCTGCTCTCTGATTTGACTTTAAACATGTCCGGGAGTCATGCCCAATGCTTCCATCAGTTTGACTGGGATGTTCTCTTTGAAGGGCTTGAAGCTGCCGGGAGCCTTGTAGTGCCCTCCGGCCTTCTTGGAGCTTTTCCTTGGATTTGTGACTTCCTTATTATCGGAGAGTCGAGATTCCAACAGTGTGGATCAAGTCGCTAGCTAGCCTCCGGAAGTCCGCACAGCTAGTCGGATATTCGGCGGTCATGCGCCTCCAAAGCTTGGTTCCCTTCCTGAGGCCGGAGTAGGCCCCCAACAATTTCGCCTCATCCCTTATGGGGTCTCCTTCGAGTATGAGTTTGTTGATCCTTTCAATGTAAGACCGATCTGACTCAGTTTCACCTTCTTTGAGTATTCATTAAAGTATTTGCTGATGCAGGTCGGGTGCCAAAGCCATAATGTAGGTCAGGAACAGCCTGGCGAGCTGCTCAAAAGTATCCACCGAGAATGGTGGTAGCGAGGTAAACCACTGATGAGCTTGGTCGCTCAGAGTCAAAGAGAAGAGCCGACACTTAGTTGCATCGGATGCGCCCATAGAGGCCATGTAGGAATTTTACTTCGCCACATGGACTCTTGGGTCTGTGTTTCCACTATAGCGATCCCTAATGCGGTGTTGGAGAAAAAAGACGGGGTTTAACGAAGTTTTTAGCGACGGATTTATTTAAAAAAAAATATTTAAAAAAATTTAAAAAAATTGTCGCTAATCCGTCGTTAATCAGCGACAGTCACAAAAAATCGTTGCTACGGTTAGCGACCCCTCGATTCAACGATGGATTTTTTTCCGTCGCCAAAACCGTCACTGATGTCGTTAGCGAGGTTTTTTCCATCGCTAAAACTGTCGTTAAACCCCATCTTTTTTGTAGTGGACATACTGAAAATATGTCTAATATCTTTACAATGTATTCTTGTAGAAGAATCATTAAATCTTGCAAGCAAACTCTTTGTAAATGCATTATCGATTTTGGAGCACTTTTCAAACCACCCAAATAAGGATCTTCTAGTCCTATCATATATTATGTATCTTTCTTTGTTATAACTTTTGTTCCTATCCACATCAACAGATCGAACAACTATTGATGTATTATGTAGATGAAATTTATCCATATGAAATCTTTCCAATACCTTCTTGAAGTAGGTTCGCTGGTATATAAAATTTATTTTCCTTCAAGGAAATTTTCATTCTGCAAGGCGAGGAAATACCTTATTTTACTAAGGTTTTTATTTCAAATTATGTCTTTAAGATTAAACTATATTTCTTCAATTTCCTTACTCATTCCAACAATATTTAGTTCATCACCATAAATTAAGATAATACAAACAGCTCCAAAATAATTTCTTTGTAAACACGCAAGAAAATATTTCAATGTTTATTTATTCCTTCTTCAAGAGGAATTAACTGAGTCGATCGTGGAATATTCGACTCAATTGTTTATGTTATATAATTATCTATGTAGCTTAATATTGTACATAATACGATTCTCACTATTCCTCATCCGAGGAATTTAATATCCATAAGGGATCTTCATATATATATATATATATATATATATATATATATTGATATCTATTGATTAATATAAGCATGCGGTTACAACGTCTATCAACTGAATTTCTACATTTAGTTTACTTACTGCCAGGAATATTAAGTAGCGGAACTTTATTTCATACATAACAGGAGTATATATTTGATAATAATAATATCGGGTCTATGCAAAAATCCATGAGCTACTAATCTCGCTTTGTACCTCATTACATCATTATTCTTATTTTCTTTTCGTACAAATACACATTTATATCCAATAGGGATAATGTTTCTGGGTGTATGTACGATAAAGCCAAAAAATATTAGCTAATCTAGCTCTGCCTCAATTGTTTCTTCCTATTTTACCCAGTCAAAGCTCTTCCGGCTCAACTATTGACTTTTGGGTACTGGATCCAGAATTTTAATAGTAAGAGCAATTTTGGCTGTGAATAAGTTGTCGACAACATTAGTACATTTCTCCTGTATTTATAAATCATATAAAATTTTATTTTTATATCAACTAGATCTTCATCATTTCCCATAGTATTTTGACCTGGTCGTTCCGCAATTCTAGTATTCTTATTATTTTGTGCACATGCTTCGTTACTAGAATTTTCGTCTTCGGGACAACTCTCTTTAAGAGACTTCAAGAGTGACTGAATATATTTGCTATCTTTAGTAATTACCGCGGATTTATGTCTTACATAATAAGGGGTCCTTTACGCTTCTGGAGTGTAGGGGCATTAACATGTATATTTGTCTAAAATTATCACATTTACTCTTTGTGGTGCATTTACAACAAGTATATGTGCTTTAGTCACTTCTTTATCATCAATAAATTAATATGGCAGATTACTTGCTAAATATTGCATGTGAATTATCTTTTGAACTTCCAGTTCACTTAACTAGATAGTAGTTGTTCAAATTTTGAACAGTCTTAGATGAGTTTGTGAAAACTTCTACTTTCTTTCGCAAACTGTCCTCACTGATTTTTAGACTCTCATGCAGTCGGAAGAGTTCATCAAACTTAGCTTGTAGGACTTTGAGATTATCAGCTTGTTGTAGGTTGAGAGCCTACTGTTCTTTGATCAGTTTACCTTGATCAGAAGTACTGACTTTCAGAAACTCCAGTTCTGTGGTCATCTTCTGAACAATTTCAATTGATTTCAGTTTAGCAGCTCTACTTGCCTCTTTATCCTTGACAAGCTGAATATTCCCAGCCCTTAGCTTATCGTTCGCTTCCACTATTGTATAAGTGTCTACTGCATTAGAGAGATCATCAAGCAATTGCTCATTATAGAGCTGCAGGTCAATCTCTCCAACAGGTGTGCTCAGCACAGCAGGTGTGGAAACAAAAAGCACAGACGGTTTAGAGATTACCTCAGTTTGGTCAGCTTCTTTGGCCATCAGACAGATGTCATCATCAGATGAGAAGTTCAGATCGTAGACATCTTCAGTAGTGGTCATCGGGTATAAGTCCTCAACAGATGAATACCCAGAGTCATCTGAAGGCAGGTAGGAGTCATCGATACCTGATGTATCAGCAACCATGGCTTTTCTGTCTTGGTACCGTTGCTCTCTCCTGTTTCACTTATCTTCTCTTTCTTTGGGAGTCAGGTCAGGGCAATTTGCGTTGTAGTGACCTGGTTTCTGAAAGTTGAAACATGCTCCAAGTTCCACATAATTTCTTCTCCCAGGTGAGCCTCTTCTCCTGTATGATATGTCAGGAGACTTACCAGTTAACCTGTAATTAGAATCTCTTCGATCTGATCTTTCCTTTTGTCGGTCATCATCACCGTCATCTTTCTTATCATCCCTGCGATCATCTCTTCGATCGTTTCTTCTGTCATCATAACGATTTATTTCTTGTGATCTGTCAGTTGATCTTCTATCTATTCTTCTGCTTTGTCTGTAGTCATGGTAGAATTTTCGATACTTGCCCACTTGAACATTAGATCGTTCAAGCTTTCTGGTCAGCAAAGCAATTTGTTCATCCTAACTCATGATATTTCTTATTGGTTCAGTAGACCTCGAACTGTTGCTAGCTGCCTTCAATGCAACGACTTTTGATGTGGAAGGTGTAGCTTAAGCAGGTGACTCGTCTTATTCTTCTTGACCTCTTTCAATCAGGTCAAATTCATGAGCTTTTAGACAGAGAAACAGGTTGTTTGGCTTCATCTTAGCAATATCTTGGCAATCTTTTATCACAGTTACTTTCATGTCCCATTTCTTGGTCGGGACCTCAAGATCTTATAGTTGATGTCTTTATCAGACATTTTTCGTCCTAGTTCACGAAGCTTGTTGACTAACATGGTGATTATCCCATCAAGCTGATTTATGGTTTGTTGGGAGATGAATTTAATAAAGAAGATTTTGATTAGATCCCAAAACCCCTGAGTATGATATGTTCAGGATAATCTTGATAGTTGAGTCAGGATTCAGTTTTAGAGTGTTCAGGATGTTATCTGCACCGTGTATAGTCAGCAGATATAGATCAGGATAGATTCTGAAGATTCGGAAGAATCAGTAAGTTTCTGAAGAAACTGAAGTTTCAGTATGAAACTGAAGTTTCTGAAGTTTCAGTATGAAATTGAGAAACTGAAGACTCAGTGTGAAACTGAGAATCTGAAGTTTCAGTATGAAACTGAGAAACTGAAGACTCAGTGTGAAACTGAGAAGCTGAAGACTCAGTGTGAAACTGAGAAATTGAAGACTCAGTATAAAGACTCAGTATATCAGTCAGTATATCTGTGAAGACTCAGAAGACACTGAAGACTCAGAAGATTCTGAAGACACAGAAGACAGAAGACTGAAGACTGAAGACTGAAGAAGGAAGATACTGAAGACACAGTAATTACTGAAGACTCAGTAATGTACTGAATGCTCAGTATAAACCTGAATGTTCCGAGGCACTGAAAATATCTATCTGAAGGATACAATACTGAGAAGAACGTGATTACGCAGAAAAATAGATATTGCCCAAGACATTCACATGCAGACTAAAGGAACTAAAACAAAGTGTTGTTAAGGTTATATCACTCAGAGATATTGACCAAAAAGAGCCATTATGTTTGTCTACATTTAACTGAAGACAACAGCCAATCAGAAGAAGACATCACTGTACTTTACTGACACTGAAAGCGACAGGTCACTGAAGCATGTCAGTAGTACTATGTTCCAGACTGGAAAAAGGTGTGAGAGGCTGCATGAAAAGCATATTGCCTAAAACATGCTAGGGAGTTTCAAACCCTAAATATAGCCGTTCATCACACACCATAAGAGGAAACTCATGGAGCTATCTCTTCCAACAGATAGTTTTTCAAGAGTGACCTTGGTGACTGCCTATAAATACTTGTGACCATCTACATTGAAGGTTACGGGAAATTTGTAAGCAACTCAAGAGCTCAAACTTATTATTGCAAGTTGAAGCATTCGAAAACCCAAGAATTTCCCAAGTGCTTTACATTGAAGAGAGCTCATTCAATAAGCCTAGCTTGATAAGATATATCCAAAGCTTAGTAGAGATATCCTAGCCTTTGCATTGTTCTTAATTGTAAAGGATATCTATTCCTAGTTGGAAACCAACCAAGAAACCCCAAACCCTTTGTAAGGTAGTTTGAGTGTGATTGTTGGTGAGTTGGAGTTTTAAAGAGTTAGTAAACTACATTGAGGTAGTCAGAAAACTCTAGAGTAAACTATCTAGGATAGTCAGAAAGCTTGTGTGTGTTTTGAGTAAGTAAACTACAGAAGTAGTCAGAAAGCTCAAAATAGAAAGGTTAGTAAACTACAGAGGTAGTCAGAAAACCTTAGGAGGTGATTAAGGAATTTCTCTGAAGAGATCAGAGAGAGTGGACGTAGGAGTTTGAGTCTTTGAACCACTATAAC
Organism: Stenogyne calaminthoides; assembly: GCA_037126765.1. NCBI lineage: Eukaryota > Viridiplantae > Streptophyta > Magnoliopsida > Lamiales > Lamiaceae > Stenogyne > Stenogyne calaminthoides. Next base: position 21,193,291 of record JBBCBC010000028.1, read on the forward strand.
TTGTTGTGTTATTTGCTTTCTATTTTACTTTGATTATATGTTGCATATCTTTAACTGAAAGCATATTTTCACTGATACTCAGTTGGACTCAATCCACTGAAGTTGCATCTAACTGAATCAAAGCCCTAATCACTATTCCATTAAAAGGAAGGTTTTCAGCAAAGCATAAAATGAGTATAAACTTAGGGCCAACTATTCCGCACATCTGAGTAGCTTTTCAAGCAAGCTCAGTATCTCTGAAAACTCAGGATCAGTTGGGATTATCTGAGGTATCTGAAAGCAGCTCAGGATCACTGTCTCAGGTAGACTTTGACTCAGGGCGATCTGTGCTTCTCAGGACCAAATCATCAGGACAACCTGACCCATCTGACCTCAGTGAAGAAAAAGTTTTAAAATTCACTGAACACGTGTATTCCCCCCCCATACACGTGTAAGACTCGTTTGCACCGGAACCAACAAGTGGTATCAGAGCAGTGGTTTAACTTGACCACCTGCTTTGTTGGCCATAGTCTTATTTGCTAAAAGATTCTTATGGTCTATCTGAACAGATCTTATTTGTTGAAATCTTAAAAGGCTCAGACATAATGCCTTCTAAGAAACTTCCCATGTTCTCAGTAGAGTGCTATGATTTGTGGAGATTGAGAATGCAGGCTCACCTGTATTCTAAGCATGAACGTATGTGGAGAGTGGTCTCTGAAGGACCATTCCAATTCACTGTGGTGAATCCCAGAGTTACAGAAAATGAGAGAAATGATCCCAGGACTGAATTTCCTAAGTCTGATGATCAACTTACTCCTGAGGAGAGGAAGTTAGTCAATCTAGACTATATTGCCAAGGATACACTATATAGCACTATTGATGATGGTGTGATGGGAATGATTTCTCATTGTAATACTGCCAAAGAAATATGGGATACACTAGCTGTAATGTGCCAAGGCACATATCACATTAAAGAGAACAAACTTTCAGTTGCAATTGGAAAGTTTGATAGTTTTGAAATGGAAGATGGTGAATCTGTTGACAAACTGGAAGTCAGATTCACTAGTATAATGAATGATCTGAATGCACTTGGAAAGATATATCCACAAAGAGAAGTAGCATTGAAAATTCTTAGAGGTCTATCTAAGAAATGGGATATTCATGCAGTGGTGATTGAAAACACCAAGAACATTGATTCAATGCCGTACCAATAAGTCTTCCCTGAGCTGAAAGCTTATGAGTTTGTTATTTATAAGAAATCAAAGAAAGCTGACAGCAAAGATGATTCTTCATCTAGTAAAAATGTGGCTTTCAAAGCCAAGGAAAAATCATGTAAAACTAGAGAGTCTGAGAACTCACTTGCTAAAAATCAGGATGAGCTTGAGGATAAGCTAGCACTGATGGCAAGGAGGTTTGAAAGGCTTAATAGTAGATATGGAAAATATAAAAACTATTACAGGAATCACAGGTACCAAAGAGACTCTAAAGCTGAGGACAGATCCACTGAGAAAAGAAAATACCTGAAAGCTGAAGGATCTTCATCCAAAAAGAAGGACTTCAAGACTAAGGAGGAAAGTGATCAGGATGATGATGCCAACAGATGCTATAACTGCCAAAAGAAAGGTCATTTTCAGTATGACTGTCCAGACCTAAGTGCTAAGGAGAGAAAAGAAAGGCAAGCAAAGAGAGACAAGAAGTTCTTCAGCAAGAAAGCCATGGTTGCAAAGGAAGAACACTCTGAAGAAGGTTCCAGCTCTTCAGATGAAATGTTCTCAAATAGTGACAGTGATGACATCTGTCTAATGGCTGTGGAGGAGGTAAATTCTTCTATCTCTGTTGTTGTTCCTACACAAGCACATGAGTCGTCAAGTTCCACTGTAAACAGTCAATTTGACCTGATGGATTCTTTTGAGAGTCTTATGAAGGACTATGCTGTTTTACAAGAACTGCTAAATGAAACTCAAGAGCAGAACAAAGAACTGATTGCTGAAAATCTTAAGTGGAAAGACTCTAGTAATGATGAGATCACTTCTCAATTAATGGGAACTACTAATGAACTATATGTTCTTAAAGTACAACTCTCAGAGAAAGAGAAGTTGATAGAGACCCTAAATGGAAAACTAGAGAAATCCACTGAGGAGATTCAGCTGATCAGAACTAAGTTCAATGACCTCTCTGAGAAGCATGAAACTCTACAAAAATGTGAGGATAGTGCGCAGAGAAAGCTAACTCTATTGAATTCTGCATCTAAAGTAATAGATGAAATTCAGAGTTATCAGAGACCTGCCACTATAAAATCTGGATTGGGATACATTCCAGGGGGAACCTCACAAGGTCATCTGAATGCTGCATCTAGTAGCACTAAGACAAATCTTTTGTTAAACAAGTGGCACCAACTCTTGGACCAAGAATTGCCCAAAGTTTTAGACAAGGGAAAAGGACCTATGGTTCCGAAAAACTGAATGTTCAGGTAAGAAAGCCTAAACCTCAGGTAAAAAGGCTAGAAAACCCGACCACTCAGTAGGAAATTTTCAGGCAAGTACTTCAAAGCCTCAGGCTAAGAATGCAAACCTGAAAAGATCTCAAGACTGAAACAAAGAGAGAAATTTTCGGAAGAGAAACACTCAAAGAAAACATTCTCAACTGAAAAGACTAAGTCCTCAGATTACTGAAAGACCCCAATTTCAGTACAGGCAACCCAAACACCACTTGCCTAAGGGTAAATGTTACCTAAACCCAAGTCAACAAAGACACAGACCAGCTGCACAAAAGCCAAAGCAATGGAACAAAAGGCTTGTACCAAAGAAAAACTCTAAGGCTCATGTTCATGCCAAGGCTAGCACTCATACACAGGATACTGCTAAGGCACCTAGCGTGGTAAATGTGTATGTAGATGTTTATGGAAGACATATCAACCACTCTAAAGTAATTAGAGTTGTCAGGCAGATTTGGATTCCAAAAGGTACAGCTAACCTGGTAGGACCCTACACCAAATGGGTACCTAAAAATTGATATGTTTTTCAGATGAAAAACAAGGGCACTGAGCTGATTGAAGATCACATAGCACTGATGAGTGGAGATGAAATGGCCCCTGCTGTATGGTATCTTGACAGTGGATGTACAAGACATATGACAGGATACAAGCAAATACTCGATGACTATGTAGTAGAGCAAAGAGGCCCTCAGATCACATTTGGAGACAACTCCAAAGGACAGACTGAAGGATGTGGAACTTTGGAAATCGATTCAGTTCATATCCATGGTGTTTCATATGTATCTGGATTGAAGCATAACTTGCTTTTAATAAGCCAATTCTGTGACGAAGGATTTAATGTTGAGTTCTCAAAGAACTTATGTTATGTGAAAGATGATACCTCACAGAAAATACTACTAACTGGTACGTGAAAAGGAAATGTGTATCTTGCTGATTGGAGTTCAACTCCTAAAGATACATGTTTGGTTGCAAAAAGTTCCACAGTTACCAGTCGGTTGTGGCACAAAAGGATGAATCACCTGAATTTCAAAACCCTGAATAAACTTGCAAGATTAACACTTGTGAGGGGGTTACCAAATGAAGTGTTCAGTAAAGAACATGTTTGTGATGCTTGCCAAAAAGGAAAACAAATTAGAGCATCATTTAAAAGCAAAGTAGATGTTTCTACTGAGAGAATACTTCATTTGTTGCAAATGGATCTTTTTGGTCCAGTAACACAAGTGAGCACAAATGGCAGGAAATATACACTTGTAGTAGTTGATGACTACTCAAGATATGCATGGGTCATATTCTTACTCAGTAAGAAAGAGACTCAGATAAAACTGCCTGAACTACTGAAAAGGCTCAGTATTGAAAAGAATCTGAGTGTGGTCAAAATCAGATCAGATAAAGGAACTAAATTTATAAACCATATTATATCTGATTATTGTACAGCAAATGGAATAACTCATGAAACATCAGCTGCAAGGACCCCTCAACAAAATGGTATTGCTGAAAGAAGGAACATGACTCTAAAAGAAGCTGCAAGGACCATGATAGCTGAAGCTGATATTCCTAAAAGATTTTGGGCTAAAGCTGTCAACACTGCATGCTATTCTCAAAACAGATGCATGCTGACCAAGATTCAAGGCAAAACACCATACGAGCTTTGGAATGAAATGAAGCCTCTTGTTTCATTCCGTGTGTTTGGTTGCAAGTGTTTCATATACAATAATGGTAAAGATCAGTTGAAAACATTTGATAGCAAAGCTGATGAAGGAATATTCTTAGGATATTCTGAAGTCAGTAAAGCCTTCAGAGTTTACAACTGTAGGACTCTTATTGTGGAAGAAACACCTCATGTTGTTTTTTATGAATCTATTTGTGTTCAGAAGAATCAGGAACATGATTCAGGAGAACTGACCAAGAGAATCACCAGACTAAGCCTGAAAAAGAATGACAAAATATCCTCTGAACCTGAAAAGAAGAAGTCAGTCTCCTTCTATGAATGGAGTGAATCAGACTCAGACAAAGAAGTTCAGGATGGAACTCAGGATGGAAATTATCCACTGAAGGGAAGCCAACACACCAAAGCTGACCAATCTGAACAGACACCAGTTCAGACTCAGGTATGTGATGCCAATGAAGATGTGGTCACAGCTGAGGTAATTTCTGAATCTATCAACCAAAGGGGAACAAATGTCTCTGACAATGTTCTGAATGGAATTTCCCCTGAGGAAGATAATTCCCTTTCTCCTTTTCTGTTGTTCCCTGAATTTAATGAACTGCCTGAACCTAACATTTCTAATGTTGAGGATACTAGGGGGAACATCCAGAAAAAGTTGGTTAGATAGTTATCCTACAAGTCAGATTGTGGGTGATCTAACTAATGGTGTTAAGACAAGAAGGTTCCATGGTGAAAGTGCACTATTCTGCTGCTTCCTATCAGAGAAAGAGTCAACTGAGATTGAAGAAGCTCTACAAGATTCTTATTGGATTACTTCAATGCAAGAAGAGCTTAATCAATTCTCAAGGAATGAAGTATGGGAGCTAGTGGATAGGCCTGAGAGGCACAATGTTATTGGAACCAAGTGGGTACTCAAGAATAAAAGAGATGAGAACAACAACATTGTAAGAAACAAGACAAGGCTAGTTGCATAAGGTTATTCCCAAGAAGAAGGCTTGGACTATGATGAAACCTTTGCACCTGTTGCAAGACTAGAAGCCATCAGATTGTTGCTTGCATATGCTGCCCACATGAAATTCACAGTCTATCAGATGGATGTGAAAAGTGCATTTCTGAACGGTGTGCTTAAGGAAAAGGTTTATGTGGAACAACCTCCTGGTTTCAGACAGAATGACCAAGTTTATAGGCTCAGAAAAGCCTTGTATGGTCTTAAGCAAGCACCCAGAGCATGGTATGATACCCTTTCTCAGTTTCTTACTGACCATGGCTTTATCAAAGGAACTGTTGATAGAAATTTGTTTAGGATAGAAGATGGGGAAGATATCTTACTAGTTCAGATTTATGTAGATGACATCATTTTTGGATCTCCAAATCATCAGTTGTGTGAAAAGTTTTCTACACTGATGAAAGGAAAGTTTGAGATGTCTATGATGGGGGAGATGAATTTCTTTCTTGGACTTCAAGTAAAACAATCAAAGGAAGGAATTTTCATCAACCAAGCAAAGTACACCAGAGATCTGATTGCCAAATATGGTGTACAAAATTGCAATGCAGTTAGAATTCCCATGAATACTAACTACAAGATGGATCCTGATCCTGAAGGCAAATCAGTAAGTCACACTGATTATAGAGGGATCATTGGATCATTGCTCTATCTCACAGCAAGTAGGCCGGATATAACATTTGTTGTTGGGATATGTGCAAGATACCAAGCTAATCCTATGGCTAGTCACATGGAGGCTGCCAAAAAGATACTGAAGTATCTTAAAGGCACAGTGAATAAAGGATTATGGTATCTAGCTGATGATAACCTTGAATTAACTGGTTATTCAGATGCTGACTATGGAGGGTGTATAATTGACAGGAAGTCCACTACAGGAACTTGTCAATTTCTTGGAAGTAAGCTGATATCCTGGTTTTCAAAGAAACAGACCTCAGTAGCAACCAATACTACTGAAGCTGAATACATGGCTGCAGGAAGCTGTTGTGCACAGATTCTTTGGCTCAGACAACAATTAAGGGATTATAAGATTGTAGCCAATGAAGTACCAATATTTTGTGACAATAATAGTGCTATTGCTATTTCACAAAATCCGGTATTGCACACCAGATGCAAGCATGTGGATATCAGACATCACTTCATCAGAGATCATGTCGAGAAGAAGGACATCAGGATGGAGAAGATTCATACTGATAAGCAGAGAGCTGATATCTTGACTAAACCTTTGGCTGAATCAAGATTTCAGGAACTATCAGTTGAATTAGGGATGTTGGATCCAGGTGTATAGAGTAAATCTGAAAAATTGAAGGTTTTCAGATGCATGGAGTTTTCTCATAATTCTACTGAGAAACTCAGGATAAAATTGTAAATACTGAACTGAGTCTTGGGAAACTCGGGTGTACTGAAGGTCAGTACTCAGTATTATACTGAACTCATTCAGTACTCAGTATCATACTGACATTTTATCAAGGTCAATACTCAGTAAGACTGATAGAGGAAAATTAGTCTGAAGAAGTAATGACTCATGCAACTCATTTATTGCTTAACTGAATCTCAGTAATCATCAGCAATAAATACTAAACACCTGAAGGGAATGTTTTTGGGCGGGACCTTTGAAATGCCGAAGAATGTCAACAGTCATTAATTGCTCTGATTTAATTAATCACCAATAAGGTTAAAATGGCAGCGTATTTTTTGTGAGATCGTCCTTTTGCATACCCGATTAGTCGGTGATTAATCTTAACCGTTGATTTTAATCAATCAATACGATTTCCCACGAACCCACTCTATATATTCATTTGAAAAGCCATTCAAGCCCTATTTCATTAACCTTCGTCTCCAAAAACACTCTGCAAAATTCAAAACCCTTTTGCCCAGAAACCTTCGTCATTTTTCAAAACCCTACATTTCAAAAATCCTCAAAAATGACTTTCTCAATTTATGATAAACTGGCTATTTCCAACAAGCCATGGTACGAATATGTGGTGTCGCTCGAGAGTTCATCCAACGCTACCCACTAAGAAGAAGCTCTGCATATGATCCGAATCGCAAAACTCACAAATCTTGTCGCAAACCAACCGGAAGCGGAATACTCTAAAGAGGTAATAGAGTTTATTTCGAATCTGAGATTAGATGATGGGGATGGTATCGAGTCTCAGATTACTGTTTCCCATCTAGAACATAGCTCTAAATACGTTGATTTTGTACGGGAGTTGTATATAATCCCCAAAAATTTGAATGATGTATTTGAGTTGTGTGATAGAGGTGAGGATCCCATGACTTATATGTTGGGTCGGGAGCAAGAATATCTTGATAGGATAACAGAGCATCCTATTAAGTTTGAGCCTACATTGAATAAACGACATTTGAAGCCGAAATACAGAGTTTTGTTAGATATTGTTAGTAAGTGTATAATGAGCAGATCCAGAAGTTTTGAGCAGATCAGCACGCTGAAGCTTAGATTGATGGCTGCTATAGAAGACTCACCCACCACAGATTTCAATTGGTTGAAGTATTTGATCAGAGTGGTGAGTGACCAGGCCAAACAAATCAAGAAGGAGGATGGATCAGTGGTGATCAAAGGCAAAATTCTTCATGCTACCAAAATAGCTTTTATTTTGGAGATGTGCAGAGAGGAAGAAGACATTTTTGCCAACTCCTAACCCTTCCCAAAGTCTAAAGTCATGTTCAAGCCTACAACAACAAGAAAGACTTTGAAAGGGAAGAAAGAGAAGAAAGTGGAATCAACTGCTGCTGCTGAAGAAGCCCATCAAGCCAGGGGGAAGGCTTTGATGGAGGTGAAGAGGGAGAAGGGAGAAGCAATGAAGAAGAAAACCCTTGCTCCCAAGCTCAGAAGAATGCTGATTTCCACTGAGGAGGAGGTGAGCGAGCCTGAGGAGGTACAACCTGAGGGCCAGAAAGCTCAGAAATCGCCTTTACAAGTATTGGCTCAGGTTATATCCACGGCACAGGAGCAAACTGAGGAACAAGTCTTCTCTGAGGTTCTTGAGACGTCACTGAGCTCAGACAAATTCTCTCAAGAAATTTTCAAAGGACCTCGGACCTCAGAGCCAGGTCAGATTCCAACTGAGGATTCCAACTGAGGAGTTGCAAGCCCGCCCAACTCGAAGTGAGCCTCGGAGGCTGTTGAATCTTGATGAGCTCCTGAGTGATCCATTCTTTGATCCTCAAAGAATCAAGATCTTCCCATCAACCCGAGAGCCCGAAGTCAAGAAGGGCGGTCAAGAAACCGAGTGGCGGCAAAGGGGAACGGTTCATTCTGGACATGTACCCCGAAAGCTAAACACATATCCCGACCTTTCAGATCTCTTCTTCGATCGAGGTCAACGATCTACATTCTCAACCGCACTCTACACCGAATGCTCAACATTGCTTCATTCAGAGGTTAAGACTGGTGGAATGAGAAGACAACAGTTTTAACTCAGTTCTCAGGATTTAGAAAAACCAAGCTCAGGATGAAAGTGTCAGATTTTGATGAGCTGGTTAGGAAGAAGCTTGCTGAGAGGATAGAAGCTGATGTTGGTGCCCCGAGCTCCAAAGACAAAAACCAAGATGGAGACCAACAAGGGAATGATGAGAGTCAATCTCAGATGGAGAAGGATAGTACTGATGCTGAAGAGCCTGATGTCACACATCCTCAGACTGAAGTTAGTACTCTTCAGGTAACTTTTGGCACTATTAAAAATTATGCCAAGGCTACTGAAGTTTCTATCTTTAATTCTGTAATGTCTGATATGCAGACTGAGGCTCAGGTGGAAACCCAAGCTCAGCCGATATCAAGCTCGAGTTGAGACCGAAGCTCGCCAGAGATCGAGACTCGAGCAGAGCAACCCGGCTTTCGAAAAGCGAAGAAATTATCTATGCTCCAAAGATTGATCTCACTCCCATTGTGGAGAACCTGGACAAGGTTGTGCCAATCATGGACAAAGTGGCTCAGATTGAAGAGGCATTGGCCAACCAGTCCCAGAAGATGGAAAGTCTGAGTTCTACTTCAGACCTGATGCAGCTTCAGACTTCTCGACCCGACAAGATGATGACTGCCATGGAAGGAAAGATAGATGGAGTCAAAACTGAGCTAAGTGCAGAGCTGAAGCAGTTGTATCAGGAAAGGACTGCATTTCTAGAAGCCAAGCTGGTGGAGAAGAATGATCTTCTGATCAAGAATACTGTTGAGGAAATGGGCTCCATGCTCATGACCAAAATGACAGAGATGTTTAAAGATGCTCTCTCCAACCAGTTTGCACAAATGTCTGAAGAGTTCTCTGTGGCGAAGAACCACCTGATGAGGCTAGAAGAAGAGCAAGACCAGTTGGCGGGAGAGGTGCAAAGTGTCAGCAAGGAACAATACCATATGGACACTGCACTATCCAAACTTCTGCCAAGGTATGATGCCAAGAAGGGGGAAAGGCCCGGAGCTGACCTGAGAGTATTATTGGCACACACCTTGGAGAGAAAGGCAGATAAAGAGGCCGAAAAGAAGAACTTTGCTGAAGCCTTGAAGGAAGTTGAAGCCACTGAGAAGCTAAAATTCAAGAAGGTGGAGAAGCCTGTCTACACTCATGTTTCTGAGGAAACCATGCAAGAAGTAGTTGCTGAAAAACTGAGTGCTAGAAGAAAGGTTGGAACAAGCCAAGCCGGAGCTGAGCAACCTATCAAAAGGAAGGTTGTGGCGTTTGTTGAACCTGAGAAGAAAACGGTTAAGGCTTCTAAGCCAACTCAGAGAAAGCTGATAATGGAGTTAGAAGAGTCTGAGGAGGAACCAGAGAAAGAAGTCTTCAATACGAGGAGAGCTCTGAGATCACTTCAGGTCTAACAAGCCAAGAAAACTGCTGCTTCAGTTTCAGGAGTGCCTTTGATAAGGAAAAAGAAGGAACAAGAGCAGAAGCACATAAGTGGTTTCAGAAAGTTCCTGAGCAAAAGGAGAGGGACAGCTAAAGCACATAAGTGGCCGCACATTGATAAGTGGATGCCAATCCAATTCAATGATGTTTGGGAAGAAATCAAAAGAACCTTCTGGCTTTACTACGAAGTGCTGAGAGAATGGAGAGGGGAGAGCTCAGATCCAAATGAGGCTTTCATTGACTATCTGCTGACCTTCTATCTAAAGTACTTACAAAGCTGGATTAATCTTGCGGATGAAGGAAAAGTTCAGATCACTGCCCCTGGTCCATCACATACCCTCCTCCTAGGCTAGAGAATGGCTTGGTAAATGAAACAGCCATATCTCAGGAAATTGCTCAATATGTCATCCAGTTAGGCCTGACAGGTAACAACCCTGATATCATCAAGGAGAGAGATACACTGAAGAAGAGGTATTATGTGATGTTTAACCTTGAAGTGCCTGTGGATGAGGTAGAAGAGAACTGAAGAGCTAGAGCTGAAGATCAAAGAAGACTGAAGACCAAGACTGAAGACTCTTGTAATTTCTTTATCTTTTTGTCTTTATTTCTGATAAGTTCATTGTAAACTGTAACATTCTATCATACATCAATGGAACTTTATCTTTTATGCTCAAAGATAATATCTCATTATCTTTTTACATGTCTTTATATTTGATATGCCTTATGATTGTTTTTGAAGAAATTGTTGGGAGATTTATTATAAAACTATTGTTGAGAAATTTTACCATTCTTGTATTGTAATAGGAAAAACTGAAACCTGAGTATAGGTTAAGTGTTTTTGTAACAAGATGGTTTTGGCATCATCAAAAAGGGGGAAATTGTTGGGAGATGAATTTAATAAAGAAGATTTTGATTAGATCCCAAAACCCCTGAGTATGACATTTTTTCGGGATAATCTTGATAGTTAAGTCAGGATTCAGTTTTAGAGTGTTCAGGATGTTATCTGCACCGTGTATAGTCAGTAGATATAGATCAGGATAGATTCTGAAGATTCTGAAGACTCAGTAAATTTCTGAAGAAACTGAAGTTTCACTATGAAACCGGTTTCTAAAGATTCAAAGAAAACCGAAAGTTTCAAAGAAGATGAAACCGAGAAATCAAGACTCGCAGAAATCGAGAATCAAGTTTCAAAGAAGAAATCGAGAAACCAAGACTCAATGTGAAATCGAGAAGTCAAGCCTCAAGCAGAAATCGAGAAATTGAAGACTCAAGATAAAGATTCTCAAGATATCGGTCAAGATATCTGTGAAGACTCGTAAGACATCAAGACTCAAGATTCTCAAGACACGTAAGACCAAGATCAAGAGATCGAAGAAGGAAGATATCAAAGACACAAAGAATTATCAAGACTCAAGAATGTATCAATGCTCAAGATAAACCTCAATGTTCCGAGGCACCAAAAATATCTATCCAAGGATACAATACCGGTAAGAACGCGACATTTCGTAAAATAGATATTGCCCAAGACATTCACATGCGCATAAAAAGGAACTAAAACAAAGTGTTGTTAAGGTTATATCACTCAGAGATATTGACCAAAAAGAGCCGTTATGTTTGTCTACATTTAACCAAGACAACAAACCAATCGTAAGAAGACATCATCAGCATTTTTTCTCGACAATTTGAAAGTTGATAGGTCATCAAGCATGTCAAGAGTACTATGTTCCGCATCGCAAAAAAGTGGTGAGAGGCTGCATGAAAAGCATATTGCCTAAAACATGCTAGGGAGTTTCAAACCCTAAATATAGCCGTTCATCACACACCATAAGAGGAAACTCATGGAGCTATCTCTTCCAACGGATAGTTTTTCAAGAGTGACCTTGGTGACTGCCTATAAATACTTGTGACCATCTACATTGAAGGTTTAGGGAAATTTGTAAGAAACTCAAAAGCTCAAACTTATTATTGCAAGTTGAAGCACTAGAAAACCCAAGAATTTCCCAAGTGCTTTACATTGAAGAGAGCTCATTCACTAAGCCTAGCTTGATAAGATATATCCAAAGCTTAGTAGAGATATCCTAGCCTTTGCATTGTTCTTAATTGTAAAGGATATCTCATCCTAGTTGGAAACCAACCAGAAAACCCCAAACCCTTTGTAAGGTAGTTTGAGTGTGATTGTTGGTTGGAGTTGTAAATATTTAATAAACTACATTGAGGTAGTCAGAAAACTCTAGAGAAGAAGTGAGTAAACTATCTTGGATAGTCAGAAAGCTTGTGTGTGTTTTGAGTAAGTAAACTATAGAGGTAGTCAGAAAGCTCAAAATAGAAAGGTTAGTAAACTACAGAGGTAGTCAGAAAACCTTAGGAGGTGATTAAGGAATTTCTCTGAAGAGATCAGAGAGAGTGGACTTAGGAGCTTGAGTCTCTGAACTACTATAACTTAACTGTTGTTTGTTGTTTTACTTTGATTATCTGCATTTTTCTTTGATTATCTCAATCCAATTGAAGTTGCATCTAACCGATTCACATTGCATATTCTTTAAAAGGAAGGTTTTCGAAATATAAATATTTTTAAGGCGACCATTCTCGCAAGCTGGACTCAATCCAAGTTGGGATTAAGTTGCATCTAATCACCATTCATCTGTAAGCCCCAGAAAATCACTATTCCATTAAAAAAAAAGGTTTTTGACACAAAGCAGCATAAAAACATGAGTATAAACTTAAGGCTTAACCATTCCGCACATCCGAATCGTAGCATTTCTCAAGCAAGTCCCACATTATCTCTCGAAAACTTCGGTTGTCTTGTCCAGTTGGGATTATCCTATCCAGATTGACAATCTTTCTTCAAAGATCCATTAGTGAAGGACTCAACTTACTCTAGTTGGATGTGATGGATCATCTTTTCATTCGATCGACCTTGTGCTGGTTCAATCGGGACCAAATCAATCGGGCAGATCAACCCATCACGATGTCCCATGTCGAATATGAAGTTTAAAAAAAAAAAGAGTTTTAAAATTTTTCAAAGAACACGTGTATTCCCCCCGGCGATACGCTAGTGGTCCGTGAAACGACCCCGATTGCTTGAGGTCCCGACCAACATGGTTTCATTTGGTGAATAATCTTGAAATTTTTCAAACTTATTAAGTTTCCGGGATCAGTTGCAAATGAATCAAGATGGATCTATCCAACTAATCGACGATTGAGAGCAGATCAATTCACATATCTCTAAAAAGCGGAAGATAAGTGTCCCACATCCGCTAGCAAATCTTCCTAAGTTTTTCTATACTTGATCTTCTCACGAGTTGTCTTGTCCAAATATGCATCTTCATGGTGATATGTCCGCTAAATCACACATCCAGGTTGGACAATTTCCTTTTCCCTATTAGATCCATTAACCAAGGACTCTTTTCGATTCTTACTCCAACACAATGGATGTGATGGATCACCAATCCTTCAAATCAAGACTAGGGTTGATGTAATAAATAATGAACAATCCTTGTTCAAGATCTTCCATCCAACTAGAATTCTATCTTATCTTCGAGTTTAAAACCTAAAAGCTTTTAATAAGTTTCGCTAAGAACTATGAGATGAACACTGGTTTCTTGAGTTCTTGGTGTTCTTCAAAAGATAAATCATCAACAGAGAAATTTCAACCTTACTCAAGATCATAATACAAATCAAAGAGCCGTTGGATGTGTTTGATCCATGTTATTTTTGTGAGTTTTGAAACAAATGAGTTTTAAAATAGGTTTTTTGTCCTCATTTTGACTCAAAACACCATGACCACAATGGTTCTTTCTGTCAAAAACCGATGATTCTTTCTCAAAGATCTTCTTAAAATGATAACCACAATGGTTCTTTTTAACCTTTGGTTGTTACCGATCCTCCGACCTGATTTATAATGGATCGATCGATGTACCGATTGAGTCTTCCTACCAAAAAATTCCTTAAAACTCCATTGAAAACATTAGCTCTTAAAATTCATAAATTTTAAGGGTTGCAAACTTCTTCTGTCTTGTCTAAAAGATTGACTTGTCTCAAAATAATTCACAATTTTGATATTTACATAAATAATTAAATTGCTTTAAATATAAAATGAAATCCTTTTTGAAAAACTATCTCATATATTACATTGATGATTATTATTTTTGACATTGAGAAATAAAGTTGAACATTCAATCTCTACTTTGTCCATATCTAAAATTGTTCAAATTTGAATCACTTTTTCTTTCTTTCTTTAACAAATTTTTATTCTTTAATTATTTGACCATTATTTTATGTAGAAAATTTTACAACTTAATCTTATTTCATGTTTAAATCCCATGATTATGAAATTTTACATGGTGCTAATCTTATATTCAAATTTATAAAATTTATTATTTTTGTTCCTTTTGATCTTTATCATTAGTTCTTCAATTTTATCACTAAACATTTACCATCTGCGCAAATATTTGAGAGTTATTAATATTTGTTTATATATCACCAAGCATAGTGTACCTCAATTTTTGAAGCCCTTAAACTCCATTGAAAACATTATTTCTCTTTTTTTTCATAAATTTTATGCTTGAAAGATCATTTTCACAAATTTGATATTTACAGAAATGTATTTAAAATTAAATGAATGCAATCTAGAAATCACGATTATTATATATAAAAGATCTTCAACTTTTTTTATAAGAAGGATAAAATTGTTTGAAAATCACTATTACGATCCTCAAATTAATGTCCCATTATTCATCCTCAAAAGGTCTTATTTCATGTTTATTAATGAAATTTTACATGGTGCTAATCTTATTCAAATTCGGTCCCTCCGACCATCTTGCTTAAGAACTAAACATTTACCATCTTAAAATTCAAAATTTGAAACCAAAATTTTTCTCAACATTGGGAAATATTGTAAATAAATAATTTAATTGCTTTAAATATAAAAATAGAAATAACCAAATATGTTAAAGGTAAACCGACTAAACCATATCTTTGAAGGCAAAGAAGATATGAATATTTTAATGGTAGCAATAGGTTATTCAAATTCGACCATCTTTGTTCCTTTTTAACTAGTGCTTAAGAACTAAACATGAAACCATCTATCCCCTTTAAAATTAAATTCGACTAAACCATCTTCAAAAGAAGATAGAATATTTTTGATGGTAGCAATCCTCACATGTCCTAATGGTTCATTAAAAACCATCTCAGACAACAACTAACAAGAAAAAATGTAAACCGACTAAGTCTTAACGATTCATCCAAGGTAGCGATCGTACTTACAAATTAGAGGGGCTTACACTCATAACCATACTGATCATAATGCATATGAAGAAATGTATGATTATGTAGATGTTTATGGGAGACAAATCAGGCCTTCTGATCGTGACGATTATCATAGAAATGCCCTATTTGTTTGGATCTCAAAAGGTAACACTAACCCCTCAGGACCCAATCCTACTGGGCTACCTAAAGCCTGATCTGATTGCAAGTTCGCGTGGGTTTGGCCTGTAAAGGAAGTGTACAAGCAACTATATGATACATTGATAGTGGATGCTCAAGGCACATGACAGGCAACAAACATCTCCTCAGTTCATACATAGAACAAGAAGGCCCACGTGTACTCTTTGGTGATGATAACTTTGGTTTTACTAGAGGATTCAGAACCTTAGTGAATGATGATGTACAAGTTATTGGAGTCTCGTATGTCGATGGTTTAAAGCACAACCTGTTATCAGTTTCACAATTCTACGACAATAGATTCAGTGTTGGGTTCTCAACTGATCAATGCACTATCAAGAATCGAGCTACTCAATAGATTTTGCTAACTGGTTCCAGAAAAGGAACGATCTACACTGCAGATTGGAACAGTTGTCCAAGAAATGCATGCCTGATTCTTAGGAGTTCTAAAAGTAGCAGTTGGCTCTGGCACAAGAGAATGAGTCATCTGAACTTTAAAACTCTTAACAAGATAGCAATGATGTCCTTGGTTGAAGGGCTCCCGAATGAAGTTTTCTCTAAGGATCAGACATGTGTCGCATGTTAGAAGGGAACGCAAGTCAAGGCTTCATTCAAAGGGATTCCTTCACCACCATCCAGCAAAGTATTGCAACTACTCCACATGGATTTGTTTGGACCAGTTACACCACACAGTTTCAGCGGATGCAAATACATTCTGGTGATCATGGATGACTTCTCCAAGTTCACCTGGGTTGTATTCTTGTATAAGAAGAATGAAACTACAACAAAGATACCTGAGCTACTCAAGAGATTACAGAATGAGAAGGGTGACAGTATTGTGAAAATCATATCAAATAAAGGTACAGAGTTTCTGAACTCTTTTATAACTGATTTTTGCACTAAATATGGTATACAACATGAGACATCAGCCGCCAGAACACCACAAAAGAATGGTATAGCAGAAAGAAGGAACAGAACACTCAAAGAAGCTGCTCGCACAATGTTGGTTGAACATGCAACTCCAAACCATTTCTGGGCAGAAGCTATCAACACTGCATGTCACACTCAGAACAGATGTTCTCTGACTAAGATTCACTTCAAAACACCCTATGAACTGTGGAAGGGCAAAAAACCTCGTGTTTCTTACTTCCATGTTTTTGGGTGCAAATGTTTCATTCATAAAAATGGGAAGAGTCAGTTGAAAACCTTTGAAGCCAAGTTAGATGAGGGTATATTCCTAGGATATTCCTCAACCAGCAAGGCTTTCAGGGTGTTCAACAGGCGAACTCTAGTTGTGGAAGAAACACCTCATGTGGTCTTTGATGAGTCAACATCTGATCAGGAGATATCTGCCTCAGAACGAGCCGTACCAGAACAAGATGTACCTGATGCTCAGAAAATGGATCAGTTAAGCATCAAAGAAAAGGAATCAGATCATGTTACAGTGTATGTTCCTAACTTTGATCTTGACGATTCACCAGGTTAGTCAGACCCCAAGGTACGTACAACTGTCGATGAAGAAGCTGGTACATCTGAGACAGTAACAACTAAACCATCTGGTTCAGGGAGAACACCTGATTATCCGGCGGACAGACATCAGCCTATTATGATTCCAACATCAGCTGAGACATGTCCATGCCAAGTGGATCATATAAATGTACCTCTCCCAACCTCTAGTGACTCAATATCAGATGAGGATGATGATGTCCAAACTTATATAAATCAGGGAAGAAGGACTTGGTTAACAGACCATCCTACTGACCAGATAATCGGCAATCCTAATGCTCGAGTCCAAACTAGACATCAGATTGGTTAAAGTGCTATGTATTGTTGTTATCTGTCTTTGAAGGAACCTGCCACACCAGAAGAAGCTCAACAAGATAGCAGAAGAACTAGAGCAATTCGAGAGGAATCAAGTTTGGGAACTTGTAGACAGGTCAACGCACCAAGATGTGATTGGTACTAAGCGGGTGTTCAAGAACAAGAGGGATGAGAATAACGTCATCACTAGAAATAAGGCAAGACTTGTTGCGAAGGGGTATTCACAATCAGAAGGGATTGATTATGATGAGACCTTTGCACCAGTCGCTCGCCTGGAAGCCATTCGTCTGTTTCTGGCATATGCTGCCCATAGAGGGTTTACTGTGTATCAGATGGATGTAAAGAGTGCATTCTTAAACGGGGTACTAGCGAAGGAAGTTTATGTCGAACAACCTCTTGGCTTTGAAAAAGGCGACCAGGTGTACCGTTTAAGGAAAGCTCTTTATGGCCTGAAACAAGCTCCCCGAGCTTAGTATGATACATTATCCCAGTTCTTGATAGACATTGGATTCACTAAAGGAATCATAGGCAGAACCCTATTCAGAATAGAAAATGGTGAAGACATTCTGATGGTTCAGATCTATGTGGATGATATTATCTTCGGATCTCCCAACAAGAACTTATGTGATAAGTTCAACAAACTGATGCAAGGGAAGTTCGAGATGTCCTTGATGGGTCAGATGAATTACTTTCTAGGACTTCAAGTCAAACAAAGTACATAAAGGATATTCATCTGTCAGGCAAAGTATACTAGGAATTTGTTGGCTAAGTTTGGAGTTCAGAACAGTAAGGTAGCCAAAATTCCTATGATGACTGGATTCAAGATGAATCCAGATGAAAAATGGTCAGAAAACTAATCAGAAGGAATATAGGGCTCTCATTGGATCACTACTATACCTGACTACCAGCAGACCAGATATAACATTTACAGTAGTTGTATGTGCCAGATTTTAGGCAAATCCGATGCAAAGCCACCTAGAAGCAGCTAAGCGGATTCTTAAGTATCTGAAGGGGACAGTAAACCTTGGTTTATTCTACCCATCAGATGATAATCTAGAGCTTAGTGTGTATTCTGATTCTGATTATGGAGGTTGTAGAATAGGCAGAAAGTCAACCTCAGGTACCTGTCAGTTCTTAGGAAGCAAGTTGATCTCTTGGTTTTCAAAGAAACAAACATCTGTTGCCACATCTACTACTGAAGCAGAATACATGGTCGCAGAAAGCTGTTGCTCCCAACTACTCTGGCTTAGTCAGCAGCTGAGGGATTATAACATTATAGCTATGAACGTGCCCATATTCTGTGACAGTAATAATGTTATTGTAATCACACAGAACCCAGTTCTACATATAAGATGCAAGCACGTGGATATCAGACATCACTTCATCAGAGATCATGTTGAAAAGAAGAATATCATAATGGAAAAGATCCATACTGATAAGCAGAGAGCTGATATCTTAACCAAGCCACTAGTTGAAGTCAGATTCAGAGAACTATCAGTTGAGTTAGGGCTTCTGTACTTAGGGGAAAGTTCACCAGAAATCTTTGGTGGACTGAAACTGACCAGAAGAGAGAAATCAGTTGAGAGAGAAAACCTCAACTGATGAGATAAGATCAGATGTACACTGGTCAGATAACAGATAACAATTGAAGGGGGAACTTCAACTGATAGAATAGGATCAGGTGATACTGATCAGAAGAGTGGGGTATTTTTGGGAAAATACTAAGGATTAAGCTACAATCAAGAAAAGTCAATAAAGAATCGGCAAGCCGGATCGAACGAAGTGGTAATCGATCGACACAATATCGGTCGATCGATACATTTTCTGATTTACTTTATTTAAGCCTATGTTAATCTATGTTATTCATTATTGTGCGCTTTACTTTATGACGTCATGCCTGCAAGCATTAAATGCGGACGTGGAATTTTTGTATTAAATGCATTTATTACAAATTTTAAGTCCAAAAGTGTGTCGCTTTATATCCTTAACCGCACGATTTAATTACTTTTCAACCACTCAATCTTGACCGTGCGATTTAAAAACACGGACACTCAAGTACTCTAAAAAAATCATGCAAAATGTTTTCCTTCCCACCTATTTAAACCCTAAACTTATTTTCTGAAAACCTTTTGCATTATCTTCCTCAAAAATTCCAAACTCAAACTTACCCAAAAGGTTTTCCAAATATTCAACTAGCGATTCAAATACTTTTAAAAAATCTTCAAATCATTTTTCTGGTAATTTGTCTACTTTAGTTTTATTTCTTATGAATCTTATGCTTTAGGGTTATAGGTTGTATGTATGTAATGTTGTCTATGTATCTGATTTAATTGCTTAAATGTACAAATGCGTTATGATTATGAACATACACATATATTGGGTTCTTGATTGAGTGAATACTTCGAGATGTGATGAGGGTATTATGATTTGCTCGAGTATTTTATGTATTTATAAACTTGATTATAGTTGTATTTCTGTAGAAATGGCAACTTCAACAGCCACTACTGAAGTATGCGATTATGCATCAATGATGAAAGACATCATAGATGAAAATTATGTCATCTTCACAGCCACAACAGATCAAAAACACTTGAAATCCTGGAATGCATTCGAGCTTCTGGTTTAGAACATTTTTGTTATAGACATTTGAATAGTGTCTATACAATTGAGTCTTTGGAGTTCCTGGGGAATCTGAAGGAAACGGCCAACAAAGAACTTATATCATCTGTTGGAGGAACGCCGATTGAAGTATTGAATGATGATCTGCAAAGAATTTTCGGATTACCAGCAGGACGAAACGCTCCTGACAAGTTCACAGCAGGAATGAGCGACAAAGAATACTTACAGAAGGTCCTGCTTAGACCAGCAAACATTGATCAAGTGAAAAATGTGAAGCAACCATACTTAAAAAGGAAATACCGATTATTGTTTGAGATAGTCTCAAAGGTAATCTTGGGGATAACCTTCAGTCCTGATGCACTCACTCAGCAGAAGCAACAGGTGATGACTGCCATAATAGAGAAGGCCCAAGACATGAACTGGTTGGGACTATTCAAACACCGGTTATTACAAGAGACAAACAAGTTCGTGGTTGATGAGAAGAATCAGGTAGTGTTGTCAAAGAAATTCTGCAACATTCATAAGGGTTCCATCATTCTGGCCGACAAACTTCCAAACTACAGATGGTCAGAACAAGGTAGGAAACAATATCTGATGAAGTACAAGGCTCTCTTGTGGAAATATGAGGAGATTCAGGGCCAGAGAGATGATGATCTTGTGCCCTATGTGCCTAAAACGAAGAAAGACAAAGAACAAGCCTCATCTGTACAATCAGAGGCCCAGTGTCAAACTCGTAGGAAGCTCGTGAAAGGAAGCAGATGGCAACTCGACCAGCTTGCAAAGCTGAAGATGTGAGTGAGAAGAAATAGAAGAAGCTCACATCCATGCTCCTGAAGAAAATAGGAATGCCATCTGAATGGTTGATTGATGAAGACATTGATGTGGAGGTAATGGAATCAGCGAAAATGATAGCTGAGGAGCCATTGGTGGAGAAGGCTGGTGAAGAACCTGCTACAGCAGAAGAAATGGAGGCAGATAAGGTCTTGGAAGGAGAAGGAGAAGGAGGAGATGAGGAAAGAAGAGGTGAAGAGGCCTAGGAAGAATTGGAGCCATTTGATTCTGCACACCTGAGTTCTCTGTTTAAAGCACTTGCTCATGAACCAACCCATCTACCCAGATCACCTACACCAACCTCACCTATCAGACAATCCTCTCCCATGAAATTACCATTACTCAACCAGAACAGCCCCCATCTGAGCAACTAGAACCTGAAACAACCCAACCTGAGCCAATTAGAGAACCCACTCCAGAAATTCAAACAGACAAACAGAAAGCAATGTTTGTTTCTGTAACCCACAACCCATTCAACACTAGAGTCATTCTAGAACCCATTTCACCTGAGCAGGTGCATCCGGCGGTCAAATTTCTAAGAAGAAGAGTTGAGAATTATCTGAACACAAACTTCTCCCATCTGGTCGATCACCCAGGGGTCAGACAGCAGGTGGCTAATATCCTGTTCTGGAGGGATATCAGGCTACAAGACATTGAAGACTTTCTGATTATACTGGATGCATTTGAGAATGCAGAATTTGTAGACTTGGAGTTGAAGATGAAGCAGTTGGCTGTTGTGAACAGTGCTGCAGAATTGGCCTCAGATGAGGATGTTTCATGGCTGGTGAATAAGAAGTTAGGTTACCCAGAAGTCTGGAATATTGCTCATCAGTATATCAAATCTGAGCAAGTTGTCGATGAACCAGCTGAGGGTGGGACAGATGAGACCCTAGCTGAAGAGGCACAAACATCTGAAAAAATGATTGTGATTACACCTGAAACCCTAGATATGATTTCGATGAATATTCAAGATGGGTTTAAGGTAACTGTAGAGACTCAATTCAACGCTCTGGCAATCAACCTGATGAATCAGATGGAGGAGAAAACCAGACAATTGGTTGAATCTGAGAGGAATCACACAGCAGCAAAACTGGTAGATATGCACACTGAGATTGCTGAGAAAGAGATGAAAAGGGTAGATCTGCTCATTCAGAAGCTGGGAGTTTAGACTTCATCTCTATCTGATGTAAGGATTCTTTTCGAAGAAGTAGATAAGTCTCTTGTCCAAGTTGACACCAGTTTCGATGCTGCATGAAGAAGATTTGAGAGCTCCATGAGAAAGGCCAGAACGTCTCTCGAGAATGCCATGACAAGGATGCTTGGACCAGCTACACCTTCCACATCAGTTCAGATTACACCCTTGGATGTGGAGGAGCTGAAATAGGAGTTGATCAGGTTGTTTGGTAACCTGGAAAGCAAATTCTCACACCTTTTTGATGCAACCAAAAAGGGGGAAGGAGATGTATCAAAAAAACAAGCTGCCCAAGAAGGTCAACTGACCTTAGTAACTGTCACTGCTGCATCCAGACAAGCTACTTCTGCAGAAGGCAAAAGTGCCGAGGTCCAAGATACTGAACTAGCTAAACTATTCACGACCATTGAAGAACATAGCAAGCAACTAGAGATTCAGGACAAGGCCATGGGAGAACTCACTGCTCGAGTTGACAAGATTGAAGACTTCTCTTCATCTGTTCAGAAGAAGATCAACACAGAAGACCAATCAAGAAGTCTTGAGTTGGCAAAGAGGCTAGAAGTAGCAGAAGCAGAGGCTGGAAAAGAAGAAACAACTGAAAGGAAAGCAGGTTAAAAGACCCATGCAGAAAATAGTTGTGACCAGGTCAGAACTGTTGTTGTCTAAAGAGAAGATAAGAGAGCAAGAAGAGCAAGCCAAAAGACAGAAGGTAATGGATGAAGCAGTCAAGAGAAAGAAACTTCTGGAAGCAGCTGGACTGGATAGGAAGTATGTCAAACGAAAAAGGCTAAAAGCTGCTGCTGCTGAAGAAATGGACTGGGAAGAAAGAGACCTGCCTACTCCGATGTTGAGCATTCTGATATGCCGTCAGGATCTGGTGCCAGAATGGAATATGATCAAGATTGACTGGCTGGTTGATGTGTATATTCTTCTGATAGGTCCCGATTTTTGTGGATAAAACCCATTTTGCGCGTGCAGAAGAAAACATGTCATGTGATGCATATAAAACAGGGGTGAGGGCAGAGTGATTCCAAATTTTTCGCTTTTAAGAATAATGTGTGTTGTGTTTTGCTTATAATCAAATGCATATGAAAAGTAAGAACATAAAGCAGTAAAGAACACACGATTTTATAGTGGTTCAGACGAAACCCGTCCTACGTCCACTCTTCCCTTAACACAGGGGCACCTACTTAACCGACTTAACCGACTGGACTTAGTTTAACATGTTATTCCAACACCCAACAGATATTTACCGAGTTCACACTCAAACGATCCTAGAAACTAGAATCCCTAGTCTGAAATCTTGCAACGGGACTTTATCTCCCTCACGGGATTGCCTACCCTCCCTTTCGGGATTGCTAGATGTTTACCAAGTTCACACTCAAACGATCCCAGAAACTAGAATCCCTAGTCCGAAATCTTGCAATGGGACTTATCTCCCTCACGGGATTGCCTACCCTCCCTTTCGGGATTGCTAGATGTTTATCGAGTTCACACTCAAACGATCCCAGAAACTAGAATTCTAGTCAGAAATCTTACAACGGGACTTATCTCCCTCACGGGATTGCCTACCCTCCCTTTCGGGATTGCTAGATGTATACCGAGTTCACACTCAAATGATCCCAAAAACTAGAATCCCTAGTCTGAAATCTTGCAACGGGACTTATCTCCCTCACGGGAATGCCTACCCTCCCTTTCGGGATTGCTAGATGATTACCGAGTTCACACTCACGTACAAACTTAACCTATCAAACTGATTTGGGTAAGGTTTGTTTGGTTTCCAACTAGGTTGAGATTTCCCTTACATTTGTTTAGCCTCAATGCTAAGGATGGAAAAATCTCTCTAAGCTTAGGATATTATATTTGTGCTTAGATCTATGGTAGAACACTCTTGAATATATGCTTGTATCTCTTGCTCTGTGTTCTATGGTGGGAATGCTTGAGTATATGGCTATTGGCTCTGTAGCATCCTTTTCTACAATCTCCACGCACTTCCACGCTTAATAATGAAGGAAGAACTTGTATTTATAGTGTGGATTTGAATGTTACCATTGGATAGAATCACATTCAAATCCATACTATTCTGTTGCTCTTTGCAGCTTTTTCAGGCTTGTCGTCTTCCTCTCATTAGTCCACGTCAGCTGAATCTAACGGCTATATCTTCAGTTTCTTCTAAGTCTCAGGATCTTCATTTTCTTCTTCGATTCTTCGAGCCTTGATCTTCGATTACTCGAGGGTTCTTGATTGAATGGCTTGGACCTTATTCGTCGTTACACTCCGGACTTCTCGGGTTATCTTAATTAGGACATCATCCCCCCTCGATCAACTTATTTCGAGATCTTTCTTCTTGATCCTTATCGACAAATCGATCAACATATCTTGGGATCATCTCGGGATAGCTTCTTAGGTTAGATCTTTATCATATCGATCTCGATCACATCGATCTCGATCCGGTCTCATCCCTTCTCTTCATATCGATCTTGTTTCTTGATCGCTCATCTGCCATCTTCTTCCTTCTCTTCCGATTTCTTCGGCTTTAGCTTTTTCTTCGGTTTGCCGATTTCGTGATTGATCATCACAACTCAACTCATCTAACTCGTCCGATCTCGACGAACTCGTATCTTCGATCATCTTCTTCCGATTTCATGAGTTCCCCCTCAATTTGTTCTCTCGTTCTGTTGGGATTATACTTAAAAGTATGCTTTTTACTTTGTATAATCGAAACCGAATTTTCGAACTTATTTATGAAATAAATTGCTTATCAATCGATAAATATGATTGAATTTTACATATATTTATTTGCATAACCGTTCAATAATTCGCATGCGTGTTACATTGTAGTTAATTTAGTGATACCGGATCACGTAAGATTAAATTAATCGCCCCTTGTAACTAAAAAGTACGCCATTCACGATGGAAATGAACAACCCATCGCGAAAGGTTGAGGTGTAAGGCTCGATTGGTTTGTCTTGACCAAGAGATTACGCCTAGTGCATGACTAATGCATCGAATAGGACCTACGGGAGGATAAATTCTTCATAACCTAATAAGGAAGAATTAGACCTCAATTGGTTCGTTGTTTTTAACCTTCGTCCCTTAAATAGGATCACGTTAAGATTGGTAACTATTGCTTTGACTTATCATGGGTAAATCATCAAAGAGATTCAATACTTTTTATCTTGGGCAATATTATTGGTCACATGTGATTGCTAAGATTTAATACTGAAGAATCGTAGTGCAAGCACGCTTGTTTGATTTGCCCCTTGGGAGGTTCATAAGCTTTTATCATACCAAATCTTGCAAGTGGAATTAATTTCCCAGATGGATAATAATGTTGAACCGTTCTTGACCAAGGATCGATATTAATTAATGGAAAGCTATTTCAAAGGGAATTAATTAATGGGCTAGATAATCTTAAACACGTAATGACCTTTATTGACTTAATATGGGTTAAGATGGATAGTCAATATTAATTATGTAGTGGGATTAATTAATATTTATGGGCTTGAATTATATTGTGGCTCAATATTAGATATTTAAGGTCCATTAGAAGGTCCAATCTTAATTCTCCTAAAGGCCCCCTGAGTAGCCCAACAAATAGTCCAATAACTGAAAAGGTGATTAAAATAAAATAAATATTGTTGCTTAATTTTCCAACTAAAATTTCGAAATTTATAGATATGTTGGGAGAAAGATTTTCTTTGAATTTTGTTATGGAATGAAGATATGTATTCTTGGAATACAAGATTATCTCATTAAATTCAAGAAATCTCCCACTAGGTTATCTATATTGAAATTTTTAAAATTAGAAAATATAATGAGCAAGAAAGATTTTCTTGAAAAAGATATTATGGAAGATATGTATTTCTTGAAATACAAGAATATCTCATAAATTCAAGAAGACCCAAATCTTGGATTCTTATACCATTAAATTTTTGAAAAATCCATATTGTTGAGGAGGTGGGATTTTTGTGGAATATTTTAATTATAGGAAAAAGAATATAGGAGATATATTCAAGATTTCTTGGTGATCAAGAAAAGTCTTTTCCCACATTGTTTTTCTACTCTTGAAAAATCGTTAGGCCACCTCTCACCTATATATAGGGGATGATTCTTTCATTCTCAACACAATTCCATGTGCTGGAAAAATTAGCAAATCCACGAAAGTGATGCAACAAAATTTATTTTTTCCTTTTGTTAATTGTTCGACGAGTGTCCTTCCACCGGATAGTTGAGCAAGGGCTAAGGGAATACTTGGGAAGTCCTTTTTAGTTAGTCCGTCCGATCGAAGTCAATTGCCATCCCGAGAGGTACGCTCACGTAAACCCCGTAGATTCCGCATCGTAGGTTTTTACGTGACTTTTTTTTATATGCATGACATGTTGTTGCAATTATTATTTGAATTAATATAGGATTAATTCATGCTAGTAATAATTAATGAATTAAATTTATATTTAAATATTCACTCCGAATAGATCTGTGCAAATCATTCCCCAACAATCGCATCGTCGAGCCACGGTTTTGACTCAATTTTTTAAATTGTAATTTAATTCGTGGACATTAAATTTGAAATTGATAGTAGAACCCGTTAGATCTGCTTTTGCGGTATCCAATTGTCATGGATTTTAATGTGTTTATTTATTCATGCATATAAATTGTGGTTTTAATTGATTAGCTCGATTTGTTTTGCCTCGTGGAAAAAATCCACGAGTAGACTAGGATTTGTTTGATTTGATCAATGTAATAGACTAGTCTAAATCTAGGTTTATTTAATTTTTGTAAATAAATTGTAACCGGATCGAAAAATCGAGGACGGAGACGAAGAATTAAAGGATAAAATCGAACGGGCAGCGTGAAGCGCTACGGCACGCTACCGGGCACGACGGGCAAAGAAAGCCGAGGCCGAGGTGAAGAGGTCGAAGAAGACAAAGAGGTCGCTTAAGACGACCTTTCTCTGGCGCAAGACGCGATGACGACAGACGCCGAGGTCGAAATACGGCGTGGCGATACGCTACGGAAGCGAGGCGAGGATCTGATGCATGCGCCGGAATCGCCGCCGAGAATCGCCATCGAGGCCGCCGAGGCTATTCGAGGCTCGTATTCTAGGCCAAGTGGCCGGCGGATCTTGGCGTGCATCCCATCCTATGAAATCGCTTGGCGTGGCATTTTGAGACGAAGTATTTTTTCGAGACGAATGAGTGGGAGAAGTTCGAGACGTGTTTCTTCAAGATCAAGTCAAGAAAAATCAAACCATGACAATTGGATAATTTGTGTCCAATATGTTTATTTTTCTATTTTGCTTGATTTATTTGTGCTATCTTATGCTTTATTTAATTTGTTTAAATGTGTTTGCATGAGGGTTGCCAAATGGAAAAATCTCACCTTCAAAATTACTAAGTGTGTTTAAATAATTAATTGACAATTTTATTCCGGTAATAGAATTGAATTAATTTTGACCTCCATGGTTTATTTATTTGTGAATTCTTTTGGAGAAATTCCCCCAACGGGATGGTCAAAAGATAGCTTTCACATGAATGAATTCCAAACGGATGATTGTGGGTTATTACTAGTGGCGACGATGACCCTCCCAACGAGGCTCGATCAAAGCGAAATAATAATCTTGTATTTAATCATGGTTATTACTTAGGTATAAAATTGATATGCATATACTTCCTCGAAGTCCCTGTCAATTTTATATTGGTCAAGTAAGAGCCAACTATTAATCTGGATATTAAAGGTTTATAAATCGTTCTTGTTTGTAACTTTTTGAATGTGTTTAAATAATGACCCACCCAACGTGGCTTATTTAAACTGTTTTGAGATGTTGGCTGATGCATGTTCATATTTTTTTTGAGATTTTAAATATGATGCATGTGATCGAATCTTGTGATATACTTGTGCTTTTGCATATAGTTGTTTATTTAAGTACAGCATGTCGTTACCTTTTAATCCACTGTTATTATACTTAAAGTCAATACAATATGAAAACTATATTGATTGGAAAATTATAATTGTCCTAATCGCACAAAAGCACAAGTGGATTTTTGACACACCAAAATCAGATAGAGCCAACCGACGAGTCAAAACATGCGGGACTCGTCGATCACCTTCTTGAGATGTCGTCATTTAAAATGGTGGAGGGCAAACCCGTAAGGGATTATCTCCTCAAAATAGATGGCCCATCTGAACAAACTTGAGATTCTCGAAAAGAGATTATGATCTAGGGACTCGGATGAATTTGGTACTTCACTCTTCCAAAAAAGTTTTTTTTTCGAGCATTTTGGCCTCGCTAATAATTTGTTGCAAGCTTTTGGTCTCGGCGAAAATGTTGATAAGGCACCAAACTCAAGCTTTTGATTTTAGTGGTCTGTCTTTTATCTTCTAGGCCAAGCAAAGGCAAGATAAAGAAGAGGACCAAAAAGGCCATAAGCAATAAAAACTCAATCATTGCCAAGGGCAATGGTAAGATGAGAATGCTTGTTGTGTCAAGGAAAATCCAAAGAGGAAGTTCTTAAGATGCGGTAAGAGAGGACAATGGAGGTTTTGCCTATTCCAACCTCAAAAGGGATGGAAAAAAGGTAATTCTCACGCACTTGTTGTTGAAACTTGTTTAGCGGCGATACTTCTCATTTGTGGGTGGTTGATACGAGATCCACTAATCATGTTGGCTTCACGGGTTCTAAATGATCCGACAACTTAGTGGGAGTGAGATCCTCATCACACCGGGCAACGTTATTTAAAGTAGAAGACATTGCAATGCTACGTAAGTGGCGATATTGCAATGCTTCACGATAGTAACGATTATTGCAATACTACGCAAGTAGCAGACATTGCAATGCTACATGAGTAGCGAGCTTAAAGCGAAGGGAGAAGTGCACCTATCTTTTGAAGATAAAGTTTTTTTTTTGAGATTATCTTTATGTTCCCAGTTTTAGAAAGAATTCACTTTTAGTTTCTAAAATTCGATTAAAGGACACTAAGTTTCTTCTAATAAGAATGACATCATTTTTGAAATGATGAGTGTATATCTGTTACATGGACATTGATGGAAAATCTCTATACAATTAATCTGTGCACACCACTCATGAAATGCATCCTATAACACATCAACTATTTCCGATAAAAAAAAAAAGCATGAAACGAAATACTTCTTTGGCATCTAAGATTAGGTCATATAAATCCAAAGATGATCCAAAGGTTGGTGAAAGATGGTTCACTGGAGCGTCTCCAAGTTGAACAAATCCCAACCTGCGAATCATGTTTGGAGGGTAATATGACCAAGAGGGCATTTAGAGCCAAGGGGAATAGGGCCAAAGAAGTGTTAGAGATCGTTCACACAGATGTATGTGGTCCAATGTCAACCAAAGCAAGAGGAGGTTATGAGTAATTTTATTGATGATTACTCAAGGTACATTTTCCTTATGAAGCATGAATATGAGACCTTTGAAAAATTCTAAGAATTTAAGGCTCAAACAGAGAATCATAGGGAAAAACGTATCAAGTCTCTACGATCTGATCGTGGAGGCGAATACCTCAGCGATGAGTTTTTGAATTGTTTATCTGATGAAGGGATTGTATCCCAGCTCACTGCACCCGGAACCCCTCACCAAAACGGGGTTGCAGAGCGAAGAAACATAATTCTTTTGGAAATGGTTAGATCAATGATGAGTTATCGCGAGATCTTCCCGAGTCGTTTCAGGGTCATACTTTGGAAACAAATACTTAAATTCGAACTTGGTGCTATCCAAATCGGTTCCCAAAACTCCCAAAGAATTGTGGACCGGGCTCAAGCCTAGTATGAGACACATTAGAATTTGGGGGTGTCTGGCCTACGTGTTGGACAAGGAAGCCGGTAAGTCGGATCCTCGATCAGAATTAAGTCTGTTTGTAGGATACCTCAAGGGAACAAAAGGGTGTATGTTCTATAGTCCCGAAGATCAAAAGGTGGTCATCAAGACCCACTTTAGTTTTTTGGAAGAAGACTATATGAACCAAAGAAAACCCGTATGAGATTACCTTAAATGAGCTTAGAGGGCAAACCTCAAAGGCCAACCGTATCTTAGATGATATACCAAACGATACGCTTTTCTGGCGAGAGCCTCTCGTCAGTAGGGGGGGTTGTTAGTCACCCGAGATTCATGGGAATAGGAGAGTCCTCGGACTTGATTCCCGGACAAGATGAATCGACCCATGGATATATGACGAGGCACTCCAAGATAAGGATCAGATTCTTTGCAAAACAAAGAATGAAAAAGCCGAAATGGGTTCTATGTTTCATAATAGAGTGTGGGAGCTAGTCGAACCACTTAATGGGGTCAAACCCATTAGATGCAAGTGGGTATATAAGAGGAAAAGAGGACCGGACGGGAAGGTTGAAACCTTTAAAGCAAGACTAGTGGCGAAAGGTTATACTCAGAAAGAAGGGATCGATTATGAGGAAACTTTTTCGCCCGTAGCCATGCTTAAGTCCATCCATATTCTCTTATCGATTGCTGCACATTTCGACTTTGAAATGTGGCAAATGGATGTCAAGACAGCTTTTCTTAATGGAAGTCTTGATGAAGAGATCTATTTGCAACAACCCCGAGGTTTCATTGAAACAGGCCAAGAACATCTTGTTTGTAAGCTCAAGAAGTCCATTTACGGACTCAAACAGGCATCCAGAGCTTGGAACTAATGTTTTGATCATGTTATAAAGTCTTATGGGTTTGATCAAAACAAGTTATGAAAGTTGTGTGTATAAAAAGCGTGTCGGAACTGCATTGGTATTCTTAGTACTATACGTAGATGACATTCTGATCATCGGGGATGATGTGAAGGTATTATCAGACGTAAGGGCGTGGCTTTCAAAACTAGTTTGATATGAAAGACTTAGGGAAAGCCGGACACATCTTTGGGATCAAAATCACTCGAGATCGCAAGAAAAGGATGATCGGGTTATCTCAAGTTTCATACATAGACACTGTCTTGAAATGATTCAGCATGCAAGATTCCAAGAAAGGCTTAGTACCTTTGAGACTTGGAATCCATCTATCCAAGAAAATGTTCCCTAAGACGCAAAAGGAGATAGATGACATGAAAGGTATTCCTTGTGCTTCGGCTGTAGGAAACCTTATGTATGCAATGTTGTGTACGAGACCGGGTATCTGCTTTGTCGTAGGCATGGTAGCAAGATATCAAAGTAACCCAGGGAAAGCGCATTGGACGACAGTTAAAAACATTCTGAAGTGTCTGAAAAGAACTCGGGATAGAATGTTGATTTATCAGTCAAATACTCTAATCCCCATCGGCTACACGGACTCGGATTTCCAATCAGATTTAGATTCCATAAATTATCTACCTCAGTTAGTGTGTTTCCATTTGGGAAGTGCAGCCATCAAATGGACGAGTGTGAAGCAGAAATGCATCACTGACTCAACCATGGAAGTCGGGTAAGTAGCTGCTTGTTAAGCAGTGAAAGAACCGATTGGGCTCTAGATCTTCTTAGTGGACTTGGATGGTGTTCTGAATTTTTCTAGCAATATCTGCTAGGGGAAGTTGCAAATTCAAGAGAAACAAGAGTCCACGAGTCAAACAAGCACACTAAAGGAAAGACATCTTATACGAGAAATCGTTAAGAGAGGAGATATAGATGTGGCAAAGATAGCGTCTGAGGACAGCCTAGCAGATCCATTCACAAAGAGTCTGCCTCTGAATACATTCAAGAGACATGTGGGTGGAATGGATGTCAAGATCGTTGCCAATCTGCTTTGAGTATAAGTGGGAGAAATTATTAGGTTCGTGTAGGTGACATTAGATGTCACGGACTACGCGAGACATGTTGTAGTATACTTAAAAGCAGACTTTGAGTATAAGTGGGAGATTGTTGGGATTATACTGAAAAGTATGCTTTTTACTTTGTATAATCGAAACTGAATTTTCAGACTTATTTACTGAAATAAATTGTTTATCACTGGTGCTTTAAATATGATTGAATGTTACATATATTTACTGCATAATTGTTCAATAATTCGTACTTGTTACATTGTAGTTAATTTAGTGATACCAGATCACAGAAGATTAAATTAACAGTCCCTTGTAACTAAAAGTACGCCATTCACGACCTAGATGGAAATGAACAACCCATCGCGAAAGGTTGAGGTGTAAGGCTCAGATTGGTTTGTCTTGACCAAGAGATTACACTAGTGCATGACTGATGCACTGAATAGGACCTACGAGAGGATAAATTCTTCAAAACTGAACAAGGAAGAATTAGACCTCAGTGGTTCGTTGTTTCTTAACCTTCGTCCCTTAAATAGGATCATGTGGGATTGGTAACTATTACTTTGACTTATCATGGGTAGCGAATCAAAGAGATTCAATACTTTTTATCTTGGGCAATATTATTGGTCACATGTGATTGCTAAGATTTAATACGAAGAATCGTGTGCAAGTACGCTAGTTTGAATTGCCCCCTTGGGAGGTTCATAAGCTTTATCATACCAAATCTTGCAAGTGGAATTAGTTTTCGGTATGGATAATAATGTTGAACCGTTCCTTGACCAAGGACGAAAGATATTAATTAACGGAAAGCTATTTCAGTGGCTTGAATTAATTAATGGGCTAGATAATCTTAAACACGGGAAATAATGACCGGGAGCCATATTGACTGTAATATGGGTTAAGATGGATAGTGCAATATTAATTATGTAGTGGGATTAATTAATATTTATGAGCTTGAATTATATTGTGGCTCAATATTAGATATTCAAGGTCCATTAGAAGGTCCAATCTTAATTCTTCTAAAGGCCCCCTGAGTAGCCCAACAAATAGTCCAATAACTGAAATGGTGATTAAAATAAAATAAATATTGTTGCTTAATTTTCCAACTAAAATTTCAAAATTTATAGATATGTTGGGAAAAAGATTTTCTTTGAATTTTGTTATGGAATGAAGATATGTATTCTTGGAATACAAGATTATCTCATTAAATTCAAGAAATCTCCCAAAGGTTATCTATATTGAAATTTTCTAAAATTAGAAAATATAATGAGCAACAAAATTTTTCTTGATTTTCTTGAAAAGATATTATGGAAGATATGTATTTCTTGAAATACAAGAATATCTCATAAATTCAAGAAGATCCAAATCTTGGATTCTTGCATCATTAAATTTTTGAAAAATCCATATTGTTGAGGAGGTAGGATTTTTGTGGAATATTTTAATTATAGGAAAAAGAATATAGGAGATATATTCAAGATTTCTTGGTGATCAAGAAAAGTCTTTCCCACATTGTTTTTCTACTGAAAAAGTCGACCACCTCTCACCTATATATAGGGGATGATTCTTTCATTCTCAACACAATTCCATGTGCTGGAAAAATTAGCAAATCCTCGAAAGTGGTGCAACAAAGTTTATTTTTTCCTTTTGTTAATTGTTCGACGAGTGTCCTTCCACCGGATAGTTGAGCAAGGGCTAAGGGAATACTTGGGAAGTCCTATTGGTTAGTCCGTCCGACCGAAGTCACTGCCATCCCGAGAGGTACGTTCACGTAAACCCATAGATTCCGCATGCGTAGGTTTTACGTGGCTTTTTATATGCATGATATGTTGTTGCAATTATTATTTGAATTAATATAGGATTAATTCATGCTAGTAATAATTAATGAATTAAATTTGTATTTAAATAATCACCCCGAATAGATCTGCGCAAATCATTCCCCAATAGTTCCCCCTTAACTTGTTATCTGTAAATTAGCTTGAATAACACAAGTTGATAATGTTTTGGCATAAATTATCAAAACTAAAATATCCCAACAATTTCCCCCTTTTTGATAATGACGCCAAAACATTAAAATATATGCATTTATTCAGAGATCGGGTTTTTGTTTAAAAAGATCAGTTCAGGTGGTCACTTTGAAATCAGTGAACCTTTTGAACTCCGGCTCTGATACCAATTGTAGGTATCAGTTCAGATGTTCGCATTGAAAAACAGTGACCTTTTGAACAACCCGCTCTGATACCACTTAATAGGTCCCGATTTTTGTGGATAAAACTCATTTTGCGTGTGCGGAAGAAAACATGTCTTGTGATGCATATAAAACAGGGGTGAGGGCAGAGTGATTCCAAAATTTTTAGCTTTTAAGAACAATGTGTGTTGTGTTTTGCTTATAATCAAATGCATATGGCAAGTAAGAACATAAAGCAGTAAAGAACACACGATTTTATAGTGGTTCAGACGAAACTCGTCCTACGTCCACTCTTCCCTTAACACAGGGGCACCTACTTAACCGACTTAACCGATTGGACTTAGTTTAACGTGTTAGTCCAACACCCAACAAATGTTTACCGAGTTCACACTCAAACGATCCCAGAAACTAGAATCCCTAGTCTGAAATCTTGCAATGGGACTTATCTCCCTCACGGGATTGCCTACCCTTCCTTTCGGGATTGCTAGATGTTTACCGAGTTCACACTCAAACGATCCCAGAAACTAGAATCCCTAGTCTGAAATCTTGCAACGGGACTTATCTCCCTCACGGGATTGCCTACCCTCCCTTTCGGGATTGCTAGATGTTTACCGATATCACACTCATCTACAAACTTAACCTATCAAACTGATTTGGGTAAGGTTTGTTTGGTTTCCAACTAGGTTGACATTTTCCCTTACATTTGTTTAGCCTCAATGCTAAGGATGGGAAAATCTCTCTAAGCTTAGGATATTACATTTGTGCTTAGATCTATGGTAGAACACTCTTGATATATGCGTGTATTTCTCGCTCTGTGTTCTATGGTGGGAATGCTTGAGTATATGGCTATTGGCTCTGTAGCATCCATTTCTACACTCTCCAAGCACTTCCACGCTTAATAATGAAGGAAGAACTTATATTTATAGTGTATATTTGAATGTTACCGTTGCAGAGAATCACATTAAAATCCATACTATTCTGTTGCTTTTTGCAGCTTTTTCAGGCTTGTCGTCTTCCTCTCATTGGTCCACGCCACCGAATCTAACTTGATTTCTTCGAGTCTTCTTCTTGAGTTCTTCCCGAGTCTCGGGATCTTCGCCTATCTTAGCCTTCAGTTATCTCGAGCCTTCAGTTA
Organism: Stenogyne calaminthoides; assembly: GCA_037126765.1. NCBI lineage: Eukaryota > Viridiplantae > Streptophyta > Magnoliopsida > Lamiales > Lamiaceae > Stenogyne > Stenogyne calaminthoides. Next base: position 21,228,279 of record JBBCBC010000028.1, read on the forward strand.
TCTGAGCCTTCGAGTTATCCGAGCCTTGATTCGAGCCTTCGTGTTATCCGAGTCTCGGATTACTCGGGGTTCTTGATTCTCTTCTCGGACCTTATATATCGAGGCATCTACCGACACTTTTTCTCGAGTTCAGCTCTTCCGAATTCGGACATCCTCATCCTAAGGTCACTTGACTCAGGCTATCTGATTTCTTCTTGCCTGATCTGATCAGCTCGACTAATTAGATCAACATATCTTCAGGATCATCTCAGGATAACATCAGGTCATTTTCATTAGGTTAGCATATCAGATTATCATATCTGATCTCTATCACGTCTGATCTCGATCAGTCTCATCTGCTCCTCTTCATATCTGATCTCGACCACGTCTGATCTTGATCAGTCTCATCTGCTCATCTTCTGATCCGCAACCTTCTCTTCTGATTTGCTGACTTTAGCTTTTCTTCACATATGATTTACATGACTCATCGAGTTGACACGAAACTCATCTAACTTCGTCCTCGATCTCAATCTAAATGCTGCGCAACCTCGTCTGAACTCGATCATCTTCTTCTGATTTCATGAGTTCTCCCTCAATTTGTTCTCTCGTTCCCCCTTAACTTGTTATCTGTAAATTAGCTTGAATAAAACAAGTTATTAATGTTTTGGCATAAATTATCAAAACTAAAATATCCCAACAATTTCCCCCTTTTTGATAATGACGCCAAAACATTAAAATATATGCATTTATACAGAGATCGGGTTTTTGTTTAAAAAGATCAGTTTCAGGTGGTCACTTTGAAATTAGTGAACCTTTTGAACTCCTACTCTGATACCAATTGTAGGTATCAGTTCAGATGTTCACATTGAAAAATAGTGACCTTTTGAACTACCCGCTCTGATACCACTTGATAGGTCCCGATTTTTGTGGATAAAACCCATTTTGCGTGTGCGGAAGAAAACATGTCATGTGATGCATATAAAACAGGGGTGAGGGCAGAGTGATTCCAAATTTTTCACTTTTAGAACAATGTGTGTTGTGTTTTGCTTATAATCAAATGAATATGGCAAGTAAGAACATAAAGCAATAAAGAACACACGATTTTATAGTGGTTCAGACGAAACCCGTCCTACATCCACTCTTCCCTTAACACAGGGGCAACTACTTAACCGACTTAACCAACTGGACTTAGTTTAACGTGTTAGTCCAACACCCAACATATGTTTACCGAGTTCACACTCAAACGATCCCAGAAACTAGAATCCCTAGTCTGAAATCTTGCAACGGGACTTATCTCCCTCACGGGATTGCTAGATGTTTACCGAGTTCACACTCAAACGATCCCAGAAACTAGAATCCCTAGTCTGAAATCTTGCAACAGGACTTATCTCCCTCACGGGATTGCCTACCCTCCCTTTCGGGATTGCTAGATGTTTACCGATATCACACTCACCTACAAACTTAACCTATCAAACTGATTTGGGTAAGGTTTGTTTAGTTTCCAACTAGGTTGAGATTTTCCCTTACATTTGTTTAGCCTCAATGCTAAGGATGGGAAAATCTCTCTAAGGTTAGGATATTACATTTGTGCTTAGATCTATGGTAGAACACTCTTGAATATATGCGTGTATTTCTTGCTCTGTGTTCTATGGTGGGAATGCTTGAGTATATGGCTATTGGCTCTGTAGCATCCTTTTCTACACTCTCCAAGCACTTCCACGCTTAATAATGAAGGAAGAACTTGTATTTATAGTGTAGATTTGAATGTTACCGTTGGAGAGAATCACATTCAAATCCATACTATTCTGTTGCTTTTTGCAGCTTTTTCAGGCTTGTCGTCTTCCTCTCATTTGTCCACGTCCACCGATCTAACGACTATATCTTGAGTTTCTTACGAGTCTCGGGATCTTGATTTTCTTCGAGTCTCGGATCTTGATTATATCTTTGAGTTATCGAGCCTTGAGTTATCTGAGTCTTGAGTTATCTCGAGTCTCGTGTTACTCGGGGTTCTTGATTGAATGAGACTTCTCTTGGACCTTGATGATCGGGCATCACGACACCGGACTTCTTGAGTTCAGCTCTTCAATTCGACATCCCGTCCTCGGTCACTTGACTCGAAGCTATCGATTTCTTCTTGCCTGATCTGATCAGCTCTACTAATCAGATCAACATATCTTCAGGATCATCTCAGGATAACATCAGGTCATCTGCATTAGGTTAGCATATCAGATTATCATATCTGATCTCGATCACGTTTGATCTCGTCCCGTCTCATCTGCTCCTCTTCATATCTCGATCTCGACCACGCCCGATCTTGATCTCCACATCTGCTCATCTTCCGATTAACCTTCTCTTCGATTTTTTGACTTTAGCTTTTCTTCACATCCGATTTGCCTGACTTCATCGATTGACTCGAACTCATCTAACTCTCGATCTCGATCGGTCTCATCTGCGACCTCGTCTGAACTCGATCATCTTCTTCTGATTTTATGAGTTCCCCCTCAATTTGTTCTCTCGTTCCCCCTTAACTTGTTATCTGTAAATTAGCTTGAATAACACAAGTTGATAATGTTTTGGCATAAATTATCAAAACTAAAATATCCCAACATCTTCGAAAATTTTTGAGAAGAACAAAATCAAGTTCATACCTGATTTTCTAAACCGGATCGGCTTTGAAAGTTTCTACAATGCAGTAATGCAAGAAGGGAAGATCATGACTTTTGCACCCAATCTGATTCATATTTTTAAATCGTGACCTTTGACCCAATTGCTTTTAAGAAACTGTTCTTCGAATTTGCTGAAAAGGGAGATATCATTGAAGAAGAAAGACTGAGGGAACTTCTGCAGAGAATGTATAAGATCTTTGAGATCCCTCCCAGCCAGAGGACTATTGATATCTGAAGAAGAGATCAGAAGACTGCTTCTTACGATCAGGTTTTAGGTAATTTTGATTGATATTTCATTATACTTGTAATTGACAAACTATCATGAATGAAATGCATTAGCTTTCTGATCTTAAGACAACATCTCATTGTCTCTTCTGATTCTTGATTGTGTTCTTTACATTTCAAGTTATCTGCTGATTAACTATTTTGGTTCCATCAAAAGGGGGAAATTGTTGGGAAATTTATAGTTTTGATGGAAGTTTCAAAACAGATGTAATAGGACCAATCAGACCTGTTAGCTTACTGATGACATAGATATCAGAATAGGATGACCAGCTGAGTTGTATAGACAGCTGATGTAATAGATAGGTCACATATTGAGGGGGAACTCAATATGAATAAGGAAGATCAGAAGATCAGACAAGTCAAGAAGTCAGGCGAGACATCAAGAAGAAAACTGTTGGGAGATGAATTTAATAAAGATATATGATTTTGATTTGATCCCAAAACCCCTGAGTATGACATGTTCAGAATGATCTTAATAGTTGAATTAGGATTCAGTTTTAGAATATTCAGGATGTTATCTGCAGAATGTATAGTCGGAAAATATAGTTCAGATAGGTTACAAGACTCGATTTAACGAGATATCAAGACTCAAGAGGATCTTGAAGAATCAAGACTTTCAAAGACGAAGATTCAGTCGGTTAGTAGACTGCGAAGACTCAAGACTCGTAAGACCTCAAGACTCGTAAGACTTCACAAGACTCAAGACCAAGTCCTAAGATCAAGAAGACCGATGGCACAATAATTAGTGAAGACTTGTATTTATAGTGTAGATTTGAATGCTCAAGATAAAACTCAATGTTCCGAGGCAATCAATATATCTATCCATAGGATGCAATTAAGATCGTGATTCCTTAAGAAAATAGATATTTGCCAAGACATTCAAAATGCGCAAAAGGAACTAAGTCAAGTGTTGTTAAGGTTATATCAAACTCGTAGTTTGTAACTAAAAGAGCTGAAGGTGTGTACCTTTAACGAGACAAAAAGTCAAAAGAGGAAGACGACATCATTCTATCGAGCGACACCGGCGTTGGCGGAAGTCGCTAAAAAAGATGTCGATGTACAAAAGTTCCAGACTACAAAAAGTGAAGACCCGCCACATGAAAGGATATTGCCTAAAACGTGTTAGGGAGTTTCAAACCCTAAATATAGCCGTTTCTCACACCCTTAAGAGGGAACTCACGGGCTATCTCTCCAACGGATAGTTTTCAAGAGTGACCTTAGTGTATGCCTATAAATACCGGTGACCCTCTACATTGTAAGGTTACGGAAATTTATACAAACTCAAGAGCTCATACTTATTCTTGCGAAGTTAAAGCACTTTCTTCAACTTAGAATTTCCCAAGTGCTTCTACATTGAAGAGAGCTCACTATACTAAGCCTAGCTTGATAAGAATTATCCAAAGCTTAGTCGAGATATCCTAACCCTTTGCATAGTGCTTCATTGTAAATGATATCTCATCCTAGTTGAAACCAAACCGAGAAACCCCAAACCCTTGAGAAGGTAGTTGGAGTGTGTTTGTTGGTGAGAAGAGTTGTAAAGAGTTAGTAAACTACGCGGAGTAGTCGAAAAACTCTAGAGGAGAAGTTAGTAAGCTCTGGGGGTAGTCCGAAAAGCTTGTTTGTGTTTTGAGTAAAGTAAACTACGGAGGTAATCGAAAGCTCAAGGTCGGGTTGAGTAAGTAAACTACATGGAGTAGTCGAGAAAAACTTCGGATATCAGTTGAGTAAGTAAACTACGCGAGGTAGTCGAAGCTCGAATGTTGATAGTGAATTTCTCGAGGATCGAGAGAGTGGATGTAGGAGCTTGAGTCTCTCAACCACTATAATTGTTGTGTTCTTTATTGCTTTCCTTATCTGCGGCTTTTTAACTATTTGCATTGACTTGATTTTGAAAGCATACTTTTTCATATTGACATTGGAATCAATCCAAAATGCATAAGTGAATCACAAAGACATCACTATTTCATAAAGGAAGGTTTTCAAAGAAAGCTTAAATCGAAGTATAAACTAAGGGCCAACTATTCCACACGATTAGTAGCTAGAACAGATAGTTACCAAACCGAACTCTCATTTGAGGATTGATGGTTAGTTATCGATCCAAGCAACTCAGGATCTCTCGACACTCGGGACTCGGTTGATTATCTCGAGGTATATCGAAAGCACTTCGGGATCACATCTCGATGAGACTTTGACTCGGAATAGATCATCTTTCTTGAACCTAATCTTCAGGATTATCTAATTTTAAAAACACTGAACACGTGTATTCCCCCCCCATACACGTGTAAGACTCGTTTGCACCGGGACCAACAAAGACTCAGAAGACTTGAAGATCAAAAGACCCAACGAAAACCTATAACAGAAGAACACCAGATGAGTCAGTAAGTTGAGCTAAGACAACTTACATCAGAAGACTCAACCAGGTAGACAGATCAGTTGTAACTGATTAGGTCAGTTCAATCAGGTAACAACCAAAGTTTTAACTAAGATATATGAGGTTATCAGACAAGAAGAATGTCAACCTAAGTTGGTGAATCAAGAGCTGAATAAGTGTACTTGACAACCAATGAGAGCAGACACGCACGTACGGAACTGACATTGTAGGATATGGTGCTTCAGAGTCAAACGACTATAAAGGACAAAGTAGCACGCAATCAGCCATACCGCTTCTGAGCATATCAAATCCATCCTGCAAACCTACCAAAAATAGACCGAAATTCGAATTGCTCTCCAATGGCTAATTCGATTTCATGCCTATATATATGGGATCAAACCTTCAAAGTAAGGTTACGGAAATAATTCAAAGCTCAAACACAAGCTATTTCCGCACGAAGAACACCAAGAACTCAAGAATATTTCTAAGTGTTCATCTCATTGTTCTTAGCAAGAATTCTTATCCTTTAGCTTTAGGCTACTCAGAAGATATGATAGAATTTCCGTTGGAACAACTCAAATCTTATACTCAAAGTGAGTGTTAGGTTAAGTTTGTTTAGCAAGATCTCAAGCTAGGGTTTCTAGTCTTGATTTTTGGGATTGATTGAGTGAGAAATCTTGAAACGTTTGTTGTATTGTGTTGGACTAACATATTAATCTAAGCTTCAGTTGGTTTAGTTGGTGCCCCTGCTGATAGGGAAGAGTGGACGTAGGACAAGTTGTTCGAACCACTATAAATCTTGTGTGCTTTATCTGTTTTACACTTATACACACACCTGATATTCAACCTTGCATGTATATTCTAAGTATGGATCAGTTTTGCATCAAGCAACTGATCTGATACGTTTGGCACTTCGTCATCTGATCTGATTTAGAAAACTTAGGATCTGATTTGAAAAACTGGTTTTTCACACGGATTAATCTTATCTTCCGCACAATCAGTTAAGTTGATAGACACCAAACTGATCTTCTCTCAAGCGTCGAGAAGTTGGATATCGATCCATACTTGATTCACTCGCACTTTTTGTGATCGAAAAACTTGCTTTCACACCTGATCTCACGAAAAAGTTTCAGAAGTCTATTCACCCCTCCCCTCTAGACTTCTGCCTCACTAAAACCCGTTCAGGACCAACAATAAATCTCTACGGATTTGATTTCCATGTATATCAAATCTCTACGGATTTGATTCCATATATATCAAATCCCATAATAATATTCCATATATTATTATTGGGAATCCTATTTAATTAAATCTAATTTAATTAAATAGTAATAATAATTAATTCTAAATATAATTATTATTATATTCTCCATAAATTAAATATTAATATCCAATATAATATTTAATCAACCAACTATAATTAGTAAACAATTGTTACTTGTTGTGTGACCCATAGGCCCTCATATATCGAGCGATTAGTCAAACTAACGGTTTTAATTGAACCCTAGATAATAAATCAGACATTCTCAATAAATGAGGTACGTTGTGAGAAAATGTGCAACTACTTGTAACTGAAACATGAGCTATTACGATAACTTCCTTTCATTCGTGAATACTTGATTAAATCTTGAACATGATGAAGTGTCTATTCAAATACCTTAATCGTTTTATCTCCAATCACTAATTGATCACTTATGTCACACTTGGCAACAAAGTTCAAGATGACGTGCATCAGTCGATGACATAAATTCAATTATGATGAGAAGATGAGTATTCTCTCTAAATCCACATTGAGGAATGAATCATATTCTTGACTCATCTACCAGGCACATGCATTTCGTGATGAACCCAATCCAAGCCATATCTACCCATGGAAGGGTGCAAGCGTCGGTCATGGTCAAAGTTCATCACTCTATACATGTCATGCGTATTGACCTCAAGTCAAAGGAGTATCACATCGCTCTAGAGACACCAGTAGACACATATTGTTGAATTACATCAAACGGTTTCTCGGATGGGTATACCAATACCCTCTAAGGTATCTGTGCATCCATCATGAGATATCGAGTATCTCGTAGTAAGTGAGATCTTACTACACTCTCTAAGAGTATGATGCAGATCGCACACCAATCTTAATTGCATCATCAATATTCCATTCTTGATGATCCTTGATCAGGGCTTATTTGAGAATCATGCTTAAGTCATCTGATTTCTCACAATCTCAATTACATCAACGACTCATGGGAACACTTGCATGAATAAATGCAAACAATCAAACATAATATCAAACAAGTGTATTGTCATACATTATTATTAAATGAACTATAATATTAAATCAAACTGAATATCATCGAGTATTATGTCCTTACAATAGATTGTCTCTAGGACACTAACACTTACAATCTCCCACTTGGACTAGAGTCAATCATGTCTATCCCTTAGACCATCAAATGTCTAGTGTGTACATGAACACTCAGTGTTTTTGGTGAAAGGATCTGCCAAATTAAATATGTGGGAATACGTTTTAATTCTATTTCTCCTATCGTTATGATATTTCGGATCAAATGATAAGCCTAGGTACATGCATCTTTCTGTTTGTTGATCTCGGTTCATTTGCTTGTGTAATGGCACCAGTTTTGTCTCAATACAACTTTATTAGACAACTGGTACTCGGAACTACCCCTAGTTCTCTTAAGAACTATAAAATCCATACAACCTCTTTGAGGCTTCTGATACAACAATGTACTCAGCTTTGGTTGTTGAATCTGTGGTCGACTTGTTTGGAACTATTCCAACTGACTGCCTCATCACTGAGAGTGAAGACATAACCTGACTGTGATTTGTAATCATCACGGTCGGATTGGAAACTTACTTAAGCGTAACCAGTTACTAGTAGTTCTGACTGCCCACCGTAGACAATGGAACATTATTTAGTTCATCTAAGATACTTCATAATGGTCTTGACAGCAATCCAGTGAGATTCACCCGAATTATGTTTGGTATCTACCAGTGATGTTGATAGCGTGGGCTACATCGGGCCTAGTGCAAGTCATGGAGTACATGATTGACCCAATTGCAGATGCATATGGGACATCCTTCATGTGTTTGATATCAGCTTCATTAGAAGGACAATCCTTCTTTGATAGTTTTATCCCATGATTTGCCGGTAGAGACTATCTCTTAGAGTTCTCCATCGCAAACGCTTCAACACCTTGTCTACATAGGTGGACTGTGACATCCCCAACATCCTCTTGGATCTATCCCTGTGGATCATGATCCCTAGGATGTGGCCGGCTTCACCAAAACCCTCATCATGAAGGTCTTTAACAACCAATCTTTAACGGACTGCATTAACGGGATATTTTTTCCCGAAATGAGTATGTCATTGACATACACTATTACGAAAATAATATTCTTCCCATTGTGTTTATGATAAACGCAAGAATCTTCCGAGTTTCTGATGAAGTCAAAAAACTTGATAGCTTCATCAAATCGGATATTCCAACTCCTAGAAGCTTGCTTCAATCCATAAATGGATCTCTTTAGCTCGCATACCAGATTAGAATTTGGTTTAGATATGAAACCTTCCGGTTGAGTCATAAACACTTCCTTATCAATGTTTCCATTGAGGAAAGTTGTTTTGACATCCATCTGCCAAATTTCATAATCATAGTGTGCTGCTATCGCAAGTAAAATTCGAATGGACTTGATCTTTGCAACTGGTGAGAAGGTTTCGTCATAGTCAATGCCTTCGCATTGACTATAACCCTTCACCACCAACCTAGCTTTGTAGGTTTGTACTTTGCCATTTGCGTCGGTCTCTCGCTTGAATACCCATTTACAATGTATGGGTCTGACCCTTTAGGCAACTAAACCAAGTCCTATACTTGATTGGTGTACATCGAGTCCATCTCGGATTTCATGGCTTCATGTCACTTCCCTGAATCAATGTATGATATTGCTTCAGAGTAAGTATTAGGATCGTCCTTATCAGGTATGTCCATATTATGGAGTTCCTCCAAGAGGTAACCATATCTAATAGGCGGATTATGATTCCTAATTGACTTACGGAGTTATGGTTGTGCAGGCTGTACATTCTGATCGTGAAAATTTTGTGGTGCATCAATTTCATCAATGTCCAGAGAGTCCTCAAGAGCTACACTTTCAGATGCCTCTTGGACATGAGTTTGAACTATGTTGTTCTCATTCAGCCCACTTGGAGGTTCTTGCACTGGCAAGCTTACTCCAATTACGCTCCCACTGGCTGAAAGACGATCACCTAGTGAAAGACTCCCACCGTGAAAGTTGTTGAATGCTCCCATTGATTCCTTGTCATGTTGCTTTGACAAGATATCAGTCTCTTTGTTAATTTTGTGGTTCTTGAATTTCTTCAAGTTCTATCGGCTTACGGCCTTGTTCCTTGAAAACCTTGTTCCTTAAAGACATAATATTCTTCAAGGAACTTGGCTTGCCTAGAAACAATCACTGTTTGTTTCTCAGGTAGATAGAAGTAATATCCTTTAGTTTCCTTAGGATATCCCACAAAGTAACCCTTTTCACCTTTAGATTCCAACTTGTCGGTAAGCATCCTTTTCACAATCACGGGGCAACTCCATGTTTTGATATGTGTAAAAGTTGGCTTCTTGCCACACCGTAGTTCATATGGTATATGCTCAACTGATTTAGATAGAATCCTATTCAGAATGTATATTGAGGTTTGTAACGTGTATCCCCATAAGAATGTTGGAAGAGAGGAAAAGCTCATCATGGACCTCACCATGTCCAACAAGGTTCGGTTTCTCCTCTCGGATACTCCGTTCATTTGCGGTGTTTCGGGAGGAGTCTACTGTGATTGGATTCCATGTAACTTTAGGTAATAAGTGAATTTTTGGCTAAGGTATTCACCTCCTTGATCCGATCGAAGAGTCTTGATACTCTTACCAAGTTGCTTCTCTACTTCAACTTTATACTCTTTGAATTTCTCAAAAGATTCGAATTTTTGTTTCATAAGATACACATACCCGTACCTTGAGAAATCATCAGTAAAAGTGATGAAGTAGCCGAAGTGACCCCTAGCTAGAGTGGGCAATGGTCCACATACGTCACTGTGGATCAACTCTAGAACTTCTTTGGCATGCATCTCTTTCTCATAAAGGGTTTATCTATCATCTTGCCCATGAGACAAGATTCGCAATCTCCATAAGACTCAAAGTCAAATGGGGTTAAGTAGTCTAACTTTCTTAACCTTGCAATTCCTTTCTCGTTTACATGATCAAGTCTACAATGCCATAAGTAAGTTGGGTTTTCATGATTACTAAGTTTGAGTCTTTTACTTTGTATATTAAGAACATCATATCCACAATGCAACAAATATATGTTGTGAGTAATAGAAAGAACTAGATGACAATCATTAAGTTCTAATCTAAAACCAAAGGGTAAGTCTAACACATAAGTCCCCACATGTTCAGAAGCAACTGTTGCTCCGTTTTCCATTTGTAAGATGACTTCACCCACCCTAACTGCCCTAAGACACATGAACCCCTTCAAATTCTTACAAATGTGTGAGCCACATCCAGTATCTAATACCAAGCAGTTAGCGTCATTAGTGTAAATGCTTATCTTAATAATAAACATATATATTCTAGTGCCAGAAGCACCCAAATGCCTTTCTTTTTTTTTTCAAATGACGAACTTCTGATTCTTCCTAGGTGCCCTCTTCTCCTTAAAGTAGAGGCACACATCCTTGTCTACCCGCTCCTTCTTTTGAACACCATCTTAGTGATAGTGAACTCAAAAGTCTTGAGCACGTTGTGAAGTTTAGGCATGGTCGCATCCATCTTATTCATATTGTAGTTCATAATGAAGCTGGAATATGAATCCGGGAGCGACTGGAGGATAACATGAATGAAAACGTTGGTCTTTTAGCTCAATGCCTAAATTACCAAGTTTCTCAATTAGGCCTATCATCATTAGCACATGAGGTGAAATATTCCCTTCTTTAGCTAACCGGCATCTGAACAAATCTCTCATCACTTCATAAATCTCATAACGAGATTCAGAATCAAAGAGATCCTTCAGATGCTTGAGCATCTCGAAGGGACCCATTTTCTCATGTTGCCTATGCAATTTGGGAGTCATGTCAAGTAACATCACACACTGAGCCTGGGAAGCATCCTCTTGATGCTTCTTCTCGAAATCACTTCGTCAAACGCGGGCGCCTCGAGAACCAAATTGCGGGGTAACCGGGATTTACGTGTCCAACACCTACTCAATATTTTCTTGTCTTAGCACCAATGTTTCGGTGCCAGTCCAGAAAATTTGGCCTAGCCAATTTATTTATTTCCAAAACACATCTCAATAACAGTTATACATTTCAACTAACCAAGAGAAATAAAAAAAATGAGAATTAAACACATAATTCATATGATCAATATTTAGCAAGCAAAATAAACATGTCATTTCTTTTATATTTATTTTGTCTCCATTATTTTCACATACTCAACGACCTCATCGGAAGAGTACAAATTTATATCAAATATAAATTATAATGGACAAGGATCCACATTCTTAATATTACAATATCTGCTTTGACTGATTGATTGTAATAATAAAACCGGTAGGTCTCTAAACCAATTGCAAAAATAGCAATTCCTAGTTAATTAAACCCAGTTTAATCGGATGTCCCTTAACTTTCGTTTCCCTGCTTTGGCTGGTGAAACAAAGTTAAGTTGGTTTATAACCATCAAGCGGCGACACCACGTGTTCCTATAAAAGTCCCGTTGTATGTAGATCCGAGCAAAAGACTTTGGTCTTAAATACCCATTGAAACGAAATCCTCGGTTTTCTTTTAATTTTAATGGAAGACATCTTATCAAATTAATGATAAAACCATATTTTAGTGAGAAACGTTTTAAAAGCGGGGTATTAATTGCTTAATCGAGATTCAACATGTTAATCTACATCACATTTGAGCAATTATTGGGTGCCTACTACCCAAACATGATTTCATACAGACTAACACTTATATGGGCGCCGTCTACCCAAACAATTATTACGGTCCGATAATTATTGGGCGCTGCCTACCCAAACAGTTATAATGCGGACTATAAATACGTCAACAAATTTTAAAGCAAATAGGTTAACGAAGTGAGATTAAATAATAAAATCATCAAATTAAATTTCAAAATCTAATTTTATATCAAATTCAATGAATTTTAACTCATTATTTAAAACAAATAAATTAATCCAATTAATTTAATTAAAAGTCAAACTTTTAATCATATTTTAAAATTAAACTTTATTAATTTAAAACATATTTTAATTTTGTTTTGACCAAGGAGGGGCCTGTTCGAAATCCAATTTGCAAAACAACCCCTCCCTCATCACAGCCCAGAAACCGTCTCATCATCGGGACAACCGAAATCAAAATCCAACCTTAGTTCATCAGAATTAATCCAATTAATCATACAAACAATTAGTTTCAGAAATCGGTTTCACAATACAATCTAAATCAGTCCAACTAATCCAGATAATGAAACCCAAATCGTAAAATTCGAGTTGCATAGAACCGAAATAGGGACCAGGCAACAAGCAAGGGCAAGCATTGGTGCAAGTAGGCGAGTCGCCACTACCGCTGGGCGATTGCGGGTAACTCGTCGCTGAACACAAAACATTCGCGGAACCAACACTCATCATTTCAAATCAAATCGGAGACGTGAGTTGTAGATCGAACATGAGACGGTGGAGACGACATCAAAGTCACAAATCCAGGCAAGTCGTGGCCCCGCGGTGGTGCGCCGTCGCAAAGTTCGTCGGAGTAGGGGCTTCGTCCAATTGATTCGTCAAACGAAATGAGAGCGACGTTATCTACATCGAGACTCACCGAGCAACGCTACTGTGCGAGGGGAGGAGCGATTCGTCCCGTGCCATCACGGATCTAATCCACTTGAAATTGGGTCGACGTGACATTGCGAGGCCAGCACGATTCGCAGCGACGGATGCACGCGGTGACGGAAAAACGGGACCGGGAGACGGTGGTGGCGGATGGGATTTTCCCAGAAAACCCTAACCGCGTGAGGGAGACGAAGTGGCCAAACAAAAGGGGGTGGGTTTGGTGATTCAATCAATCAATATATCAACTGATACACGCAATACCCATAAGCAACATCTAATGGTACGATTCGGTCAATCGATCAGTCGCACCCAGTTTTATAAAAAAAATTAATTTATAAAACTAATTTAATTATGCAATCAATAAGAGTCTGAGCTCTGATACCATTGTTGGAATTTAGAGGCACGCAAACACGTAATACATGCGCAAGCGGAAATAAACAGTTCACCAACAACGAATAATTAATGCATAATTAAATACGAGTAAACGTAAACATAATTCTTACAGTAATTCGTACACGGATTCCACAACTATGATATCCACGTAATAGTCGTTTACTAACTTGCACAGATCTGCCAGCGTTGAATTCCCGAGATGAATTTGCTAGGAAAATTCTAACTTAGAGATTTTATGGAGAAAATATGAAGTCTCATGTTATAAATTTCCCAAGAGCTCATATATATAGGGGAGGCTCGGCTTAAATCTTAAGCTAACCTGATTAGGAAATAAAATCCTTAATCTTGTAATTAAATCTCATAGACTTAATTCCCATATACATAAATCTCTACAGATTTAATTTCCATGTATATCAAATCTCCACTGATTTGATTCCATATATATCAAATCCCATAATAATATTCCATTTATTATTATTGAGAATCCTATTTAATTAAATCTAATTTAATTAAATAGTAATAATAATTAATTCTAAATATAACTATTATTATATTCTCCATAAATTAAATATTAATATCCAATATAATATTTAATCAACCAACTATAATTAGTAAACAACCGTTTCTTGTTGTGTGACCCATAGGCCCTCATATATCGAGTGATTAGTCAAACTAACGGTCTTAATTGAACCATAGACAATAAATCAGACATTCTCAATATATGAGGTACATTGCGAGGAAATGTGCAACTACCTGTAACTGAAACATTGGCTATTACGATAACTTCCTTTCATTCGCGAATACTCGATTAAATCTTGAACATGATGAAGTGTCTATTCAAATAACTTAATCATTTTATCTCCAATCACTAATTGATCACTTATGTTACACTTGGCAACAAAGTCCAAGCTGACGTGCATCGGCCGATGACTTAGATCCAATTATGATGAAAAGATGAGTATTCTCTCTAAATCCACATTGAGGAATGAATCCTATTTTTGGCTCAACTACCACGCACATGCATTTCTGATGAACCCAATCTAAGTCATATCTACCCATGGAAGAGTGCAAGCGACAGTCATGGTCAAAGTTAATCACTCCATACATGTCATGCTTATTGACCTCAAGTCAAAGGAGTATTTGAGACACCCGTAGACACATATTGTGGAATTACATGGAACGGTTTCTCGAATGGGTATACCAATACCCTCTAAGGTATCTGTGCATCCATCATGAGATACCTAGTATCTCATAGTAAGTGAGATCGTACTACACTCTCTATGAGTATGATGCAGATCGCACATCAATCTCAACTGCATCATCAATATCCCATTCTTGATGATCCTTGATCGGGGCTTATTTGAGAATCATGCTTAAGTCATCTGAGTTTCTCACAATCTCAATGACATCAATGACTCATGGGAACACTTGCATGAATAAATGCAAACAATCAAACATAATATCAAACAAGTGTATTGTCATACATTAATATTAAATGAACTATAATATTAAATCAAACTGAATATCATCGAGTATTATGTCCTTACAATAGATTGTCCCTAGGACACTAACACTAACACGGATCTCTACAATTTTTTCAAGAAAACTTCGATGATTAAAGAGCCTTTCAAGGAAAGAGAAGAACAAACACTCTCTTTCAACCTTTCCAGCGAATCAATTTTCAAGAAATCTGCCCAATTTTTCTTAAAGGTATTTTGGTTTTTCCCCAATTTATTTCCTATGATTTTTGGTAGGATGGTGTTTAATAATTTTAGATTAAGCCTATAATTTTTATTTTAACATAGGGTTGAGAATTTTAAATGGATTTTATGATTTAGCCTATGGATTTATCTAATATGTGGTTATTTGGTGCTAATTAATGGGTTGTATGTTGATTTCGCAATTGCATTTATTAAAATCTTTCTGTACAAATTTAAAAAAATGGCTTAGGGTGTGTGGTAAAATTTTCAGAATTTTTAGAGTTATTTTCAATTTTATACGATTTTTTTATTAAACTGTTGTACAACAGAAAAATGATTGCGAAGATTGTAGAATTTACTGGGTGCAAATAACTTTGTCTTTGAAATGTATTTTAGAGTATGTTGTTCTATTGCATCTTATCTTTCATATGAATTTTATTTGGGTAAATTTGGAGTTATATTATATTTTTAATGAATTTTCTAACAAACAGTACCTTCATAGTGAAAACAAACAGTTTTAAAGCTCTAGAACACTGTACAATTAAATATGAAATTCAAAGATTTAAATTGTGATTATTTTACTAGTATTACTACTTACTCTTAAGGTTACGAAGGATTTTGTCTTACATTTTTATAAGCAATACACAAATTCTACCAAATTTTAGAAAATGACTTGAAGTATGCCTATTCGTAACCTTTTTTTCAGTCCAATTGTGAAAATCACAAAATAAGTGTTGGGGTTATACGTGAAAGTATGCTTTTACTTTGTATAACCTATGTATTTAACACTTAATTACTGAATAAATTGTTTATCACTGTTGCTTTAAATATGATTGAATGTTATATATTTATCGCAAACCATAGCACGCGTTACATTGTAGTTAAACGTGGTGATACCAAATCACAGAAGATCACGTTAATAGTTCCTTGTAAACGAGTGTGTGTTTCACAACTTAGATAGATCCGAACAATCTATTGGTAGAAGTTGATGTGTAAGGCTCAGATTGGCTTGTCTTGACCAAGAGATTACACTAGTGCATTCGATCTTGTTTGCGGACCCTCTGAGAGGATGATGTTGGAAATTTAGAGTTACGATGAAAGTTCTAAAACACATGTAATAGGACCAGGACACATTGAATCGATGTTTATATTACCGTTTATAGAATACCGATAATTATTGATAGAACAACCGATGTAATAGATAGGTCACATATTGAGGGGGAACCTCAATATGTATAGGTCAAATCTGAAGATCCAAAGAATAGTTGATATCCGACAGGCCAGTATGCAAGAGAAGAACAGAAGATCAGATCGATCTGATAAAGTCAGATATCTCAGCTGAAGTCATGAAGCTCAAACTCAGAATACTTGGAGATCAGATGACTTCCAGTAGATTAGACCAAAAGACCTACATCAGCCGAGTCTGCTAGTTGAAGCTAAGTCAACCCAACGAAAGACTCCATCGGTTGATCGATCGTTCTAACCGATCGGTCGGATAAGATGAAAATCGATGTTTCACCAAATCATCGTCGATGATCCTAACAAGAAGAATGTCAACCTTAGTTGGAAGAACAACACCGAAAAGTCGTTTGCAACCAATAAGAACGAGACACGTATGATCGGAGCCCGAGCAATCACGGGATTTGGTCTTATCTAACGGCTATAAAAATACTATTCACGCTTTTCGACCATATATTCTCAAGCACGTCACATCAATCCTTCAAGCCTACCAAATATAGCCTGAAATTCAAATTGCTCTCCAACGGCTCTTTTGATTTCGAGGTCTATAAATATGGGATCACACTTCAGAGTGAATACACGGTAACCCTGAAACGATCAAGAAGCTCAAACTATAATCAGATTTCCGCACGAAGAACACGAACTTGAAGATTAATTTTATTAAGTGTTCATCCCATAAGTTCTTAGCATAGAAATCTTTTCATCTAAATAAGGCTACCTTAAACACTAGAAAAGATTTCATAGTTGGAACCAAAACAATCTTATCCAAACCCAAAGTTAGGTTAAGTTGTTTAGAAAGATTCGCACTAGGGTTTCTAGTTCGATTTACGGGATCGGTTGAGAGAGAACTCTTTAAATATCTCTTTGGTGTCTTTAATTGGACTAACACAAAAAATCTAAGTCCGATTGGTTTAGTTGGTGCCCTTGTGATAGGAAGAGTGGGCGTGGGAATGGTTTGTCCGAACCACTATAAATCTTGTGTGCCTTTACTGCTTTGTTTAACTGCTTACACAATCTGATAACTATTAAAAAGCAAAGATACATATTCTAAGTTAAGATCACGAAGCACCAAGCTTCGATCGATCAAGTTTGACACTTTAGTCAAAAGTTAAAAGACCGACTTTGGAATCTGATTTATCAAAACCGGTTTTCACACACGGTAAAACTTAGCTTCCGACAAATCGCTTAAACCGATAGATACCGAATCGATCCGCCTTCAAAGCGATTAGTAAGTTAGATATCGATCCAAACCGATTCACTTGCACGATCAAAGTTAACTTGCCATCACACCCGATCCGAAAAAGTTTTCGTCTATTCACCCCCTCCTTTAGACTTCTGCCCTTTCAAAACCCGCTTAATACAAGTGAGTATCGAGGCAAAGGTTCTCTGGGACCACTGGCTTTGAGTATCATCGATTCTTGAAAAGAATCTTTGTGGTCAATTGAGCAGATCTTGAAAAAATATTTTTAAAAACTCATTCTTTTCCAAAATCACTCGGCATGGACAATACCTCGGTATATATCATGATCTGTTCCGAAGTTCTCAATTGATGAGTATGCAGATTGGGCCATTTATATGTGCAACCATCTAGGTTCGATTAGTGGCGGAATGATGGAAGTCATCGAAAGAGGACCCATCATCATATATCACGACAACCCCAAGGAGATCCGCATTTTGCCCCGAAGTCTTGTATTTAAAAAAGCCTAGCCTTTGATGGATGCAGAGGAAAAATCTGTATACTCTCTAGATACAATCGCCAGGCATATTATCATGAAAAACGATGGATAGAGTTACCAAGGAAAAGATTAAATATCTCAAAATCTACGAAGCAATGTGGGATACTTATGCCGAGATATCTGAAGAAATGACCGGATCAAAGACAATGTTACAAGTTTAACTAGTGAAGTTCGAAAAAAAGATGATCTTTTAACGAGACCATCAACGAACTCGATGGAAGGATTACTATGTCGATGAATAAGCTACGAGAACTTGGTAGAGATGATGGACAAGGATATCAACTACAAGATCTTAAGATCTCTCACCAAGAAATTGGATATGAAAGTCACGGTAATCAAGGATTGCCAAGACATTTCAAAGATGAAGCCGAGTAGCTTGTTCTTAAGCCTTTTTCACGAGTTCGATTTAATTGAAAGAGGACAAGCGAGATGAAGATGAGGTGCCCAATAAGCCTCAACTTAAAAATCGATTAATGTTAAGGCAACCAAAGAAATAGATCAAGGCCAATGAACCTATTGAAACATCATAAGTCAAAGGGTAATTGAGATCGCTTTTACTCAGAAACTAGAAAAATCAAATATTCAACTTGGTAAGTATCAAAGATTCTATAAAGATTATCAACATAAATTTCTTTAGATAGGAGATCAGCCAACAGATCTCCAGAAGAACTGCATCCGATGATCAAGAGATCACAGGGAAGAAGAAAAAGAAAAGAGATAATCTAAATGATGAGAGAAGAGATAACCGATCCGACAAGGAGTTCGTGACTACTATCGAAAGTTCACCGATAGATCATACAACGGAGAGATTCACCGAAGAAAAGGTTCCGTGGATCAAGGAGCGTGGTTTAAATTTGAGAAGCAGTCATCCCTGATGCAAAAGAAAGGGAAGAAAAGAGGAAACAAGAGAGCAACGTTTGGACGTAAAAAATGCCATAGTTAAAACCACATTTGGAATTGATGATTCCTATCGCCCTCGAGGATTCTCGGATACTCCTCAGTAGAAGATTTCTGTTGATAAGCAATCTTTGTTGACTTCTATGAGAATGAAGATCGATATTCTCTTCGGATGACGATGAGATCACATGGCCAAGGAGGACCAATCGAGGTAACCTCCAAACCTTTAAACTATCATTAGTACACTTAAATGACTTTCTTAAAATTGCTTGATGATCTCTCCAATGCATTAGACACTTATGCTATAGTGGAAGTTTGAGAATGACAAGCCGAGGATCGAAATAATCACCTTGCTAAAGAGAACGATCTTAAAAAGCTTCAACTTAAATCTTTTCAAACCGCTCGAAGGCAAACCGAGGAACTTAACATTCTCGAAAGTTAAATCTTCTTTCGGAGAAGCGGATCAAAGATCGCCTAGCAATTAACAAACAAAGAAGTCGATGACTTCAAAAAATCCTTCAAGCAAAATTTGATGAGCTATTCCGAATGCATGAGAGTCTAAAATCGTCTGAGGATAGTTTGCGGAAGAAAATAGAGGTTTTACAAAATCATCTAAAATTGTTCAAGATATGAACACCTATTTTCGAACAACGACTAACAAGAAGGGACTTGGGCATGAGAACCCTTCCACATCCTCAAAAGCCCCGTCTGATTCACCTCATCAGACGAGTTTTTGACAAAGATACACCAAAAATCAAACTTGTATCTAATAAGGGAAAAAGACCGATTGAGTAGGTAAGGCAGGTGCCTAACCGTATGGGAAAAAATGGACCCTAACCGGTAAAGCATCACCGTAGAAATCAACAAAAAGAACCCGGTTCTTCTTTTAGACCTCAACTCGATCAACAGATCAGGTATCAGAAAAGACAACCTGTAAAAGGGAAGTCTAATCTGAGACCCAATCAAGGTCAGCTGCCGAATAAGCACGCTTTAGGTAAACTGCAAAAACCACCTATGCCAAAAAGATATGAATCTTTTGATGGTAGCAATCGTACCTACCTCTATAATCGAAACCTAGGGTCACTTACCGAACCACACCGATGAAAAAAAAGACAAACGCAAGTCACCCAAGGTTCACACTAATAATCATACTAATCGAAAGCATATAAAGAGACGATGATTATGTTGATAGGTATGGGAGACAAATCGCCCTTCGATCTAACTCTCAATAGAAGTGCTCATTTGTATGGATCCCCAAAACCAATCCTAACCCTCGGACCCAATCCAAAAGGGGTACCTAAAGCCCAATCAATCTGCAGTTCGCTGGTCCGCCAACAAAGGAGGTGTGCAAGCAATTATCCGGTACATCGATAGTGGATGCTCAAGGCACATTATGAAGCAAACATCTCCTCGATTTTATATAGAAATGAAAGGCATTGTACTCTTCGATGATGATAACTTTGGTTATACCAAAGGATTCTCAACCTTAGAGAATGATGATGTACAAGTAATCGGAGTCTCGTATGTCGAAGGTCTAAAGCACAACCTATTATCGGTTTCACAATTCTGCGACCATGATTCATGTTGAGTTCTCGATGATCAATGCACTATCAAAAATCGAGCCACTCAACAGATTTTTACTAATCGTTCAAGGAAAGGGACGATCTACCGCCATTGGAAATTGCCCAAGAAATGCATGCCGATTGTTAAGAGTTCCAAAAGTAAAGAATTGGCTCGCACAAAAAGAATGAGTCATCCAACTTTAAAACTCTTAATAAGATAACAAGGATGTCTCTAGTGGAAGGACTTCCTGAAGTATTTTCAAAGGATCGGACATGTCTTTTGCATGTCGAAGGAAAACAGTCAAAGCTTCATTCAAGGAATTCTTCTTGCATCCAAAGAAGAGTATTTGCCTCTTCATATGGATCTATTTGGACCCGATTACACGGTCGGTCTCGTGGAAATAAATATACTCGGTAATCGTGGATGACTACTCCAAGTTTACGGGTTATATTCTTACATAAGAAGAATGAGGCGACAAACGAAGATACAAGCCGCTAAAAAGATTACAAAATGAGAAGGATTAGCGATTAATAAAAATCGTCCGGATAAAAGGTACATAATTTACGACTCTTTTATTCTTGATTTTTGCTCTAAGTTTGGTATCTGACAAGACATCGGACATCACTCAAAAGAACGCCTAAAATAATGAAGTAATATCGAATCTTCTCAGAACTCTCAAAGAAGTTTAATGTTAAAACATGCAATACCAAGCCGTTTAGGATCAACACCCAATTTACTGAATAGCATTCTTGACTAAAGCTCACTAAAAACACCCTATGAACTATGGAAGGCGTCCTTTGTTTCTTACTTCCATGTTTTTTGGTTAAGTGTTTCATACACAACAATGGGAAGAGTCGGTTGAAGACTTTTGAGGCCAAGTCGATGATGGTATATTCCTAGGATATTCCTCATCTAGCAAGGCTTATAGGGTTTACAACAGATCCACCCTAGTTGTGGAAGAAACACCCCATGTAGTCTTTGATGAAGCATCTTCCGAACAAGAGAAATCTATATAACAAGATGTACCGATCAACCAAGATGATGCTCAAAATGGATCGACAACGATCAAGGAAAAAGGATCGTAAATCGTAATAAAGATACATTCCGGATCTAGTGATTCACCGGATCAATCGATCCTAAGGTATGAAAACCTGCCGATGAAGAAGCCTGCTATCTGAGATAATATCAACCGAACCATCCGGTTCGGGGGAACACCGAATTCCCACCTAATTCGGCACATGATGAGTCCAACATCACCGAGACATGTTCTTATCAAGTGGATCATAATTACGCACCACTCTCAATCGCTAGTAATGAACCTTTATCGGAAAAGGATGATGTTCTCCAAATCAACGCAAATCGAATATCTGGATAACCAAACATCCAAATCGATCATCGGAGACCCATCCGATAGAGTTAAAACTAGACATTGACAGGAAAGTGCCATGTATTGTTGTTATCCGCCTATGGAGGAACCAACAACAAGAGGAAGTTTCTACAAGACGCACGTCGGATTCTAAATGCCATGCAGAGGAGCCGAAAAACGAAAGAAATCAAGTTTGGGAACCGGTGATGGACCAACTCATCAAGACGTAATTGGCACGGCGGGTATTCAAGAACAAGAGAGATGAGAAAAATGTCATAACCAGGGAATAAGGCAAGACTTGTTGCTAAGGGATATTCACAATCGTAAGAATTGATTATGATGAGACCTTTGCACCAGATCGCCGCTTAGAAGTCATTCGGTCAAGCTTAGCATATGCTTCCCACAAGTATTCACAATATCGATGGACGAAAAGTGCATTCTTAAATGGGGTACTAGCAGAGGAAGTTTATGTCAAACAACCTCCGTGCTTCAAAAGAGCAAACCAAGTGTACCGTTTAAGAAAAGCTCTTTATGGCTCAAAACAAGCTCCTCGAGCTTGGTATGATACACTCTCTTTCTTGATAGACAAAGGGGTTCACTAAAGGAATGAAGGACGAACCTTATTCGAGAATAGAAGATGGAGAAGATATTCGATGGTTCAGATATATCGTGATCGACATCATCTTCTGGATCTCCCAACAAGAGTCTATGTGAAAGATTCAAAGAAAACGATGCAAGGGAAGTTCGAGATGTCCATGATGGGGCGGATGAGTTACTTTTATTGGGTCTACAAGTGAAACAAAGTACGTATGGATATTCATTTGCTGCAAAAGTACACTAGGAATTTATTGGCTAAGTTTGGAGTTCAAAACCGAAAGAAGCCAAAATTCCTATGATGGCCGGATTCAAGATGGATCCGATGAGGATGGTCGAAAACAAATCGTCAAAGAATATAGGGCTCTCATTGGATCTCTACTATACCCGACGTGAGACCTTATCACATTTTTGGAAAGATGTGCGTGCCAGATTTGGGCAAATCCAATGCAAAGCCACCTAGAAAATTCTTAAGTATCTTCAAGAAAACCTTTTAAATTTATTTTACCCATCGATGATAATCTAGAGCTTAGTGGGTATTCTTGATTTTGATTATGGAGGTTGCAAGATTAATTAAAACCCAAGGAACTTGTCGGTTTTTTTAGGAAAAAATTTATCTCGTGGTTTTTCAAAAAGCGGACATCGATTCGGATACATCTACTTTGGGCGTAATATATGGTTAATTGAAGTCATTGTTCCCCAATCTAAAATCAAGTCGTAAGGATTATAACATTGTAGCTAAGAATGTACCTATATTCTCGATGCGAAGAATAGTCTTATTGCAATCACTTTCGACATCTGTTCTACATACAAGATGCAAGCATGTGGATGTCGGACACCATTTTATAAGAGATCATGTTGAAAAAAGAATATCGAAATGGAAAAGATTCATACCGATATACGAAAAGTCGATATTCTAACCAAGCCACTAATTGAGGTCGATTCGAGAATTATGCAATGAGCTAGAAGGGCTTCGGATCTTGGAGAAAAAGCACCTAAAATGCTTGATGGGCTTGATCTCGAAACCACCGTTAAGAGACTAACCAAAGTTAAAAGGAATCATTGAGTTTGGTATCTCAACTGATCAGAAGATCAGTCAAGGAACTGATATGAGAAGGCGATCAAATTTACAGTTTATCAGATTAAAAGAACTGATCAGATTAAAGAAACTGATCAGATTAAAGGATTATCTGATTAAATGAATTGGGTTATTTCACACTTTATAAGTCGATTAAGCTGATATTCAACAAGCAAGATTCACAAGATTAAAGCTTACATCGCATAAGAAAACAGGTAATTTACACAACAATGGAATAATAGAAATTTTCATTGATAAAGACCCGAAGGTCAGGTTTACATTACAAGTTACAAGTACAAGAGGACCCGAAGGTCAGTACATAAGTTATAAACCGAAAACCCTAAACCTATAACCTTCATCATAACCCTAGAAGAGGGGGAGAGAGAGATTTAAGATCTGATTCTCTCATTTTCCCCTACTTAACAAGGGTGAGAAGGCTTTGAAATGATCCTAAAGCCACTTTCATGAAATCTAAAATCAATGGAGCGAGAGCGGCGTTGATAGATTTTAAAAAAAGCCCCTAGACCAAATCAATGGGCTCTCCAGCTGTTAAATGGAGCACATGTGCCAAGAAAGTGGTTCAAAGACCTTATGGGCACATGTGTAATAGAGTTGATATACGAAGATCAGTTGTTGTCTGATCAAGACCGTATATCAAACACATGTTTTATATCAGACTGGGTCTGTTGATGCTAGTTCCGTCATCTCGATAGACACACAAGGTGCATACGGTTAGGAGAAGTGTCTTCTCGGTTCATGACAAGCAGATCCGCCGCCTTTGGTGGTAGAGAAGCTTGGCAACAATTGTATGTGTAATCTTTGATGACGATTTAAAACAATGATAAGGGACACAGGGGTTGATTTGAGAAGTCAAATCATTGAAAAAGGGTAAAGGTTTTTTGCTTTCAAGTTTCACCTTAAATAAGGGTTCACCGTAATGCATGATTTTTACAAAGAAGATAAGTATGGTGAATGGGTTATGTTGTGTAAATCATTGGTCCAATTTATAGGGGCCAAGCAAGGGTGAATGCAAAATTGATTTCTCAAAGCCTTTAGAAAAATCATCTCAAGGACGTTGTAGGAAACACGCTGACGATAATGGATAAATTTACGGTGATTTGACATTACGAAGAATCCGGACTACTATTACACATGTCAAATCGTGCCAACTTAGGAATCGAGACTACTATTCAATTCTTCAAGAACTAAGTTTTGGCGGTAAACACTTATCCCAAGAATTGGCTTGGTTCGAGTAGAAATCGATTAGGTCAAATCAATCAAATCGATTAGATAAGAGATTTTCGATGAGGAAGATCATTGAGCTTGATACCTCAACAAATAAGATATATCGACTATAAGAAAAAAAATATCGGTTGAAGGGGAAACTTCAACCCATCAAGGAGGATCGAAAAAAAGGAAATCGACGCGCCTTGAAGCGGATCGATTGAAAAGAAACGGTTGGGAAATTATAAGGATTAGGCGTAAAACTAAGATCAACAAGTGGGATCAACAACTACAAGTGGTATTGACCGATTACAATATCGATCAACCGAATCGCTTTTCTATTCCCTTGTTTATTGCTTACTTATTTGTTTTTATCGATATTACTTGCCTTATACATTACTTCATTACCTTTTGTGATGTATTTCCTACAAAACATTTAATGCGGACGTGGGGTACTTGTATTAATTGCTACAAAATGTGCTTTTAAATCCAAAAGGTATTCAGACGTGCTTTTCCCGACCATACGATCAAAACCGCTTAATCGGATCATTTAACCTTTTTCAAACGGTTGATCTTCCAATCTCGTTTTTTCCCTCCTCCTTATAAAGGTTCATCAAAACCCTACCAGAGTTTTCTTATTCCAACTTGATTTACTCTCTCAAAACTCAAAATTACCTTTTTTGATTCAAGTGTTTTCCTGCGATTCAAACTCATTTTCTCAAAAAAGCTAATCGGTAATTTCGTTATTTGATGATTTTCTTTTTTCAAAATCCTTTGATCATATAGATTATGTCTATATATGTTATCTGCGATATGCCTTATCTTTTCTTGATATCCGTATGTGTTTATCGATTACTAGGCCCGTGAATAGGTCCGATGATCTATACATGATATCTTTATGTATATGCACAATCTTAATCGAAGTCTATCTTGTTGTAGATGGCCACTCCAGATATGGGAAAAGATTATGTGCAACTATGTTGATCTAGCGACAAAAGATTGTCGATGACAAATTCAATCTGATTTGGTGTTACGCGGGATCCGTAATCCATGGAAGTGGAGCAAATTCACAAAGAAAGGAGGCCTTGAGAAATTATGTCTTTCAACAATCGCAATCCAAAGGATGCAATATGAAGCACTCAATTTAAGGAATTTGAAGGTAGATACAGACACCATCGGAGATGAACCGATTTCGGTAATCTGGAGAGGTGATCGACCGCCGAATGCGACATAACACGTCCTGTTCACCTTTTGCCCAAAGGAAGAATCTCACATGCGCACTACAGGAGAATGAAGATGAGCTAATCGTAAACGAACTCTTTCAGGAAGTCGAAAACATCGACAAACAGGTTTTGTCGATCGATGCTAAAAAGGAAATACCGATCGTTGTTTGACATATTGTCAAAAAAATAATCATGGGTATTTCATTCAAATTTCGATGCTCTAACATCATGGATAAAGATGGTCAAGGATTGATTGATGGCCAAGAACATCAATCGGCATGGCTTCCTCGAAGGCCATTCTACTCCAAGAACATGAAAAATTTGGAGTTAATGAATGGAGGCAGTCTATCTCAAGAAGAGGATCGAAACAAGGATGCAAATTATCTTGAAAGACAAACCGCCAAATGAATGG
The DNA here is from genome assembly GCA_037126765.1 of Stenogyne calaminthoides. Classification (NCBI taxonomy): domain Eukaryota; kingdom Viridiplantae; phylum Streptophyta; class Magnoliopsida; order Lamiales; family Lamiaceae; genus Stenogyne; species Stenogyne calaminthoides. The sequence continues at coordinate 21,254,898 of JBBCBC010000028.1, forward strand.
AACCAGAATGGATCAAGTCCTACAAGGCCTTCTCACAACAACTTTCACTATATATGGGCCACCCGATGATGATATTTCCTCCAAAGGTGAAGAAAGGAAAAAAAAAAGGAGGCAAATTGCCTACACCTACACGATGCTCCCCAAAAAAAGAAAAGAAAATTGGTGAAGGCTCAAAGAAGAGGCCCAAGAAGGCAAAACAGCCTCCATGACTCTTTTTGAAGATGATGTCAGCTAATGTCAAAGGATATCAAGATTTAAAAGATCGTGAAAAATCGACAGCTTTTCAAGTTGAGAGCTCGCCGTAACATTCTCGAGGAAGGAGCAAGAGACGAACGATCTCCTTTCCTCAAACTCAAGTTCACCGCGGACTTCGCTATAAGCATGTTTCTCCTTCTCCACCGCCTTGAACACAGAAACTACATCAGTTATGAACCGTGAAAGCTTACCCGCTGCGTTGCCGTAATTGCTTTTGACAATGAACCTCTGCAGGCCGAGCCAATCACCCAACTTCCACCTACTCAAGCACAACCGTAACCCTCTACATCTCATCATCAACCTAAAAAATCGATCCGAACAAATAATTCTTCGAGTCCAGATCATCATCCAAAACCATCACCGAAAATGGTCGATGATGCAAATTGAACGAGATATTGATGCGATGTATCCAAGTCTATAGCCCATCCTGTTATCGAGAGGAAGTTATGGAGATCCTCACATGGAAAGATCTCCTAAAAGAGCTTCTCGCACTTTTATGATGATTATAGAAATGTATGGGAGGCGTCTTATTGAATTTTTTGATTTCGATATGAAGAAATCTGCTCAAGTAGATCACCACCGAATTTAATCGGCGAATCAATTAAGGCTCGATCCACGAAGTTAATTGATGAACAAGGCGAACTCGAGATCGCTATGAAGAAGCTCTCAAAGCGAATATGCCTATGAAGGATCACGGAGCTGCCGATGATGGTGGAACTAGTCTTAGCGATTCATGACCAACCATTACAAACAACCGAAATAGATCAAGTGACGATAACATTCCTACATCTCACATCACCACCGATCAAACTTCGGAGATCGATCATGTCTCAAAGATCTCCGAAAAAGAAGAAGTTGAGGGAGTGATAGTTGATCGTATAGGCGATTGGCCTCAAAGAAATAACAGATCAAAGGGAATTGGCTATTTCCCATTGAGGCAATCAAAGATCGGTTCTCCCAAACTGTGACCACCATGTCTTATTAACTTATAAAATCGCTTGATGACAAGCTAATTCAGGTCGATCAACAACAAGTTTTTTTCCGATGCTCACCGAAAAGCTAGAATTGATCAAGAGAAACTTGACAAACTAATTCTTACCCTCTCTATTGCCATGGAATCAAAAGACCGAAATGATCTCGAAGGTTCAAAGTCTAACCGCCAAGCTCAAGGTTTATCTGCTTGCAGATCTCAAAGGCGATATCGGGCTTTTTTTGGTTCTCGACCTCCCACCTCAATCACCGCTTTTTGATCAAACCAAAAAGGGAAGGACAGAAGAGAGAAACCAACCGACACGATTTAACAATGAAGACCTGATTTAAATTGAATCTTATGGACAAAGACTAGACCATCCGGATCTTTTTTGCTAACGAAATTTCTAAAAGATGGAAAAGTCAAAGGCAAGAAAGGCAGCTTAGTCTTTGGGACATCACAACTTGTACCACCACTCAAACTAAGAAATTCACAAGAAGACAAATTAGCCAAATTCAGCCGATAAAAGAATCGGGCGAAAACTTTCAAAGAGCAGACATCAAGAAGACCGAATAAGTGAAGAAGAGAGCGGGCGTAAAAAAATTGGCACAGTGTAAGATCTCAAGAAGAAATTCGGACGAGGGCGAAGAAAGGAAAGGCCGGAAAATCAGAATTAATCAACCTCACCGCCAAGAAAGAGTTGATGAGATCATTCCAAAAACCGCCGCATATGCCGAGAGGTTTGAAGGATGGAATAAGATCAGAAGTGAATGTCTTCTGGATGCCTTTGTTCTTGGTCTTGTTCCACAAGAATCTCCAGATCTTTGAATTCCTCAACCGGGTTGGAAAACAAACATCCAGTTTTTCTCAAGTATCTCGAAAATGAGACCAAAATAATCAATGTAAAAATATCTCGCCAAGAGTATGATCTGTTGGATTACTCGAAGAATGCAGATGACTCATTTGACAGATCGGCATTTCAGAGATTCTATTTTGACATCCTGAGCAAAACGCGTATAACCGATCCTCGGCCAAAACCAATGATGTCAAATGGAAACTATACCGATTTTCAACGCACCTCAAGATCAAAGAGAGATGCCGAAGGATACAAGCCAAAAGAGTGAAGAATCGTAAGACTTCTCAGATCACTTTGTTTTTTAAATTCAAACTTTTTCTCGATTAATATGTAATCGACAAATCTAATGAGAAAAGTTTATTTTTCTCGATCCTAAGACAAAATCTCATTGTCTTCGATTATGTGCTTTTTTTATCGCTCTATATTTATCAACTCAATTGGTTTCTCAAAAGTGTTTTGGTTTCATCAAAAAGGGAAATTGTTGGGAAATTTAGAGTTTTGATGAAAGTTCTAAAAACACATGTAATAGGACCAATCAGCCTATTAATTCAATCGATGTTTATATTACCGTTTATAGAATACCGTTGATAATTATTTATAGAACAACCGATGTAATAGATAGGTCACATATTGAGGGAACCTCAATATGTATAGGTCGATCCAAGATCCAAAGAATAGTTGATATCCGATGATGTGATGCAAGAGAAGAATTATCTCGGATCGATCCGATAAAGTCGATATCTCACCAAGTCATGAAGCTCAAACTCGAAATACTTGAGATCGATGACTTCCAAAGAGATCGGACCAAAAAGACCTACATCACCGAGTCTCTTTAGTTGAAGCTAAGTCAACCCCACCGGAAGACTCCATCAGTAGATCGATCGGTTCTAATCGATCAAAGTCACCACCGTGAAAATCGATGTTTCACCAAATCATACGCCGATGATCCGAACAAGAAGAATGTCAACCTTAGTTGGAAGAACAACACTCGAAAAGTGTGTTCCGCCAACCAATAAGAACGAGACACGATGATGATCGAGTTAACAATCACGGATTTGGTGCTACTTCTAACGGCTATAAAAGACACTATTCACGCTTTTCGCCATGCCGCTTCTCAAGATCACACATCAATCCTTAAGCCTACCAAATATAGCCAAATTCAAATTGCTCTCCAACGGCTCTTTTTGATTTCGAGGTCTATAAATATGGGATCACACTTTAAGTGAATACACTAAAACCCTTTAACGATCAAGAAGCTCAAGCTATAATCGATTTCCGCATCGAAGAACACGAACTTGAAGATTAATTTTATTAAGTGTTCATCCCATAATTTCTTAGATATAAATCTTTTCATCTAGCCTAATAGGCTACCTTAAACACTAGAAAAGATTTCATAGTTGGAACCAAAACAATCTTATCCAAACCCAAAAGTTAGGTTAAGTTGTTTAGCAAAAGATTTCGCATCAGGTTTCTAAAATTAGGATTTACGATCGGTTGAGGAGAACTCTTTAAATATCTCATTGGTGTCTTGTGTTGGACTAACACAAAAATCTAAGTCCAAATGGTTTAGTTGGTGCCCTTGTGATAGGGAAGAGTGGACGTAGGACCGGTTTGTCCAACCACTATAAATTCATAGCCTTTTTACCTGTTTAAATGGCACACAACTATTAAAGCAAAGATACATATTCTAAGTTAAGATCATTAGCACCAAGCTTCGATCCGATCAAGTTTGACACTTTAGTCAACTGGTTAAAAGACTGACTTTGGAATCTGATTTATCAAAACTGGTTTTTCACACGGGTAAAACTTAGCTTCCGCACAAATCAATTAAACTGATAGATACTGAATCGATCGGAAGGCGATTAGTAAGTTAGATATCGATCCAAATCGATTCATTTGCACTCGATCAAAGAATCGCCATCACACCCGATCCGACGAAAAAGTTTTCAGAAGTCTATTCACCCCTCCCCTCTAAACTTCTGCCCTCACAAAACCCATTCGGGACCTACAGAGGATAAACTCATTCGCACTGAATTAAGGGATGAAGAGTTAGACCTCAGTGGTTTTTGATTTCTTAATCACTGTCACTTAATCAGGACTGTGTGTGATTAGTAGTTATTGTTTTGACTTATAAATGGGAAGAGAATCATTGAGACTTCGATACCCTATATCTTGGGCAATAACATTAATTGCACGACAATTGCTAAATTAATACATAGAATCGTGTGCTTGCAATGTCTTGCTTGATCGGTCCCCTTGGTGGGCCCGGAACCTTTATCATACCAAATCTTGCAAGTGGAATTAATTTTCCGGTATGGATAATAAAGTTGGGTTGTCCTTACTCCAAGGATAAAGATATTAATTAATATAAAGCTTTTCAGTGGCTTAATTAATTAATGGACTAAATAATCTTAAATACGGAAAATAATAACCGGAAGCCATATTACCGTAATATGGGTTAAGGTTGGATAGTGCAATATTAATTATATAGTGGCATTAATTAATATTAATGGGCTTAATTATATTGTGGCTCAATATTGGAATTCAGAAGCCCATTGGAAGGTCCATCTTAATTCTCCTAGACGCCCCTCAAGTAGCCAAAATTATAGTCCAATAAATAAAAGGTGCTTAAAATAAAATAAACTATTGTTACTATATTTCCTTGAAATTTTTGAAAATATTAAAGAAAAGAGGGAGAAGAATTTTCTTGAAAAGATTTTATGGAAAGGAGATAATGTATTCTTGGAATACAAGATTATCCCATAAATTCAAGAAAACTCCCACTTGGCTTCTTTAATAGGAAGTTTTCAAAAATTATAGGGCAATAACAGGAAGAAGGATTTTCTTGATTTTCTTGGAAATATTTTTATGGAAAAAGATATGTATTCTAGGAATACAAGAATATCTCATAATTTCAAGAAAGATCCAATCTTGAAAGATCCCCTATTATTTTCGAAAATATTAGGCTAAATAAGGGTGTGAGATTTTTGTGAAAAAAATACACATGGAAAGAAGAATATATGGGGTATATTCAAGATTTCTTGAAGATCAAGAAAAGATCTTTTCCAAACCCTTTTTGGCTGATTTTTTCATCCCCCCCTATGTATAAATAAGGGGATGAATTCTTTTCATTCCCCTAGTGTTCCATGAGTTGGAAATATTAGAAATTCACAAAGGTGGTGCAACAATATTTTTATTTTCCTTTGTTTTATAAATCGTTCATCGGAGAACCTTCCACTGGGGTTATTGGACGAGGACTTGGGAATACTTGAGAAGGACTTTTGGTGGGTATCCAGATACTTGATCCTGTCTGTCTCAGATCGTCTCTCCAACGGGTACGTTTACGTAAACTCCTAGAAATTCCGCATGCTAGGATCTTTTACGTGAAATATTATTTGCATGTTGTTGTTGGACTAATTATTATTTGAATTCACTTAGGTAAATTCATGCTAGTAATAATTGTTAATTTAATTTTGTGTTTATGAGGTCATCCCGATAGATCCTGGCATATGTTATCCCAACAATAAGATCTACACGTCATTTTGAATTGAAATTTTTATGATATGAATCTATATGTGTCATTAACCTACTGTATAAATTTCATAATATTCTGATCTATTCATATTTGTCTATAAATTATCTACTATAAGTTGTCTTTTAAGGAAGTTTAACATATAGAAGTGAGTTGGTGGATTGTTTTATTTAATCACCTAGTTAACTAAGAATATGATTACTCCAAAATGAATAAATTTAACTTTTTATGAGCATGTTAAAATACTATTATGATTCATTTTGGAGGTGAGGGATACTTACTTAAGTGTTACGATTCTACGTATCTTTCCATATGAATTTGCCTAGTTTTCGAAACTAGAATTTCCTTGAAGTATGATTCAATTAGTAGAAATATTTATAAAATAAAGGTGGGAATAAGGTATATATATATGTGTGTGTTTAATTAGATTACAAGAGAAAGTGAAAACAATATGTGTACATTGAAACTTTTAAAGATTTAAAAGACTGAAAGATAGATGAATATGTTGAGTGCAGTGCGAGACAGCCGGACTCTGAAGGAGCTATCCCACCAATCCAAACATCAAGAAAGTGGGTAACACTTAATTACTTTTGTATTAGTTAGTTTAATTTGTGTGTAAGATGCAAATACGCAGATCTTCGGATTTGCTCTGTGTGGATTACGCTGTGTGGATTATGTTGTGTGGAATTATGTTGTGTGGAATTACGCTGTGTGGAATAGATGGGTCGACGGACCTTGGCATGTACTCATTTCTTCACATCAAAAGACTTTCTTTAATGCATTAGTATGTTAAATGTTATCCCAATGGGCTTCCTCTCTGGGGTAAGACTCATGATGCTACTTTAACTTTACAGGTCTTGTTGACGACGAGACATACATGTGACTGACTGGGGAGACTCCGTTAAACCTACTCAGTGTTTTTTTAACATAAGTAAGAAGTGGATTAAGTATTAGTTTGACTTAAATTATTTTTTTGAATTATGTATGATTTTCTATGGTAAGTGGTTAAATCTTTTGCAAATCTTTTGAAATGTTAAAATGTTGTTTTAAATGTTTGGTTTCATAATTGCCCAAACATTGTTAGGTCAAGTAATCAAAACTTTTTCAAAGTGCTAGGATAATGTGACGACCTTTTTAATATTAATATTGCACGTATGACGGGTCTGTCCTAAGTGAAATTTTATAATATTAAGTTAGTTATAACATACTTATGTTCATGTTAACCTAATTTCAAATTTGTTTTATTTAAGTGTTTGGTTTAGAAATGTGGGTAAGACACGAGTTAGGCACAAACAAGGTTAGACATTTTAATACAACAATATACACAATATATATATATATATACACACACACACACACAAAAAAATGACTCGTGTTTTCAATAATGTGGTCTTCCGCTTTAATCACTTTAAGTATAAAATCTAATTATTATTTTTAAACGTCAACTGATTTTCTTCCTAAGTAAGTGGCGCCGTTTTTGGGGCGCTACAATCAATGTGAATCTTATTCGACATTAATCATTCAAATGGATTTATTGGATAATCCAAAAATTTTAAGTTCAATCATTTTGGCAATAAATTTGCTTCAGGCAAATTATATCAGTCCACAACAAGAAAAATAAAATATACAATTCCAACTTTAGTACGAGAATGTAGTACTAAATTTTATTTTTTTGCACAAGCCCCACAAATAAATTAATTTGTATAAGGGATTATGTTATTTGACATACTATGTAAAATAGAATTAGTCAAAATCCGACTTATCATATTGTGAACCGCTCATGTCATAATTTGAATAAATTTACTTCAGGTAAATTAGTACATTATTCAAGAATCATTATTTCCAATGTTCATATTTGCTTCGGGCAAACTAGTACAATGATATTCAATTATGCTCTTAAATAAGGATTCAATTCTAATTTAAAAGTTTTTCAGTACAACTTATATTGTTTCCACTCAAAATAGGTATAGCAAAATGAATCTCAACATGGAAAGATCAAGTCAAGAAGTTACAACTATTAAGATCGAGCTTGATAGATTTCGTTTTAATAATACAAGATAATTTATACTAAAATTGTCCAAAAGAAAACTTGAAATACACTTTCATATGTAGTTCAGATTCAATAAGTTTTCATGAAACAATCAGCCACAAAAATCAGTAATAATAGGCAAATAAGGAATTTTCACAAAATTTTTTAATTTCTACAATAAATAATTCTCAAGCCAAAACTGCGGCAAGCAGTTCTAATTACTGAAATTTAAAAGGGATTATTAAGTTTTTTTTATCAGAGCGGAACCCTACGGTAAAGGTTCCTCAATCGTCTAATGAAATATTGCCTCGTGTCAGACAAATGCTCAGGAGGTTCAAGAGCGGAATAGTTGTCTGCTTCCTCATCTCATGAGTAGGAATAAATTCTTTGGAATTTGGCACATCTCCAATAGGCAAGGTATATAACCAAATATGGATAATAACCAATATCAAGTCCAAAAGAAAACTAAACAAAAATAAATTAGTCAAAATATAATATAGCAAAAATTTAATAGAATTGCTCAAAACTATAACCTAAAATGCAAGTAATATCGTACATCTTCTCGCCACAATTTAATCATAAGAAAACTTTACATAAAGTTTTCATATTATATCAAAGGATATGTCCAATTTATTGCGGCAAAGTAATAAATAATCTAAAACTTGTATGTATAAGTCTTTTGCTTAAAACATTATGCCTTTTAAGGCCTCACCTCATCTACTTTTGATAACAATGAATACGGGACATATATAATTCAAATTGATCACAATAAATTATCATGGAGATCACAATCCTAATTATTTAATGAGAATCGGGAAATAATATATACACTGCTCCTGTATTGAAACTTGATGCTAGTTGTGAGTACAATAATATATTAACGTATGACAAATATATGGAATGTTGAAGGCCACATTTAATTCGATTAACACTGCTATCTGAGCTCTGCAGTGAACGAAAGGAGGCTGATTTATAAAGCACTTTCAATATCTAAAGCCCCCCTTTTTTTTTCAATAACAATAAACCACCAATTTTAATTAAAAATGGATCTCGATATTTATTCGCATAATATCAAAACCCATGTGCATAAATCGAAAATCAAATAGCGGAAAACTACAATAACAAATTTTCCGCAATTTGTATATTAGATGAATAACACAAAATAGAAACATTTAAAACGTATTTTAATTAATCCAAAATTACCTGGTGAAAGTTTGAGGGATGAGATTTATATTTCATGATTTCAAGAACCACCGTGGCAACAGGATCACGGTAACCATGCCGCCGTGATGCCTTCCGTAATTGTTGTCAAGGTAGTCGAACATAAATCTAATTGGTAGAACAATCGTGCTGGTAACATGTTGTAAAATATGAGAATAACGATAAAGGAGAATGCAAGAACACAGATTTGTTTATTTAGTTCGTTCGGAAGAACTACATCTGGGGGCGACCAAGCCAGGAGGATTTTCACTCTTTTTCTCATCAGTGTGTAAAAGACGATACAATAGAACATACCTATATATACTAGGAATTGAGCTTTAGTCCTAAAAACTCTAAACACTAAGTTTATCACTATGTAATATCCACTAGTATTATTATATTTACAACAAACACAAGGTTATAGGAATGTCCAGGACATAAGATATTTTATTGATGACCAAGATATTTTGTCATGCACGCATGTTACTACGTGAGAAGAAAGAAATCAACATTGATTAGGCCCATTACATGATTAGGTCCATGATTTAGAGTAATTACCCTAATACGCATATATATGTATGTTTGTAGGCAATAGACGAGTGGGCAGGCTACTTTTGGGAGGCAAACGCCAATTTGGGGATTGAGAAGAGATAGAGTTTGTTCTTGGTTTATTTTCTTTTTTAAATTTTTATTTCAATTTCAAGGATTTTTGAACTTGTATTTTGATGACTACTAGTTAAATTCAATATTGTTTGTGATACAGTTATTCTCAAAATATTTATATCATCTGTTTTAACTTTCTGCATGTTAGGATAATTAATTTGGTTTGGCCACCTGGTTAATTAATTCTTATATGCATGTTAGTTCGTATCACGTAATCCGTAATTGTTGCGTGTATATGACAATTGCTAACAACTAGTAAAATTTGCTAGGATGATATAAATTGAATTCTTTCGAATCAAGCTAGCGTATTCGCGAATTTATTTGACCTTTATCCTAGAGGCTAATGCTTTTACTGAATTAAATTTAGATCGTATCTAGACTGTCAAAATAAAAAGGTTCATTGAAGAGCGTATTTCAATTGGATAAAATTAAGGGATAAAACCGATAAACATAGCTTATTGTTTATTGATGGTCATTAGTCTAAGAGTAAAGTGGAACAAACGATACGTTTAATTAGAAAAGTCAAAACACAAGGGATGAATGAACTGCGAATTGAATGTTTTTTATTAATTGATTTTATTTGTTATTTTAATTATTTGATTTTTTTTCAGTAGTATTTAGAAAACCAATACAAAACACACCCCTCTTTTCATGTTGCATATTTGTCCCTATAAATTCATACAATTAGCATAATAATTATTCTAAGTTCTCTGTGGATTGACCCCTTGCTTACCACTACTACGCGTTAGTAGTGTAGAATGGGGTATTTATTTTTGTCGCACCTCGACAGTGCGACCAAATAGTGTAATAAACAAACAAACGCTTGAAATCATCCCCACCATATACTAAATAAACTTTGAAAAAAATTCAAAGACGACAACTTATCAGACGAGGATAAACCATGTTCCTCACTAAACTTATCCACAAGAGTGAAATTCTCAGCCCTGGAATAACAAACAACCTCAGACCCCAGGTTCCTAGAAATCGTGAAAATATTATGCACATCATCGGGGATCAAAAGGAAGCTACGGTTTCTACTAACATCAAACATCCAACTACTGTAATTATAGTTTTTCACTAACAACCGCAACATCTTATAATCTATTAACTTGGACAACTTCAAATCTAGCATCCCATCAAAATCTATACTTCGAACATCATCTTTTTGCTTGTCATTCAGAACATTGATCATATCAAACAGTCCTTTTGGCCAATCATGAGGTGTGAACTCCCTATACATTTTTTTGCAACTTTCTTAACAACTTAAGTTGCTTTTTACCTCTTTTCATAACCTCTTTTTTCCCCTGCACTCTCTCTAGGCTTCTTGCTACTACCCACTCTCTCTATACTTGAGATGAAGAGAATAGACCTCCTTTTAAATCCGTAGTAACACACGTCTAGAAAAAAGACGTCACAAAATCTAACTAATGAAAAATACAAGAGATAAAAGAAAGAATAAACTTTAGATGACATTTTATGGGAGGATCCTTCTTTATTCTTGCACCCCAAACTTCTCCCCTCTTCCCCAAGTAAACACCCCACTTAATGGGTGGAAGTATGTGTAGAAGACTCTCAAAACCTAGCCCTAATTTTTCTGCCCACTGAAATTCTGAAAAATGTCGAATTATTTCTTCCAATTGGGCCGCCAAAATTGAGGGATATGGGCAGCAAAATAAAATTAAGCCTGGCCCATAGTAGAATTAAATCTCTCTGCCTCCTTTTTCACTTTCTTTCTTCGGCCAAACAGTGCGGCTTATACTGCATTCTGGTTAATGTTGATGGGCCTCAAAATGGCTTATAATTGGACTTCTTCAACTAATGGGCCGACAACTTCTTTGTCCATATTGAACGAAATTGGGCCGCCATTTTCATTCCTTTTTTTCATTTGGGCATTGAAAAATTTGGCCTTCTTTTCTCCCCCGATCTCGACTCATTTTTCGAATTTAATTTTTCGATTGACCTCACAAAAATAGGTATGTGTTTTCTCTAATTACCTCAATTTCGTACAAAATAAACAAAATACTACATATTTCTCGACCTTTAAGCATAATTAGTCAATTTAGTGTAAAATATGCATGAAAACGTATTAAATTAAGCTAATTAAGCACACGAATATCAAGCAATTTTCACACTAATCACTACTCTATGTACGGGATTAACGTGGATTCCCGGATATGATAGGCAGTATTGACTACATGCATTGGGAATGAAAAAATTGTCCTACTACATGGAAGGTCGAATACCAAATGTCGAGCATCAAATGTTAGTTACATCGTGAATGGTCGGGAAAATGATAGGACATGTTATATCATCGATGGTATATATCCTTCATGGGCTACATTTGTCAAGTCAATTACTTCTCCACAACTTCAAAAACACAAATTGTTTGTTCAACATCAAGTGGTTGTGCAAAAAGATGTAGCGCGAGCATTTAGAGTTCTACAAGCTTGTTTCGCATTTATTCAACACCCATGCCTTGTTTGGGATAAGTCTTTGATGGGAAAAATTATGATGGTTTGTATCATCATGCACAATATGATAGTAGAGTATGAACGAGATACGTACCAAAATAACTATGATCCCACATAATTTTAATGAATAATCCTACAAATGATGATCAACGTTTTCAATACTCTACTGAACGAATTACAAGTTTGTCCATTTATATGATTAATAGGGAGCAACTTCGCAATCGAGAAGCTCATAATGCTCTTAAGAACGACTTGATTGAGAGCATAAATGACAAAAATTTGGCCCTCAGAATTAAATATGTAATTTGCATTTTTTGTAGTTCTAATTTAGTATTTCATGCATCAATTTCTAGCTTGTTCATTTCTTCAATTTTGAATTTTCAAATCTTGTAATTTTAATTTTGTTATTGAGTCTATAATCTATTTTAAGTATATGATAATTTATCTCCCTATTACAGTTCAAGTGGTTAGAGCACAGCTACCTATACAGTGAGATCATGGGTTCGAGTCACCATTTGCTCGATAAAAAAAATAATTACATATTTAGAATGCCAAATAATTTTTATATACTATTTTACACATTTAAATATAACAAACATTGATTATATATAATACGTATTTAAAAAATAATAAGAAAAAATAATTATTTTAGGTTGGGTTGGTGTCACTGATAAAAATATAAAAAAGTTAAAATTGGATTGGATGATAAATTCTATATTTGGACAAAAGAGAAAATAATATTACTCCCTCCGTCCCAATGTTATCCACTTGGTTACTGTGTGTTCGAAGTTTAAGAAAGAATTATTTATTAATATTTTATGTGATAAAGTGATAAAATGTTAGGGGTAGAAAGGATAATTCAACTTTATTGAAGAGTAGTATTTATTAAAGGTAATAAAGTGATAAAGTGTTAAGGGCATGAGAGAGTATTAAAGAAATGCCTAGTTAATATTGGAACGCCCAAAATAAAAATAGTGTAGTTAAGTTTGAAACGGAGTGAATATATTAGAAGGTTAGGTTGGATAGAAGTCACTGATAAATATAGTCTAATATACTTTTTCCTTGTACCTGCTGTCGTCGTTAGGGGAGAGAGAGATTGATAGCGAAACGGAAAAGTCCATCGTGGAGCCTAAATGATTATGTCTGCTATTTATCATGATTTTATTGTATTTTTAACGGTTCTGGATCTATTTGGTTGCTAAATTTGTCTATTTTGGGGCTTTTTAAATGAATTGCAACACCAGATTTAATTGTCATTCTGCAAGTTTGTATCAACATTCAATAGAGTTTCAGGTTTTTTCTTTTGGGCAGTGTCAAACCGCACGCTGACCGGTTCATTCGGACTCTGGTTCGTTCCGATTTTTACCGTTTTGAGCGGTTCATGACCGATTCGTTGTTTCAATGTTTAAATTAATCTTTAATTGTGTTTTTTCTAAAGATGCATGGGAAAGATTGCAGGAACTTTGTGAAGGATCAGAAAGTGTTAGAAGGACTAGACTTCAAATGTTGGGAATCAAGTTTGAAAACTTGAGAATGAAAGATGATGAAACCATTTCATCATCAATGAAAGAATAAGTGAGATTGCTAGTGAGTCACACTCACTTGATGATCCAATTTTCAACACTCGGTTAGTTCATAAGATACTTAGAATTGTTCCTAAACGATTTGATGCAAAAATATATGCTATAGAAGAAGCTAAGGACACTGATTTATTGAGTCAAAATGAGTTGATCAGTATTTTGAAAACTTATGAGATTAACTCAAATCAGTTAGATGATGATAAAAATGATAAAGATAAAGACAAGAAAGTATTTGCTTTTAGAGGTCAATCATCTTCAAATAATGGTAAACATTCATATGTTACTGAAGTTGATTTAGATGAACATGATTCTGATTTATATGATAAAAATGTATGAATAATTTGCATTCATTACTAAGCAATTCAAATATTTTCTAAAAGGAAAATTCTGAAAGACAAATGAAAATTTTCAACCAAGAGATAGGATTAATTAGAATACATCTCCCTATTATAAAAAACTTGTTCCAAGTCAGTCAAGCAGTTTCAATCAACCAAGATAATTTACTAAGGATAACAAGTTTAGATATGATCCTGAGTATAGGAAAAATGTTAAATGTGATGCATGTTCTGGATATGGACATTATGCTAATGAGTGTGCAAATAACTTATTTAAGAAGAAGTTAAACTTTAATGTTACCTTAAGTGATTATTCTAATGATGAAACTGATACTGAAAAATGTGAACTAAGTGTTATGTCTACTAGAATAGTGTATGATGATACTTTTGATGATGATCTCGATGAGTATGAATATGATATTGATACATGTGTTGATAAAACATCTGAAACAACATTTTGTAAAATTGATTATAAGATTAACTGTTTTGCTGGAACTATTTTAAATTCTGAAACATCAAACTCTGCTGAATGTCACTATGAATATCTAAAACTTAAAACATATTTAGAAACTAAAAAACAGGTTATGAGTTCCTTATCTCTAGAAAATTCAGATTTGAGAGATTCACTTATAAAGCTTGAAGTCATTTTAACTAGGAAAATGTGGAAATTTATGCTTTGAAAGATGAGATTAAAAGTACTACTTTAAGTTTAAAGAAGTTTTCAATGAGCATTACTGAATTAAATGATGCTTTAATGATTGGAAGATCAAGTAATGATGGCCTTGCTTATGATAAGACTTCTGAAGACACTTCAACTTCTTGTAAACCTATTTTTTTTGTAAAAGCTGTAACTTGTTCTTCAAAACCTCTAATCTTAAACAAATGAAATCTATTGAAATGGTTGTAGAGTATACCTGTTTTTATTGTACTGGAGTAGGTCACATTCTGTTGAGAGATGAACTTAATAAAGATATATGATTTTGATTAGATCTCAAAACCCCTGAGTATGACATGTTCAGAATGATCTTGATAGTTGAGTCAGGATTCAGTTTTAGAATATTCAGGATGTTATCTGCAGAATGTATAGTCAGCAGATATAGTTCAGGATAGGTTCAAGACTCAAGATAAAAACCGAGATATCAAGACTCGATGAGGATACCGAGTAACCAAAACTCAACGAAGATTCAAGATCGATCAAGAGACTCGAAAGACCTCAAGACTCGAGAAGACCTCAAAAAATCGAAGACTCAAGATGCAAGATCAAGATCAAGGTTGAAGATCAAGAATACTGAAGGCATAGTAATTACTGAAGACTCAGTAAGGTACTGAATGCTCAGTATGAACCTGAATGTTCCGAGGCACTGAATATATCTATCTGAAGGATGCAATACTGAGAAGATCGTGATTCCTTAGATAAAAGGTATTTGCTAAGACATTCAAATGCAGACAAAAGGAACCAAGTCAGAAGTGTTGTTAAGGTTATATCAAACTCAGAGTTTGTAACCAAAAAGAGCCGTTGAAGATGTCTACCTTTAACTGAAGACAAAAGTCAAAAAGAGGAAGACGACACTGTACCATACTGACACTGACAGTGACAAGTCTCTGTAAAAGATGTCAGATGTACAAAAGTTCCAGACTGCAAAAAGTGAAGACCGGCTACATGAAAGGCTATTGCCTAAAACGTGTTAGGGAGTTTCAAACCCTAAATATAGCCGTTTCTCACACACCATAAGAGGGAACTCACGAAGCTGTCTCTCCAACGGATAGTTTTCAAGAGTGACCTTGGTGTTTGCCTATAAATACTGGTGACCCTCTACATTGTAAGGTTACGGGAAATTTATACGCAACTCAAGAGCTCATACTTATTCTTGCAAAAGTTAAAGCACTCGAAAAACTTAGAATTTCCCAAGTGCTTCTATATTGAAGAGAGCTCACTATACTAAGCCTAGCTTGATAAGAATTATCCAAAGCTTAGTCGAGATATCCTAACCCTTTGCATTGTGCTTCATTGTAAAGGATATCTCATCCTAGTTGGAAACCAACCGAGAAATCCCAAACCCTTGAGAAGGTAGTTGGAGTGTGTTTGTTGGTGAGAAGAGTTGTAAAGAGTTAGTAAACTACGCGGAGTAGTCAGAAAGCTCTAGAGGAGAAGTTAGTAAGCTGCTGGGGTAGTCCGAAAAGCTTGTTTGTGTTTGAGTAAGTAAACTACGGAGGTAATCGAAAGCTCAAGGTCGGGTTGAGTAAGTAAACCACGTGGAGTAGTCGAAAAACTTCGGGGGCGAAGTTGAGTAAGTAAACTACGAGGTAGTCAGAAAGCTCAGAAGTTGATAGTGAATTTCTCTGAAGAGTCAGGGAGAGTGGACGTAGGAGCTTGAGTCTCTGAACCACTATAATTGTTGTGTTCTTTATTGCTTTCCTTATCTGTGGCTTAATCGCATTAACTTGATTTCGAAAGCATACTTTTCATCGATATTCAACTCGAATCAATCCAATCGGTTGCATAAGTGAATCACACTTAATCACTATTTCATAAAGGGAAGGTTTTCTCGCAAAGCTTAAAACGAGTATAAACTAAGTACAACCATTCAAGACGATCGAGTAGCTAGAAACAGATAGTTACCAAACTAAACTCTCATTTGAGGATTCAAGAAGTTAGTTATCCGATCCAAGCAACTCGGATCTCCGACTCGGACTCGGGATTATCTCGGATATCTGAAAAGCGGCAGATCACCGCCTCAATGAGACTTTGACTCGGAGCGATCTGTGCTTCTCAGAACCTAATCTTCAGGATTATCTGACCCAAGCTGACCTCAGTAAGAAAAAGTTTTAAAAACACTTAACACGTGTATTCCAACCCCCCCATACACGTGTAAGACTCGTTTGCACCGGGACCAACAAGTGGTATCAGAGCAGTGGTTCAACTTGACCACCTGTTGTGTTGACCAAAGTTTTTGTTTCAAAAATTACTTGTGGTCTATCTGAACTGATCTTATTTGCTGAAACCTTTTTATTTTTCAAGAGATCAGAAAAATGTCTTCTAAAAAACTTCTCATGTTCTCAGTGGAGAACTATGACCTATGGAGACCCGAGAATGCACGCAGCTCATCTCAGATTCCAAACATGAGCGTATGTGGAGAGTGGTCTCTCAAGGACCATTCCAATTTCATCAGAGTGAATCCCAGAGAGAAATGAAGATGAGAGAATTGATCCTAGAGGCGGATTTCCTAAGTCCGATGACCAACCCGACTCGGTGGAGAGAAAGTTAGTCAATCTAGACTACATTGCAAAAAGACACACTATACAAAGATGAGTTGATGATGGTGTGATGGGAATGATCTCTCACCGTAATATCTTGCTAAAGAGATTTGGGATACACTAGTTTGTTATGTGCCAAGGCACGATCACATAAAAAGAAAACAAACTTTTCAAAGGCAAATTGGAAAGTTTGATAGTTTTTTCAAAGAAATGGATGATGGTGAATCAATAGACAAACCGAAGTCGATTCACTAAAGATCATGAATGATCTAAATGCACTTGGAAAGAAGTACCCACAGAGAGAAGTTGCATTGAAAATTCTTAGAGGTCCTGCATAAGAAATGGGATATTCATGCAAAGGGTGATTGAAAACACCAAGAATATTAACTCAATGCCTTACCAACAAGTCTTCTCTGAGCTGAAGGACTATGAATTTGTAATTGATAAGAAATCCAAAAAGGCTGACAGCAAAGATGATTCTTCATCAAGTAAGAATGTGGCTTTAAAAGCCAAAGATAAAACTTGTAAAACTAAAGAGTCTGAGAACCCCATGCCAAAAATCAGGATGAGCTTGAGGAAAAGCTAGCACTGATGGCAAGAAGGTTTGATAGACTTAATAGTAGATTTGGAAAATACAAAAACTATTACAGGAACCACAGGTACCAAAAGAAACCTGAGGACAGATCAACTGAGAAGAAGAAAGACCTGAAAGTTGAAGGATCTTCATCCAAAAGAAAGGACTCCAAATCCAAAGAAGAAAATGATCAGGATGATGATACCAACAGATGCTATAATTGCCAGAATAAAGGTCACTTCCAGTATGATTGTCCAGATTTGAGTGCTAAGGAGAGAAGAGAAAGGCAAGCTTAAAGAGACCAGAAGTTCTCTAGAAAAAGGCCATGGTTGCAGAAGAAGAAAACTCTGAAGAGGGATCTATCTCTTCAGATGAGATATTCTCAGACAGCGAAAGTGATGACATCTGTCTGATGGCCATTGAGGAGGTAAATTCTTCTTTCTCTGTTGTTACTCCTACACTAGCACAAGAGTTTTCAAGTTCCACTAAAAATAGCCATTTTGACCTGATGGATTCTTTTGAGAATCTGATGAAGGACTATGCTGTTTTGCAAGGACTGCTAAATAGAACTCAAGAGCAGAATAAGGAACTGAAAGCTGAAAATCTAAAATGGAAAGACTCTAGCAATATTGAAATCACTTCTCAATTAATGGGAGCTACTGATGAACTGGATGTTCTGAAAGTACAACTCTCAGAGAAAGAGAAGTTGATAATGTCCCTAACTGAAAAGCTAGAGAAATCCACTGAAGAGAATCAGCTAATCAGAACTGAGTTCAATGACCTCTCTGAGAAGCATAAAACTCTACAGAACTGTGAGGATAGTGCACAGAAGAAGTTAACTCTATTGAATAATGCATCTAATGTAATAGATGAAATTCAGAGTTACCAGAGATCTGTGACTATAAAATCTGGATTGGGATACATTCCAAGGGGAACCTCACAAGGTCATCTAAATGCTGCATCAAGTAGCAAGAAGACTATCTTTGTAAAACCAGTGGCACCTACACTTCAAACTGAAGTAATGCCCAAGGTTGTAGACAAGGGAAAAGGACCTATGGTCTCAAAGAAAAAGCCCGAATGATCAAAGAAAGCCCAAACCTCGGTGAAGGCTAGAAAACCCGAAAGCAGGTCGGATTGAAAGTTTCGTGCAAGTACTTCAAAGCCTCGGGCCAAGAATGCAAACCAAAGGCTCCACATTGAACCATCGAGGAATCCTCGGATGAGAAACACTCAAGAGACATTCTCAATCAAGAGACCAAGTCCTCAAGATTCGAAGACCCAATTTCAAAGATGACAACATGAACCCAACTTGCCTAAGGGTAAAGGTTATCTGAACCCAAGTCAACAAAGATTTAGACCAACTGCACAAAAGCCTAAGCATCTGAACAGAAGGCCTGAACCAAAGAAGAATTCAAAGGCACATGTTCATGCTAAAGCTAGCACACATATACAGAAAACTGCTAAGGCACCTAGAGTAGTGGATGTATATGTTGATGTTTATGGAAGACAAATTAGCCACTCTAAAGTGATTAGAGTTGTCAGGCAGATTTGGATTCCGAAAGGTACATCTAACCTTGTAGGACCCTACACAAACCGGGTACCTAATTGATCTGCTTTTTCGGAGGAAAAAAGATCACATGGCATCATGAAAGATGATGAGCAGAGATGAAAAAGCTCCTGATATATGGTATCTTGATAGTGGATGTTCAAGACATATGACAGGATTAAGAAGATGCTCAGTGACTATGTTGAACAAAGAGGCCCACAGATCACTTTTGGAGATAACTCCAAGGGACAGACTGAAGGATATGGAACTTTGGAAATCGACTTTACCATATCCATGGTGTTTCATATGTATCCGGATTGAAGCATAACTTCTTTCATCAATTAGCCAATTTCGTGATAAGGGTTTCAATGTTGAGTTCTCCAAGAACTTATGTTTTGTGAAAGATGATACATCACGTAAAAGTATTATTGACCGGGTACAAGAAAAGAGAATGTGTATCTTGTCGATTTGGAGTTCAACTCCTAAAGATACATGTTTAGTTGCTAAAAGTTCCACAGATACCAAATGGTTATGGCATAAAAAAGAATGAATCACCTAAACTTCAAAACCCTGAATAAGCTTGCAAGATTAGCTCTTGTATGAGGGTTGCCTAATGAAGTGTTCAGTAAGGAACACATTTGTGATGCGTGCCAGAAAGAAAAACAAGTTAAAAAGCATCATTTAAAAGCAAAGTTGAAGTTTCTACCGAAAAGAATACTTGCCATCGTTGATATGGATCTCTTTGGTCCTATAACACCTGTGAGCACTAATGGCAGGAAATACACATTGGTAGTAGTTGATGACTACTCAAGATATACTTGGGTCATATTCTTACTCAGTAAGAAAGAGACTCGGATAAAGCTGCCAGAGTTACTGAAAAAGCTCAAGATTGAGAAAAAATCGAGTGTGGTCAAAATCGATCCGACAAAGGAACCGAAGTTTATAAATCATATCATTTCGATTATTGTCGCAAAGAAATGGAATTTTACATGAAACATCAGCTGCAAGGACCCCTCAACAAAACGGTGTTGCTGAAAGATGGAACATGACTCTGAAAGAAGCTGCAAGAACAATGATAGCTGAAGCTGATATTCCTAAGAGATTTTAGGCTGAAGCTATCAACACTGCATGCTACTCTCAGAATAGATCCATGCTGACCAAGAGTCAAGGCAAAACACCTTATGAGCTTTGGAATGAAAGGAAGCCTCTTGTTTCTTTCTTTCGTGTGTTTGGTTGCAAGTGTTTCATACACAATAATGGTAAAGATCAGTTGAAAACATTTGATAGTAAAGCTGATGAAGGAATATTCTTAGGTTATTCTCAAGTCGGTAAGAAAGCTTCGAGTTTACAACCAGTAGGACTCTTATTGTGGAGGAAACACCTCATGTTGTTTTTGATGAATCTACTTGTGTTCAGAAGAAACAGGAACATGATGCAGATGAACTGACCAAGAGGATCACCAGATTAAGCCTGAAACAGAAAGATAAATCATCCATCGAACTCGAAAAAGAAGAAGTCGGTCACTATCTATGATTGGGTGACTCGGACTCGAATAAAGAAGTTCGGATGGAACTCGAGGATGGTGAGACTCAGGAAAACCAACACTCCAAAGTTGACCAATCTGAACAGACACCAGTTCAGACTCAGGTATGTGATGCCAATGAAGATGTGGTCACAACTGAGGCAAATTCTGAATCTATCAACCAAAGGGGAACAAATGTCTCTGACAATGTTCTGAATAGAATTTCCCCTGAGGTAGATGATTCTCTTTCTCCTGTTTTGTTGTTCCCTGAGTTTACTGATTTAACTGAACCTAACATTTCAAATGTTGAGGATACTATTGAAGGGGGAACATCAAGAAGGAAATGGTTAGATAGTCATCCTACAAGTCAGATTGTGGGTGATCTAACTGAAGGTGTTAAAACAAGAAGGTTCCATGGTGAGAGTGCACTATTCTGCTGCTTCCTATCAGAAAAAGAACCTACTGAGATTGGTGAAGCTCCACAAGATTCTCACTGGATTACTGCTATGCAAGATGAGCTGAATCAATTCTCAAGGAATGAAGTATGGGAGCTGGTAGATAGACCAAAAAGGCACAATGTCGTTGGAACCAAGTGGGTTTTCAAGAACAAAAGAGATGAAAACAACAACATTGTAAGAAACAAGGCAAGGCTAGTTTCACAAGGTTATTCCCAAGAAGAAGGCTTGGATTATGATGAAACCTTTGCACCTGTTGCAAGACTAGAAGTCATCAGATTATTTCTTGCATATGCTGCCCACATGAAGTTCACAGTCTATCAGATGGATGTGTAAAGTGCATTTCTGAATGGTGTGCTTAAAGAAGAGGTTTATGTGGAACAACCTCCTGGTTTCAAACAGAATGACCAAGTTTACGCTCGGAAAAAGCTTTGTATGGTCTCAAACAAGCACCCGAGCATGGTATGATACTCTTTTCTCGGTTTCTTCTTGACCATGGTTTTGTCAAAGGAATCGCTGATAGAACTCGCTCGGGATAGAGGATGGTGAAGATATCTTACTAGTTCAGATATATGTTGATGACATCATTTTTGGATCTCCAAACCATCAGTTGTGTGAAAAGTTTTCAACACTGATGAAGGGCAAGTTTGAGATGTCAATGATGGGAGAGATGAATTTCTTTCTAGGTCTTCAAGTGAAACAATCAAAGGAAGGAATATTCATCAACCAGGCAAAGTACACCAGAGATCCGATTGCCAAATATGGTGTATGAATTGCAACGCAGATAGATTCCCATGAATACTAACTACAAGATGGATCCTCGATTACTCAAGGCAAATCAAGAAGTCACAATCGATTATAGAGGAATCATTGGATCATTGCTCTATCTCACGTTAAGTAGGCGAATATAACATTTGTTTGTTGATATCGCGCGAAGATACCAAGCTAATCCTAAGACTAGTCACATGGAGGCTGCCAAAAAGATACTGAAATATCTTAAAGGCACAGTGAATAGAGGATTATGGTATCCAGCTGATGATAACCTTGAGTTAAGTGGTTACTCAGATGCTGACTATGGAGGTTGCAGAATTGACAGGAAGTCCACTTCAGGAACTTGTCAATTTCTAGGGAGTAAGCTGATATCTTGGTTTTCGAAAAAACAGACCTCAGTAGCAACAAGTACTCATCAAGTTGAATATATGGTCTGCGAGAAGTCAGTAATTGTGGTTTCAGTTCTTTGGCTCGCATAACAATTAAGGGACTATAAAGTTGTAGCCAATGAAGTACCAATATTTTGTGACAATAATAGTGCCATTGCTATTTTACAAAATCCGGTATTACACACCAGATGAAAGCATGTGGATATCAGACATCACTTCATCAGAGATCATGTCGAGAAGAAGGACATAAGGATGGAGAAAATTCATACTGATAAGCAGAGAGCTGATATCTTGACTAAACCTTTGGTCAATCAAGATTTCGGGGAACTTTCGATTGAATTAGGGATGTTAGAACCAGGTGTATAGAGCAAAATCAAAAAATTGAAGGTTTTCGGATGCATGAAGTTTTCTCAGAATTCTACTGAGAAGCTCAGGATAAAATGGAAATACTGAGAAACTCGATTTCTTGAAGGTCAAGATTAAATTATAATTGAACCAATTCAAGATTTTCGATATATAACGACATTTTATCAAGGTCGAGTACTCAGTAAGACTGATAGAGGGAAATTAGTCTAAAGAAGTAATGACTCATACGACTCATTTATTGCTTAAGTAAAATTCAGTAATCATTCGCAATAAATACAAAAACACCTGAAGAATGTTTTTGGGCGGGATCGTTTTAAATTCCGAAGAAGGTCAACAGTCATTTAATGCTCTGCTACATTAATGACCAATGAGGATGTTTTGGCGGCTTACTTTTTGGAGATCGTCGGTTCGTATACCCGATTAATCGGAGATTAATCTCAACCGTTACTTTTCACCTAACCAACACAATTCCCCATGATCTCAAAGCTATTTATAAACACCAATAAGTCATTCAAGCCAAAATTTTATCAAACCCTTCGTTCCCAAATCCTCTGCAATTAAAAATCCCTTTGCCCAGAAATCCCCAAAACCTTAAAGCTTCACTTCTTCAATCAATCTCAAAAATGGCTCCAACCCTGTTCGAGAGATTAGCCGAAACCAACAAGCCATGGTACGAGTTCGTTGCTCACTTGAAAGCACAACCAACTCAAAGCCAGAAGAGGAGGCTCTGCATATGATTCGACTGGCTAAACTCACCCAACTAGTCGCAAACCGACCAGACCAGGAGTTTGCAAAAGAGGTAATCGAATTCATCTATAACTTGAAGATAGATGAAGAGGACTGTATGCATTCTAAGATTACTGTTTCACACTTAGAGCAGTCGTCCAAATACATCGATTATGAGAGGGATTTGTATATAGTTCCGATTATGTGATAGAGGAGAGGATCCTACGATGTATATGTCGGGTAGAGAGCAGGAGTACTTAGATAGGATTGCTGAGAATCCTATTAAGTTTGATGCGACATTGCATAAGAGGCACTTAAAGCCACAATATCGTGTGTTGATGGATATTGTGAGTAAGTGCATCATGAGTCTTGCGGGGAGTTTTGAGCAGATCAGTACCCCGAAGCTCAGACTGATGGCGGCGATAGAGGCCTCACCCACCACTGACTTCAACTGGCTGAAATTTCTGATTCAGACGGTGAGTGAGCAGACCAAAGTTTTGAAGAAGATTGACGGGGCAATCTCAATAAAAGGCAAGATCCACCATGCCACCAAAATTGCTTACATTTTGGAGATGTGCAGAGAGGAGGAGGATATCTTCGCCAATTCGACCCCATTCCCTAAGTCCAAAATTCTCCTTAAACCCATTGCTGCAAAGAAGCAGGTCATCAGGGGGAAGAGAGAAAAGAAGGTTGAATCACCAGTTGCGGCTGAAACAGAGACTCAACAAACCAGGGGGAAGGTTTTGTTGGAAGCAAAGATGGAGCAAGGAGCAAAAATGATGAAGGTAAGAACCTTGCCCCAAAGCGCAGAAGATTGGTGGTTCTCACCGATGAAGATGGTAGTGATTCTGAGGAGATTCAACCCGAGGGCCAAACCGCCGAGTTCGCCATTGCAAGTTTTGGCTCAAAGTTATCTCCAAGGCACAAGACCAAACCGAGGAATGTGTCTTCTCGAGGTGCTTGAGACATCTCTAAGTTCGCATAAAAATTTCTCCTGAAATTTTCAAAGGAACTCATACCTCGAGATTCCTCTTGAAAAAGTCAAATCAAATCAAATAAGAGCCAACTCGGAACCAATTTAGGAAGTGTCAAACACTCAGAACCCACTCAGATTTCGAGGACTGATCTTAACCTTTGAGGTTCTAGACTTCGGGAGCTTAATATTCTTGATGAGCTCTTTTATTTTGATCTACTTCAATCCTCGGAATATTCAATCCAACCAGAGCCCGAGATGGAAGAAGGGTCGAGGAAAAAAAAGGTGAAAAGGAGGAGCAGGGGGAACGGTTCATTCTTGACCGCTACTTCGAGCTCAATGCATACCTTATCCGCAAGATGTTTTCTTCAGATTAAGGACAACTTTGTTCATCCTCAATCGACTCTTCCCGAGATGCTTGACATTGCTTGCTTCGTAGGGAAGACTTCTGGAATGAGGAGACAAATATTCTCGACCGACTTCTCGGGGTTATACAAAGCTCATATGAAAAAACTCCGATTTTGATGAGTCGGGTTCAAGAAGTTATAAAAGAAAAGTCATAGAAGTTGGTGCCCCAAAAATGGAGACAAATCTCAAGACGGAGATGGGGACCAACAGGGAGATGTTGAGAAGCGCCCTCGATAGAAAAAGAGACTTCATTCGATCAACTCGAATTGGTCAACCTCAGATCGTTTAGAACTCTTGGTACCTTTTGGCACTATTAACAATTATGTCAAAGTTAAAAAAGTCCTATCTTTAATTCTCAATTGTCGATAAGCATCGAGGCTCGATTGGAGACCGGAGCTCGAGTTGAAGATGAAAACTTCAAAGCAGCACCCTCAGTTGTACCAACCTCGGGATGATCGACAAAGACAGAGATCTTCCAAACTCATTCCCGAGATTGATCTCACTCCCTTTGATGGAGAAACTTGAGAATGTTGAGCCAATGATGATCAAGATTGCTCGGATGGAAGAAACATTGGTCAATCAAGCTCAAAAGATGGAAAGTCTTAGTCACTCTTCGTGAGCCGGTGCAAATTCAAAACACTCGACCACTCGGATGACCTCCATGGAAGGAAAGTTTGAATGAGAAGTTCCGGAGGAGTCAATGCCGAAGTTAAGTGATGAACCAAGAGAAACACCGGGGAGAGTTCTCGATTTCCTAGAGGTGAAACCGCGTAAAAGAATGAGGTGCTAATCAACTCTGTTGTTGAGGAAATGAGCTCATTGCTCATGACCAAGATGACAGAGATGTTCAAGGAAGCACTCTCTGACCAGTTTGCCCACTTATCTAAAGAATTTTTTCGTGGCCAAGAACCATCTAAGGAGGCTAGAAGACGAAACAAGATCGATAGCGAGAAGTTCATTTGTGTGAGCAAAGAGCAATATCACATGGACACAAAGACTCTCCACGCTTCTTCCAAATTACTAAGCGAGAATGGGGAAAAGGAAGGTGAAGATCTCGAAAAGTTCATGGCAACAAACTTTGGAGAAGAAGGCTCGAAAAGATGTCAAATGTATAATCTAGCCAAAGCCTTTAAAGAAGTCGGCTTACCGAGAAGTTGAAGTTCGCCAGTAGAAAAAGTTCATCTACACTCGAAGTTTCTAAGCAAACCATGCTTGATGTTGCAAGAGAGAAAACCGAAAGCTTTGAATTGAGGTTGGAACAAGCCAACCACTCAGAATTGCCTATGAAGAGGAAAGCCTTGGGCGTTGTTCAACCCGAAAAGCAAGCGTTTAAATTTCCAAGCCAATCCGAGAAAAGCCGATTCTCGATAATGAAGAAACGGAAGAATCTGAGTCTCAACCTCGGAAGAAAGTCTTCAACACGAGATGCTCAAGACACTCCAAATAGAACAAGCTAAGAAAGTTACAACCGCTTTTGGTCTCGTGAGCATCCGGATCGAAAAAGAAGATAGACGAAGAGCGTAAGCGAAGAGTGAATTCGTGAAGTTTAACAGCAAGAGGAAAGGAGCATCAAAAGCACTAAAGTGGCCCCACGTTGATAAATGGAAGCCCATCAAACTCAACGATATGTGGGAAGAAGTCAAGAGAACCTTCTGGTTCAATTATGATGTTCTCAGGGAATGGAGAGGGGAAAGCTCAGATCAGAATGAAGCTTTCATTGAATATCTTCTTATATTCTATCCAAAGTATCTACAGAGCTGGATTAACTTTGCGGATGAAGGAGAGGTACAGATAGTGGCCCCTGGTCCATATTCCTATTCACCTCCAAGACTTGGTAATGGCTTGGAGAACGAGAAGGCCATTACTCAAGAAATTGCTCAGTATGCTGGTCAGTT
Organism: Stenogyne calaminthoides; assembly: GCA_037126765.1. Lineage (NCBI taxonomy): Eukaryota > Viridiplantae > Streptophyta > Magnoliopsida > Lamiales > Lamiaceae > Stenogyne > Stenogyne calaminthoides. Next base: position 21,281,669 of record JBBCBC010000028.1, read on the forward strand.
GGGTCTAATAGGAAACAATCCAGGATATCAAAAAAGAGATGAATGAGCTGAAGAAGAGATTTTTCGGAATGTTTGACCTGGAGGTGCCCGCTGATGAAGTTGAGAATGAAGCAAACTGAAGAACAGAAGACTGAAGAGCCAAAATCTGAAGACTGAAGACTCAGAAGATTCTGTAATCTTTAATTTTTTGTCTTTTTGATTTTATTGATAAACTCATTGTAATCTGTAATAGGATACCAATCATCAATGAAGATTTATCATTATGCTCAAAAGATAATATCTCATTATCTTATTTACATGTCTTTTATTTTGATATGCCTGAATGAATGTCTCTGAACTGATTGTATGTTGATAAGGGAGAAATTGTCTGAATATAGGAAAATTGTTTAAAGTATTTAGTAATGAACTACTTAAAGAGATTCATTACTAAAGAAATTGTTGAATGATTTAAATTGATTGGGAGACTCTCTGAATCTGTTGGGAGTTTTTCTGATTTAGGAAATTGTTGGGAGACAACCATCTTGTAATAGGATAAACTGAAACCTGAGTATAGGTTATATATGTTTGTAGCAAGATAGGTTTTGGCATCATCAAAAAGGGGGAAATTGTTGGGAGATGAATTTAATAAAGATATATGATTTTGATTAGATCCCAAAACCCCTGAGTATGACATGTTCAGAATGGTTTTGATAGTTGAGTCAGGATTCAGTTTTATCATATTAAGGATGTTATCTGCAGAATGTATAGTCAGCAGATATAGTTCAGGATAGGTTCAAAGACTCGATTGTAAAAAACGAGATATCAAGACTCAAGAGATACCGAGTAAATCAAAAACTCAATGAAGATTCAAGACGGTCAAGAGACTCGAAAGACCACAAGACTCGTAAGACCCTCAAGAATCAAGACTCAAGACGCAAGATCAAGACCAAGATTGAAGATCAAGAATATCAAGGCACGCGATTACATCAAGACTCGAAGGTAATCAATGCTCAAGATGAACCTCGAATGTTCCGAGGCATCAATATATCTATCCGGCGGATGCAATATCGGTGAAGATCGTGATTCCTTAGATAAAAGGTATTTGCCAAGACATTCAAATGCGCATAAAAGGAACTAAGTCAAGTGTTGTTAAGGTTATATCAAACTCGAGTTTGTAACCAAAAAGAGCCGCTTGAAGATGTCTACCTTTAATCAAGACAAAAGTCAAAAAGAGGAAGACGACATTCGTACCATACATCGACAATCGATAGTGACAAGTCTCAGTAAAAGATGTCGATGTAAAAAAGTTCCAGATCGCAAAAAGTGAAGACCGGCTACATGAAAGGCTATTGCCTAAAAAAACATTAGGGAGTTTCAAACCCTAAATATAGCCGTTTTCTCACACACCATAAGAGGGAACTCACGGTCGCCTCTCCAACGGATAGTTTTCAAGAGTGACCTTGGTGTTTGCCTATAAAAATCTTGGTGACCCTCTACATTGTAAGGTTACGGAAATTTATACGCAAACTCAAGAGCTCATACTTATTCTTGCAAAAGTTAAAGCACTCGAAAAACTTAGAATTTCCCAAGTGCTTCTATATTGAAGAGAGCTCACTATACTAAGCCTAGCTTGATAAGAATTATCCAAAGCTTAGTCGAGATATCCTAACCCTTTGCATTGTGCTTCATTGTAAAGGATGTCTCATCCTAGTTGGAAACCAACCGAGAAACCCTAAACCCTTGAGAAGGTAGTTGGAGTGTGTTTGTTGGTGAGAAAAGTTGTAAAGAGTTAGTAAACTACGCGGAGTAGTCAGAAAGCTCTAGAGGAGAAGTTAGTAAGCTACAGGGGTAGTCTGAAAGCTTGTTTGTGTTTGAGTAAGTAAACTACGGAGGTAGTCAGAAAGCTCAAGGTCGGGTTGAGTAAGTAAACTACGTGTAGTAGTCGAAAACTTCGTACGAAGTTGAGTAAGTAAACTACGAGGTAGTCAGAAAGCTCAGAAGTTGATAGTGAATTTCTCTGAAGAGTCGGGGAGAGTGGACGTAGGAGCTTGAGTCTCTGAACCACTATAATTGTTGTGTTCTTTATTGCTTTCCTTATCTGTGCTTAACTGTTGCATTAACTTGATTTCGAAAGCATACTTTTCACTGATATTCAAAAGGAATCAATCCACTGAAGTTGCATAAGTGAATCACAGTTTAATCACTATTTCATAAAGGGAAGGTTTTCTGCAAAGCTTAAAACGAGTATAAACTAAGGGCCAACCATTCAAGACGGGTAGCTAGAAAACAGATAGTTACCAAACTGAACTCTCATTTGAGGATTCAGTAAGTTAGTTATCTGATCCAAGCAACTCAGGATCTCTGACACTCAGGACTCAGTTGGGATTATCTAAGGTATCTGAAAAGCATTTCGGGATCACTTGCCTCGAGAGACTTTGACTCGAGCGATCTCAGGCTTCTCGAACCTAATCTTGAGGATTATTCACCCAAGTGACCTCGAAGAAAAATGTTTTAAAAACACTTAACACGTGTATTCCCCCCCCATACACGTGTAAGACTCGTTTGCACCGGGACCAACACATTCGTTCATATTGTTCTAAGTTAAAAAGAGATTTGAAAGCTGGAATTAGATTGCCTGATAAAATTGAACACCCTATAAAACATTATAACAACTTTACAAAGTTGTTTCATAAGAACATGTCTTGTAATGTTGTATATACTTCATTAAAAACATGTGTTCCCGGATCTTGCTACTTTGATAGTGGTTGTTCCAGACATATGGCTGATCAAGTTAATTTTTTGTATAACTATACAACATGTGATGGTGGTCATGTTACTTATAGTGGTGGTTCAAAAGGTAAAGTGATTGGTAAAGGAACTTTGAATGTTCCTGGTTTTCCAAAATTGATAAATGTATTACATGTAAAAAGTTTACTTGCTAATCTGATTAGTGTTAGTCAGTTATGTGATGATGATTTACATGTAAAATTTGTCAAAAAATCATGTTTTGTGTTTAACAAAAATGATGATTGTTTAATGTCTAGTGAAAGATCTGTTGATAATTGTTATTTGATTGGATCAAACCAAACTTGCAAAAGTGCTAAAACAGATGACATTATACTTTGGCATCAAAAACTTGGTCATGCTAATTATAGATATATTTAGAAATTGCATAGCCTAGGTGATGTTGTTGGTTTGCCTGATCTTAATTTTGAAAAAAAAAAAAAAATGTGAACCATGTAAAAAAGGTAAGCAAGTGAGGACAACACATCAAATATTGTCAGCTTGTACAAGAAACGGATGTTGTGAATTGATTCATATGGATCTAATGGGTCCTATGGAAACAAAAAGCTTAGGTTGTAAAAGGTATTCCTATGTTCTTGTAAATGTTTTTTCTAGATATATTTTGGTTATTTTTCTTAAAGAAAAATCAGACTAAATTCAAAATTCTTTATAAAAGGTTTAAAATTGTTTTAAGCTTAAAGGTCAGTAGGATAAGACCATACCATGTAAGAGAGTCTGAAAACAGTTCATTCACTGAATTTTATGAAATGAAAGGAATAATGCAAGAGTTTTCACCACTTAAAACACCTCAACATATGGCATTGTTGAAAGAAAGAATAGAACTTTGCAAGAAATAACAAATCGTCCGGTCCAATATATCAAAAAGAGCCGCGGTAACATCGGTTGGACCAATATATCAAAAAGGGTCGGCAACCTCGCCAAGTAGTAGTCGAATCCACCGGTCCAATCCGCTTTTTAAAACACAGAGTGAGACCACAAGAGATGTAGTGTTTTTAAATACATTGAACAAAACAAAGGCACCGAAACAACTGAAACTCTGAAAGTGATGTAAAAGAAAAACAAACAAAATCACATTTATGTTAAACTATCGTACCCTGGTATATTACACTACAGTTAATACAAATGCAGTTCTAAGACTCATAAAACCATTTTCATACACTTCTTTTCATTGCAATCACAAACAATATTTATACCAAGTTTTGCACAATTTATAAAGCTACACCACAACCTACGCCATAACCTCTCTACTTCCTTCGGCTAATGGTTTCTTCAGCATTGTCCAAAATGCAGTATAATATCGGTTCTGAAATCAAATCAAATCAAATAAAACTGAAATAAATTTATGATGTCAAACACACAACAATCATTTCATGACATCTTAATCTTTGAGATTCTAGTTTTCGTAATCTTATACACCATCTTTTTTATTTTTAACAATTCAATCATGGGAATATTTACTGCCAACATTTGCAAAAATTAAAAGGTGTCGAATGAAAAAAATGTGAAAAGTCAGGGAATTTATTTTATTATTTTCAAAATTATGTCAAGTTAGCAATAAGTTCTGGAAAATAGTCTCATGTTCAGATTTGCATTCACAAATCATAACTACCACACTCATTTCTCAAATTCCAACAAATATTCTCTCTCTCCAAATTATACGAAGAGGTCATATGAAAAATTTCAAGACTTAGACTAATCAAAGCATAGAAAAATTACCTGCATCATTGATCTCGGATTTGTTGTATAAGTTGTCGAAATTGTTGATTCCTTCTGTTTTTTTTTGTTTGTTTGTTTGGTAGGAAAAACAAAAAAAATTAAAAAGATGAAATCATAAAATGTTTCATACGAATACAAAAAAATTGTGAAATAAATTCAAGGGTACCTGTATTTCAAAACCGTAGTGGCAGGCAACCCTCTTTACATCTTCCAAACTCAGCTCAATTGACATCTCCTAGAAGAAAAAACAATTTCCTAAAAAAAAATTTTTACATCCAAGAAGTCTTTAATTATTTCCCAACACTTTTTTTAAAAAAATTGAAAACCAAATAAAATTGAAATAAACACAAATTATCAATTATGGTAATTTTCCTATGAAAAGGAGTTCCAGTCAACCACTCTATAAGAATTGCTACTACTTAATTTAAATCCCTTACACCTTTGAAATTTAGATATAATTTCAATATATTCAACAATATTATGCGCAACAAGAAAGAAACATGTTACAACTTCCCAAGCTCCTGAAACTATATAACAATCAAAATCAAAGTAGCAGAACTCATATTAACAGCAGAGATTTGAATTTAGATTGAGTCCCTTCAAAACATTTTTTTCAAGGAAAAGGTATTATTTATTTTCTCTAAAAAAATAACAAGCAACTTAAGGGTCCAATTTACTATAAAATTAATTTCAATACCAATTCAAGGTCTGATTACAAACAACCTAAAAACTTATTTACATCACTATCAACCACGCCCCACTTTACTACACACACACACAAGGAGAAGTAGCAATTCACTTTAATTCCTAAATTTGGGTCACTTTAGACATCAACAAAATCATTTAATCCCTGCACTAAATAAACAACACTTTTTTAAAAAAGTTGAATTGACATTCATATATATACAAGTTGAATAGACCCCCATCTATACTTATTAAAACACCCACTTGCCACTTTAAAGATAGTCAACTCTAACCCCATTAAGACCATTTAATACTATTATTTCCCAATTTTCTTAAACTCCGGATCTACAGTTATAGATAACTGGGTCTAATAAAAAGAGTAATAGCTAATACAAGTTGAATAGACATTATATGAATAATCAAAATAAGGACGGAAGAAGTACTATTTAAGGTGAAAAAACTTACATTTTCCTGATTATACATATCTGCAAAATGATAAAGCAACGGCCCCAAATTGATCCACACCTGTCAACCACTCAGAATAAGAATTGCAGGTAGGAAGTATTAGTAAGTAATACTTAATTTAAATCCCTTACACCACCATCTTTGAGAATCCTTGATATAATTTCAATATATTCAACAATATTATGCGCCGTATCAAGAAAGAAACATGTTACAACTGCATCCCAAGCTCCTGAAACTATATAACAATCAGAAATCAAAGTAGCAGAACTGTAAAACATATTAACAGCAGAGATTTGACTCAAGTTCCCCAGGTTTTGTACAGTAGTAGTCCCTTCAATTCAAACATATTTTTTCAAGGAAAAGGTATTATTTATTTTTCTCTCTTTCCCAAGTTGAATGGTGTAGTACCATAACAAGCTCTAGAAGAAAGAATTTCATATAAGGGTCCAATTGTTAGGTTGAGACTCACTATAGGCCCTCATTTAATTAATTTCTCAATCTTCGATTTTTTTTTTCTCAATTCAAGGTCTGATTAACTTTCCCATCTCAACTCAACCTAAAAACTGGGCCTTGATATAAAATATTTCCAGCTCTAGAAATTATTAATGTCTATCAACCACGTCCTACCCCCCCCGTTCTCTCTCTCTCTACACACACACACAAGGAGAAGTGGCAATTCACTTTAATTCCTTACCTACTTGATTTGGGTCACCATAGACATCAACAAAATCACCTCCGCACATAGAGAAGCCTTCAGTAATCCCTGCACTGTTCCAGTGAATAATATCACAATCCAATTTCAGGAAAAAATGAAAATAAAACAGGCATAATGCATCAACCGATCCCTAAACTATCATTTTTTGTTCCGATAAGTCTTTGAAATATTTTTTTATTTAAAAGCCCTTCAACTATTTTAGTTTTATTTCACGAGCTCCCTCGAGACGGAAATTGACAGAATTTTTCGATTTATCTGGTCTCGTTAATAATATGTACGTCAATTTACACTTAGGCAAGTCGTTTTAGCTTCAATACTTCAGGTGATGAGTTCGAAAAACGCTTTTGTACATAATTAAATTTAAATAAAGTTGACATGTAATTAATGAGACCATTCAGGTAAATCAAAAAAAGCTAACAATTTTCGTCTTAAGGGAGCTCGTGAAATAAAATTTTGATACATAAAGGGCTTTTTAAAACAAAAATAGTTTAGGGACCTTTTGATGCATTATGCTAAAAAACTCATTCAAGAAGCATCAACATCATTCAGTCTTTCTTGAAAAAAACTTTTGAATATATTAAATTAAATTATTCTCCTCTCTAAGTATCTGTATTTGTTCTTCAGAAACACTCAGAAAAAGATGAAGCTGAAAGAACCATGGCAAACAGAGAACTACAGAAGAATCAAAGCAAAGAAACGGTCAATTTACATCACAAAATAAATAAAAGGAGTCGTATTAGTACCTCGCTGGATGAATATCTGGAATTGAAATAGGGCGAAGCTGATCATCGTCTGAAAGTGAATTGCAATTACCGTGGATCCATGGATATATTGTCCACTCTTCAGCCACTTGAGAGCTAATGAGCTAAAATATTAGAATAAAGCCAACCCGATTCTTTATAAAGAACAGAAGTCCTAAAATGCTTAAGTTCTTACTGATTTAGTATAAAACTGGAGCATATCATCATGTAGTAAGAAAATTCATTCCCCTGGCTTATAAAACCTGTTATATTTTAAAAATATGGGCAAATGTTCTTTTTTGTCCCTTATAATTTACACCCACCTTGATTTTAGTACTCCAACTTTTTTGACTTTGAAATCCGTCCCTTAACTCTACTAATTCCAACTTTTCAGTCCTCTTACTGGATGTAACAGGTAAACTTTCCGTTAATCACTGACATAGCATTTACCAGCAAATTTCAATAGACATCGATTCCAGGTAAAAGGACCCAAAAATTGAGGGACAAATTTCAAAATCGAAAAAAAGTTAGATGACTAAAATCAATATGGGTGTAAGATAAAGGACTAACATTAACATTTACCCTAAAAATATTAGGCTTCTGGCAAGGAGATTATCATTTAGAGGACTATTTATTGCCCTGAGAAGACATACCCAGACATGAGATCTCTAATGCCAACCTCCCAAGACCAGCTCCTGGAACTAAACATGACGGGGGACTGTTTCAGAAGAAAAAAGATAACAAGTATTTAATACAAGAAGAGACCAATTAGACATTTGTTTTCATAAGGGTTCATGCAAATTAAATCAAGACCTTTTCATGTTTTTCAATTACAAGAAATGTTCTTAGAATTTGATATTAGCTAAACGCCCTTTCAAAAAGTTGCAATTCTCTCACATGACTGTTTCCTGGCAAGTCCTGCTGACGTGGCAGTGCAAAAAAATTAAAATTTGCGATTATATTGAAACAATATGCCGTGGATTTATTTGCAATATTTTCAAAGATTTTCCGGCTGTCACATCAGCATAAGTTGTCGGGAAGTACTTTTATGATATTGAAGTTTGAAAAAGTTGGTATATCTAATTGCAAATTAAAACATATGTTGTTATTGAGAATACGTGAAAATGTCATGAGTTATTATGCAACTAACACTTGTGATAATCATAAATAATAATGTCCAATAGTACAATTACTATGTCAACATCATCTCCTAATAAATCCATCTACAAGAGATTAGTATCACAGAAATGGTACCTGTTTCTAGAACGATGGGGAAAAAGGTGCTCAAGTTCTTCAAGAATTGGTTTATAACACTCATCACGTTCTCGCTGACCCTGAACATAGTCGGAGGAAAAAAATAAAAACTAATACTATAATTGCTAAAATATTTTCATCATTCTTCTGTTTTTTCCATTCATCAATTTGATTTTAAGTGGCAATATAATATAGCTCATGGTTAGAAAGAATACATAAGTGTTATTGTAAGTTCTAGTTATTTCATTCCTTAAAAAAAAAAAATTCTAGTTATTTCAATTATGACAACAAAATCTAATTAATACCTCAGCTGCCCAATCTCTGACAATATTCCTTATAATGCACCGGACCTGGAAAATAATAATGTACATTTGGTGACTAAATTAATCATCGAGTGAGTAAAAAAGGCCTCACTATTGATATGACTCTGAACTAAAATAAAATTTTGCGGCACAAAAGGATAGGAAAAAAGATGGCAGCTCATAGCCCATAAAAGAACACAATCAATCTTCATAAGTATTTCAAAACTAATTTGTTGTTGCCTAGAGAAATCAAACGCTGTCTGTTGGCATTGAAATTGGATCTATTACTAGAGTATATCTAAAAGGCTTTTTTGTCAAGAAAAGAAACGTCTTTTTTACATTTTTTAATAAGAAACAGAAATATCATCGCTGAAAATAAAGAGAAGGGACGAGAAAATCCCTCATAGAAGTACAAACAGGCAAACAAACAAAAATTACAAGGCCAAACTCCAACTCCTCACCAAATCAGAGAATAAAAATCCATTGAACAGCCTGTGAATAGAGGCCCATAGACTAACTCTATATTTTATCCTACCGTAAACATCCTCTAAAGATTCATGACATATCTTATTACTCTCAAGCCAAATAGACCAACAAACTACCGAAACGATAAACCTCCACAAAAACAATTATATGCTAATTATCCACGTTGCCTCAATTATTTGTAAAAAGTAAACTAATTTTGGCATCAAAACCTTCTCATGTGGAAATATTTCTATACTACTATTTTGATACATAAAAGCAACCACTTATTTAAAATAAGCAGGAGTATGATAATGTTCTGGAAGTGTTTTTAAAAGATTATAAATGATTATAATCCCATAGAATTGTGTGCAAAAGCAGATTTGAGTGTTTTTAAATGAATGCTTCTACTTAAATTAATCACCTACAATCCATAATCTAAAAGCTGAGAGGAATATGCTTCTACCTGATTATAGCTTCTCAATAATATTTTTATCCATTCAATTTTTTTATCAAACACTCAACATCTACTTTTTATAAAATTTGCAAACACTTGTCACTTTCACTATTAAGCAATTCTTTTCATAATCACTTAAATTAAACCACTTCCTTGAATGCATAATTTTTTGCAAACACCCCATCTGTAAATTTAATACTCCATTTAGCTTAATAAAGAGTTAAGTATGATAACTCAATGTCTAAACAAAATCACACACCTTATCTACATCAACTAGAGGAACATGAAATTGCAGCGAAGGATACAACCAATCTGGAGATGATGAAGAAACCTGAAGGAAATCCAAGAGCATGTGTTAGTTCTGAACAAACAGGAGTAATCAACGGGATCTCGATAATATTGGGCATAACTCATGGATTGTATTCAAGGAAGAAGCATAATCAAAGGGATCGCAATAACATTGGCAAGAAGAGTGAATGATTAGCAGGATCTTGACTGATTATAAATTTATCATAACTTTTTACATTAAGTTTATGTATTTACCTAAACTTTTTTCAATTATTTTCAGCACAATATTCTGGAGAAATACACTACAAATAGATCAAACAAAATAAATAATAAAACCAAGGATCCATAGAGAAGGCAAAGGGTCCCAAGCCAAAGATGGAAAATTCTTGTATACACCGGTTGTACCGTGTAACTATGTGTATTTTTAAATGGTATTAGTTGTGTTTTTGCAGAACAGTATTAGTTATTTTCGCTGAACAATATTAGTTGTTTTCATTGAATAGTATTAGTTGGTCAGGCTTAGGTTCTTTCACTGAACAACATTAGTTGATTTTATTGAACAATATCATTTGTGCACCAGTTGCACGGTCACACAAGTGTTACTAGCCAAAGAAACTGGACTTAATTCTCATTGAGGTATCCCCACGAAAAATAAAATTACAAATACCATGAGGCAATTAATGTTTACTCCCAAAAGAAAATTTTGAAAACGAAGATCTTACATATCCATCACAACCAAGGGCAGAAGATAACGGCGGAGAATTTTTTGCATTTTGAAAACCATTGGCATCAGCATTTTCAACCCTTTTGTTACACTTAGATTCACAACAGCAGTTCCCCACTTTTTCGTTGAAAACTTGTATTTTCTTCTCCTGTTGTTATCTACAGAGGTCAAACTTTCATAATGAAAAAGAAATAAACAGATTGAACCAAAGATAGAAATAAGAATGAACTCGCAGAATATGACATTAGATGCTAGTGAGACCTCACAATCAGTTTCTGTTTCATCAGCCTTTGCAAATTGCAGTTTGCCACTATTTGAACCCGATTGACCAGATGAAAGACAGTTGTCTGAGGCACTCTCAATCGCTTGATCTTCAGAACAAGTGCCCATACTCATATCAAGTGGGGGTTCAAAGGCCTGCCAAGACCAATTGTGGGGGGTGGCTGTTATAAAAAATGGGCAAAGCCTTACGTAAACCAGTTTTACCATGCAACTGGTTTGCATATTTTGTGTGTTTTAAACAGTATTAGTTGTTTAATTAAAAGGTATTAGTTTGATAGTGTTAGTTGTTTTATAAAAAAATATTAGTTGTTTTACTATTAAGTGATAGTTGCAAACCAGTTGCACGGTAAAACTGCTTTACATAAGACTATCATATTAAGTACATGCATGCTTCATACTTTCAGAGGAAACAACCATCAGAATTTTATGAATGAGGAATCAAGAAAAAAATTAACATAAAATTGATCCACAAATACCTTAAGCATTTCAAATATGAAATACGAATTTTGTGAGACACACCTGCAAGAAAAAAAAACAAGAATAAGCTGCCCCAGTTCCAAAACCAATTTTCGTGTCTCTCTATGTATATGTTCTAGTTTTCGAGTATTGCCATACATAACATTGGTACAGGCGGGCAAGGAAAATGATATCTGGTGAACAATTCCCATTACCTCCTTTCTTTCTTTCTTTTATTTCTTTTCCTATCTTATCAGCCATTTTCCCTTTTCCCTCTACTTATTATGTTCCAATATACTAAGCATTTTCATGGAACTTTGTGGTTAATGCGCTTGAACCCTAATGATGTAATTTTTCATCAAGAGAAAAGGGAATTTTTTTGCAACACTAGACTGCAGCTCAACAAAGTGAACATGGTAAACAGTCTCCAGTATAGGACTCCAAACTCACTCCAATGAAGTAAATGAGCCCAATAAACAATGACTATTAAATTGGAACTTAGACAATTTTTACGATTCACAACAGTAAAAAACGTGCTAAAATAAATTACCATCTAAGTTTCTGAAATTTCGAAGGAAGGTGTGACAAGAGCTCCTGCAGAAGCCCAGCACCATAAATTAGAGAAAAATACTGCTAAAATTAGTAATAAGACTATTCTCACTTAATGCATTATATGACACATAAAATTAATGATTGAACAAAGTGAGCAATCATAACTGCACTAGCTAAACAATAGAAAGTGATAAATACTTATTCATATATGTTCCACAGTAAAACACAAACTCAGAGTTAATGGTAGCTGAGAAGAATTGTTCATTAAGTAGCAAGTTTTAAAAGCTAAATTTATATTTACCAGTCTTCAAAATTTGTATATTATTTACAACTTGATAGCATAAGATAATCTTATCTAAATGACCTACTTCACAATATTCTTCCCCAATTGTCTACATACATGATAAAGAATCAATATGGCCATACGTTACTGGACCTATGCTTGGTTATATAATAAAACTAATTAACCAGAAGGAGACCTTGTGGGAAATCGGAAGTTTTCTGAAGCATCTTTCATATCTTGTTATATCCTCCTCAGAAGCCTCTGGATAGCTTCATCAAGAACCCAATAAGAAGATGAAATTATGAAACATCATGGCGAAATTAAAACATAGTTTTAGAAAAAATACAAGTTCCAGCATCAAAATTAAAATTAAGAACATTAGCATCCTAATCTTCACAATCTAATCTAATAATTAAAACATCATTCATAAGACCGAATAAACATTCACGATTATGAATGTTGGGGATAACTTTAAACCTTCAAGTTTTCAATACACATAACACTAATTGATTCCTAACACATAGGAATTGGTGAAATGATGTGGGGCTAAATTTAGTGTACTTTAAAGAGAAAGTCACCCTTTCTACTTGCAAACTGCAATAATTAACCGTGTAAACTACTCAAAATCAGTATGTATCTGCTGGAATATTCTCGTGATAAGATGCTACCTAGAAAATTATTTGAATATAAAATAATTAATCGTGTTAAGTTCTTTACTGAACGAATTCTAATTAATTTCTCTCAATCTTATTGATGATCCGCTTTGAAGCTCGATTAATGCACCATTTTATAGCACTCTGCTTACTGACTAATTTTCACATTTAATCATAAGACTGAACACTATTTACTGGACTAAAACACAAGTAAAATACTAGCAACAATTTGAATTCAACCAAACAAAACCATGCCCCATCTCACACCAAAATTCATGAAATTATGCACTGAGGTAGTTTCAGCACACAATCAATCCTAAAAAAAAAAAAAAAACCCAGGAAATCTTTTTCAGCGGCATCATTAAAGTTCAACAGCATATAAAACCAACCCTACAGGATGAACTTAAGAATATTTCCAAAATAAAATAAAATTAGAGTACAGAGTCAAGTATGCATACATTTAACACACAAAGAATGTGAAAAAAGATGTATACTTGAGATAAGCGCTGATGATACGACGGAGGGATTTGACTTCGAGGGCCTCTTCCAATTTCCGGCGACGAACTCCCTCATCCGACATCATTTCTTTTTATTTTCTCTCTGTTTTTCCTATATATTTTCTTAAATCGTCAAAGATTATAATGATTTCCTGAGTGTTGATTTATAGGAGTTTGGGCGTCTTGTGACTCCTGTTTGTAGGCTGAAAGTGTTGTCAGAAGGGCTAGATCTTAGAAACCCAATTTGGAAATAGGCCCAGTTATTTGCACCTCCAATTTTAGTAAATTCACCCAATAAACTCTTTCTCCTTTTACTATAATTAGTATTTCACCCGAGCAATGTTCAACATATCTTTTTTACTATATTATGTAATAAATTATAAATTTATAGCGCTTCAAACCTAATTTGAGAAAATATGATTCAAATATTCAATGAATGTTCGTCTCACATATGAGATAGTCCCACACATAATTCTCTTTTAATATTATAATCTTACACGTAATTTATTTTTCTTATTTATGTAAATTAATATTAGAATATCATTTTATATATTCATTATATATAAGATATGGTTTAGTGCTTTGAAAATATAGAGATAATGACTCTAAGTTACAAAAAATAGGAAGCAATAACTCTAAGGTACAAATGCAATTTTTATTTACTCTAAGGTACAAAAAAAATTGTACTTTGTTTGAAAAAATAAAACTGCACTTTGTACCAAAAAATTACATTTGGACCTTAGAGTATTTTGCTTTTGCACTTTGTACCTTTAAGCTTTTCCCCCGAAAATATATTACATTTTTAAAAAATTATATGTAATGTTTGTCAATATTAATAGTAAAAAATATATATTATTTTAAAGTTATTAAGTTGATTAAAAAAAATTATATTGAGATTTTTTTCTAGTTAATGATTTATCATATCAGTTAGTATTGTAAGATTAAAATTTATTTATTTAATTTTATACAAGCAATTAAATAAGAGCGCAAGTGGGGGAAAATAAACAAAAAGAAGAGAGAGATATGGGGAAATGGCGTGTAAATCTCCTATCTACTAAATGCGAATCATCCTCAATTCATATGGTGACTTTATTTTAAATATATGAATTTATGTGAAAAATTATTTATAGTATTATTATTAGTTTTTTATATTTTTTGTTTCAACCATTCATTTATTTAATTTTGATATTTACCTTTCATTTATCTCTTATTTGTTAATTATGAATCACCCTCTATTTATGTGGTTGCTATATTTAAAATATTTTATCTTCAAAACATATACATTAATTTAGTGGGGTGTATTCAATTGAGATTCTATTGGATTTTTTTGGACTTTAAAAAGTCTGTGGATTTAGAAAATCCATAGACTCCATGCAGAGTTTGGCTGACTTTTTTTATTGATTTACGAGAATTTTATAGACTTTACAGGATTGTGGAATACACTTTTTTTATTGATTTACATGAATTTCCATAGACTCCGGCACCGAAACTATTGATGCAAATATATATGGAACACACTTGTATATAATAAAAGTTATCCAAATTGTTTAGAAAAAATACCAAAAATACATTAGTTCCAAAAAAAAATACATTATTATTGTCATCTTCATATCCATCACCGTTATACCTCGGCCTCAATTCTCGGGTTCAAGAAATAAAAACTAAAATTAAAACTCTGCCAATGAAAATTGAAAAAATAAAAAAATTGCATACCTGCGGCGGGCTGCGAGGGCGGATGATTCACCCCACATTATATCATATACACTCATAATAATTAATTTTCATTAACCTTAATTTTTTATAATTAAATATTTATAATAATAAATTTTATTGGCTGGAAAAATTATTCACACAACATATTTGTAGAAAAATAAAAAATTTTAATAACCATGAAAAGTAATCATTAAGGGTATATTTGAGATAATGATGGGTGAAAATGTCAAAACGACATATATTATGTAAATAATATATAAGACTGAAATGAGTATGACATCTAATTTTAATGAGAGGAAGTAATTTAGAATAAGAAATGAATGAAAATATGAATAAATAACATTAAAATAAAAAAAATATTTGTAATTAAATTAATTAAATATTTACAATATTACAGTTAATTAATAAAAAATAATTATTTTAAATCTCGCGTAGTACGCGGGGTTACGTGCTAGTAGGAGAGAGGGATAGAGAGAGTGGAGAAAATAGACAAAATGAAGAGTGAGAGAGTGGGTGGGTAGGGAAAATGGCGGAAACAATTTTTACAGAAACTTTCTTGTTTTTATATATGTATAGATTATGAAAATACAATTTCATTCTTTAAAGAGATTTTTTCGTACAATATTATACGTATGGTAATAATGCAAATGAGAAGAGCTGAAAATTCATGTATCTGAGTAAGCAGATTTTCCCAAAACAATTTTGCAAACAAAAAAAATGAAATTCGTTCTCAATTTGTGTGGTATAAGAGAATGTTACTACGATGATTGGAAAAAAAATACTATTTGAATGGTGTAATAAGGTGGTTCAAGCTTTTGTTTAAGACGGTTGGTAACGGGTCAGAAGGGGAAACAAATAAAAAACTTAAGGGAAAGTAGATGAAATAGAGGGAGTATTATTATTTTTTATATATAGTAACACAGACCTAGGAGCGAGTTTCATGTTTTAATTAGCGCAATTATTTTGGACAAATATTTTCGACTCGGTTCGACCCACAAAGAATCCGCAAACTTTTAGCCTAATAGGTAGGATGGGGTAAAATCCGTACAATATTGTATATAAAAATTTGTCTATTCTTTATTATTTTTGTTGTTCTCGTTGCTAACGAGTCTCACACGTGTATTGGGGGGGGGAATACACGTGTTCAGTGATTTTTAAAACTTTTCTTTCACCGAGGTCAGATGGGTCAGGTTATCCTGATGATTTGGCCCTGAGAAGCACATATTGCGCTGAGTCAAAGTCTACTGAGACAATGATCCTGAGCTGATTTGTCACTAGTATTTATAGGCAACTTCACCAAGGTCACTCTTGAAAAACTATCCGTTGGAGGAGATAGCTTCATGAGTTTCCTCTTATGGTGTTTGATGAACTGCTATACTTAGGGTTTGAATACTCCTTGCATGTTTTAGGAAATATGCGATCATGTAGTCAATCACCAATTCTTGCGATTTGGAACATAGTACTCTTGACATGATTCAATGTCCCGTCAAACTTTTCGATTAATCGATAAAAAATGCGATGTTGTCTTCCTACGATTGGTTTTGTGTCTTGATAAATGTAAACAAACATAACGGCTCTTTTTGGTCAATCTCTCTGAATGAGATAACCTTAAACAACACTTAGACTTAGTTCATTTTATGCGTATGAATGTTTTGAGCAATACCTACTTTTACGAATATTTGCGTTTTTTCACGTTTTGTAGTCTTGAATAGATATTATTGATTGCCTCTGAACATTCAAGTTATCTTGAGTATTGATATATTACTAAATCTTGATAACTTCTTGGGTCTTGATATCTTACGTGTCTTGATGTCTTGATGACATCTTTGAGTCTTGATGTCTTGATGACATCTTGAGTCTTGATGTCTTGATGACATCTTGGAGTCTTGATGTCTTGATGACTTCTTGAGTGTTGATGTCTTGATTACTTCTTGAGTCTTGATTTCTTGACAACTTCTTGAGTCTTGATGTCTTGATTACTTGATTTCTTGACAACTTCTTGAGTCTTGATGTCTTGATTACTTCATCGAGTCTTGATTTCTTGATGACATCTTGTGTCTTCATGTCTTTTAGTTACTTCATCGAGTCTTGATGTCTTCAATGACATATCTTGAGTCTTGATGTCTTGATTTACTTTTACCGAGTCTTCGATGTCTTGAAATCTAACTTGATCTATATCTGCTGACTATACATGGTGCAGATAACTTCCTAAACAATCTATACTGAAACCTGACTCAGTCTATCAAGATTATCCTGAACATGTCATACTCAGGGTTTTTGGGATCTAATCAAAACTTCTTTATTAAATTCATCTCCCAACAATTTCCTCCTTTTTGATGATGCCAAAACCATCTTGTTACAAAAACCTAACCTATACTCAGGTTTCAGTTTGTCTATTACAATTCAAAATGGTAATTCTCCCAACAATTTCAAAACATAAGGCATATCAAACATAAAAGACATGTAAATAGATAATGAGATATTATCTTTGAGCATAAAGATAAAATTTTCATTGATGTAGGATAAGAGTTACAGATTACAATGAAAATCAAAAACAAAAACAGAAGTACAAAATCTTCAGTCTTCTTCTACTTCATCCTCTGGCACTTCCAGGTTGAACATCCCATAGTATCTCTTCTTCAGTTCATCCCTTGTTTTGATGATGTCAGGGTTGTTTCCTGTTAGGCCTAGTTGGATGGCATACTGAGCTATCTCCTGAGAAATGGCTGTTTCATTCACATAGCCATTCTCAAGTCTAGGAGCTGGGTAAGTGTATGGACCAGGGGCTACTATATGAGTATTTCCTTCATCTGCCAAGTTGATCCAACTTTGCAGGTACTTAGGATAAATGTCAGTAAGTACTCAATTAAGGCTTCATTCATATCCGAGCTGCTCCCCCTCCATTCTCTCATAATCTCATAATAGAACCAGAAGGTTCTCTTGATCTCCTCCCATGCATCATTGAACTGAATAGGCATTCATTTGTCAATGTGCGGCCATATCTGAGTTTTCTCTGTACCCTTCCTTTTGCTTAAAAACTTCTTAAAATCACTTCTTCTTTTCTGCTCTTCTTCTTTCTTTTTCCTGATCACAGGAACACCTGACACAGAAGCAGCAGTCTTCTTCTCTTTTTCGATTTGAAGGGTTTTCAGAGTTTTCTTGGTATTGAAGACTTCTTTCTGGATTTCAGCTTCTTCCTCAGATTCTTCAAAATCTATTATCAATTTCCTCTGAGTAGGCTTAGAAGCTTTAGCTCTTTTCTTCTTTTCTTGTTCTACAAATGCCACAGTCTTTCTCTTTCCAGGTCTGACTTGATCTTCACCGGCTTGGCTTGTCTCAATCATCTTTCTATCACTCAGTTTCTCAGAAATTACTTCCTGAATAGTTTGCTCAGATGTTTGAGTGTACATAGGTTTCTCAGCTTCTTTGAATTTGAGCTTCTCAGTGGCTTCAACTTCTTTTAAGGCATCAGTAATTTTCTTTCTTTCAGCTTCTTTCTGAGCCTTTCTCTTCAAGGTTTGTGCCAACAACTCACTTAGTTTGCCACCAGGCCTTTCCCCCTTTTTGGCACCATACCTTGGGAGTAGTTGAGTCAGTGCAGTATCCATACGGTATTGCTCTTTGCTTATACTTCGCACTTCCCCTGCCAACTGATCATGCTCATCCTCTAGCCTTCTCATGTAATTTTTAGGCATTGAGAACTCATCTGAAAGAGGTGCAAACTGATTTGAGAAGACATCATGCATCATCTCTGTCATCTTGGTCATGAGCATAGAGCTCATTTCCTCAACAACTGTCTTGATCATCAGATCATTCTTCTCAACCAGCTTGGCTTCAAGATAGGCAGTTCTTTCCTGATACATCTGCTTCATCTCTGCATTGAGCTCAGTTTGACTACATCAACCTTTCCTTCCAAAGTAGCCAATTTATCTGCAAGAGTTGTTTGTAGTTGCAGCATGTTTGAAGATGAACTCAGATTTTCCAGCTTTTGAGATTGACTTGCCAAGGTTTCTTCAATTTGAGTCACTTTCTCCACCATTGGCACCACCTTCTCCAATTTATCCAGGATAGGACTGAAATCAATTTCTGGAGTTTGTACAACTTTTTCCACCTGAGCTGGGTTCTCCAACTGAGCCTCAGTCTGCATATCATACATAACAGATTTAAAGATAAGAACTTCAGTAGCTTTGTCATAATGTTTAATAGTGCCAAAAGATACCTGAAGAGTGCTAACTTCAGTCTGAGGATGTGTGATATCAGTTTGTGCAGCATCAGTGTCCTTCTCCATGAGATTGTTTTTCAGCATCATCTTGTTTGTCACCCTCTTTATCTTGATCCTCATCTTCTTCTGGATTCATAGAACTGGAGGCATCAACATCAGCTTTCCTTCTCCCAGCCACCTTTCTCTTTACTAGCTCATCAAAGTCAGCAATTTTCATTCTGAGCTTGGTCTTCCTGAATCCAGAGAACTCTGTCAAAACAGCAGTCTCAACATTCCACCAATCTTCTCCTCTGAAGGAGGATATATTCAGCATCTCCGGAAGAGTCTGATTCAGGATATATACCGTGGTTCTGAGTCTGAAGAAAAGATCCTGAAGGTCAGGATATGCGCTCAGCTCAGGGTACCTATCAAGAATGAATCGTTCCCCCTTGTTGCGCCATTAATTTTCTTCTGCCTTTCCCTTCTTCAACTTTGGGCTCTCAGGGACAGTATGATCGGATTGTATGAGTTCTAGTGCTGATTAATCGAGAAATGGTTCACTTAGGAGCGCATCCAAATTCAGCAATTCCTGAGGTTCAGACTGATCTGAAGTCTGAACAGGTCTCTCTTCAGCAGCAATCTGAGGTCCCTTGAAGATTTCCTGAGAAATTTTATCTGAGCTCAGAGAAGTCTCGAGTACCTCAGAGAAAACATGTTCCTCAGTTTCTTGCTCTTGTACATTTGTCACAACCTGAGCAAGAACCTGCACTGGAGATTTCAACCCTTGCTGGCCTTCAGGTTGAGTTTCTTCAGTGTCACTGACCTCCTCCTCAGTAATAGATTGAAGCTTTCTGTGTTTCTGAGGAGCCAGTGTTTTCTTTTTCAGATTCTCTCCTTTTTCTCTTTTAACTTGCATCAGGGTTTTCCCCCTGGCTTGTTTGGCTTCAACAACTTCTTCTTCAGCAGTCTCCTCCTGAGACTCAGAGCTTTTCTCTTTCTTTCCTTTCAAAGTCTTCTTTGTTGTTGGTTTGAACATGATTTTTGACTTTGGAAAGGATGTGGAATTGACAAAGATGTCCTCCTCTTCTCTGCACATTTCCAAGATAAATGCAATCTTGGTTGCATGTAGGATCTTTCCTTTGACAACTACAGTGCCATTTACCTTCTGAACTTGTTTGGCTTGATCACTCACCACCTTGATCAAATAGTGCAACCAGTTGAATGCCATGGTAGGTGAATCTTCAATCGCCGCCATTAGCCTTAACTTAGGCGTGCTTATCTGTTTAAAGCTGCCAGATCTACTCATGATGCATTTGCTTACAATGCCCAGTAATACTCGATATTTAGGCTTCAAATGCCTCTTATTTAGAGTAGCTTCAAACTTTACTGGATGCTCTGCAATTTTATCAAGATATTCTTGCTCCCTACCCATCATGTATACCGTAGGGTCTTCACCTCTACCGATTAATTCATATATGGCATTAAGATTCTTAGGAATAATATATAATTCCCTAACAAAATCCACATATTTTGAACTATGCTCCAAATGCGAGACAGTAATTTGAGATTCTATACAATCTTCATCATCTAACTTCAAATTATAGATAAACTCAATTACCTCTTTTGCATATTCGGCCTCTGGTTGATTTGCGACCAGGCAAGTAAGCTTTGCCAAACGAATCATATGCAAAGCCTCCTCTTTGTGAGTTGCATTGGATGAGCTTTTGAGAGAGACGGCATATTCGTACCAAGGTTTATTGGAAATGGCGAGTTTGTCGTATACAGAAAACGTCATTTTTGGAGAATTTCTTGGTGAAGGGTTTTGAGATAGATGAAAATTTCTGGGCAATCAAGAGTTTTTGAAGCAGAGTGTTTGAAGATGGAGGTTTTTATGGAATTGGGCTTTGAAGGAAATTCTTCAATAGATATAGGATTTTAATTTATGGAAAATCGCATAGATGAAGAAATCGATAGTTGAGATTAAAAACCGACTAAATCGGGTATATGAAAGGATGATTTCACAAATACAAAGCCGCCAATTTATCCCTATTGGTGATTAATGAACAATGCATTTAATTACTGTTCCTGCAGACCATTGACTTTCTTCGTGGATTTCAAAGGTCCCGCCCAAATATTTCTTCAGGTGTTTTGTTATTTATTGCCAATGATTACTGAGATTCAGTTAGACAATAAATGTGTTGCATGAATCAATACTTTTTCAAACTATTTTTCTCCATCGCCTTTCTCGAAGTTTTGACCTTGATAAAATGTCGATATAATCTCGAAAGTAATGATCTTGATAAAAGGTCAGTATAATACTGAGTATTGATCTTCAGGATAACTGAGTTTCCCAAGACTCAGTTTTCAGTACTCTCAATTTTATCCTGAGTTTTTCAGTAAAAACCTGAGAAAACTTCATGCATTTGAAACCTTCAATTTTTCAGATTCGCTTTATTCACCTGGATCCAACATACCTAATTCAACTGATAGTTCCTGAAATCTTGATTCAACCAAGGGTTTAGTCAAGATATCAGCTCTCTATTTACCAGTATGAATTTTCTCCATTCTGATGTCTTTCTTCTCAACATGATCTCTGATGAAGTGATGTCTGATATCAACATGCTTACATCTGGTGTGCAATACAGGATTTTGTGTAATAGCAAATGTGCTATTATTATCACAAAATATAGATACTTCATTGGCTATAATCTTATAATCCCTCAATTGTTGTCTGAGCCAAAGAATCATGCACAACAAACCCCTGCGACCGTGTATTCAACCCGGTAAGATGGTTGCTCTTCGAGGTTTGTTTCTTTGAAAACCATGATATCGGTTTACTTCCAAGAAATTGACAAGTTCTGTGGTAGACTTCTGTCAATTCTACATCCTCCATAATCGACATCTGAATAACCGGTTAATTCAAGGTTATCATCACCGGATACCATAATCCTCTATTCACAATGCCTTTAAGATATTTCGAGAATCTTTTTGGCGGCCTCCATGTGACTAGCCTTAGGATTAGCTTGGTATCTTCTTTGTTGGTCCCTGATCTAAACGAAGTCTTACACGTGTATGGGGGAATACACGTGTTCGGTTTTTTAAAACTTTTTCTTCTTGGGTCGACTTGGGTCGATAATCACAAGATTAGGTCCCGAGAAGCACAGATCGCTCTCGAGTCAAAGTCTCATCGAGACAAAGATCCCGAGTCGCTTTCGGATACCTCGGATAATCCCAACCGAGTCCAGAGTGTCGAGATCCCGAAGTTGCTTGGATCGGATAACTAACTTCATCAACCCTCGTAAGAGTAAGTTCAGTTTGGTAACTATCCGTTCTAGCTACTTTCGATCGTCTTGAATGTTTGGCCCTTTAGTTTATACTCGTTTTAAGCTTTGCTGAAAACCTTCCCTTTATGGAATAGTGATTAGGCTGTGATTCAGTTATGCAACTTCAGTGGATTGATTCCAACTGAATATCAGTGAAAAATATGCTTTCAAATTCGAGTCAATGCAACAGTTAAGCACAGATAAGGAAAGCAATAAACAACACAACAATTATAGTGGTTCGAGACTCAAGCTCCTCGTCCCACTCTCTCGATCCTCGAGAGAAATTCACTAATCACTTCTGGGCTTTCTGACTACCTCGCGTAGTTTACTTACTCAACTCGGTCCTGAGTTTTCTGACTACTCCACGTAGTTTACTTACTCAACCCGACCTTGAGCTTTCTGACTACCTCCGTAGTTTACTTACTCAAACACAAACAAGCTTTCGGACTACCCCCAGGCTTACTAACTTCTCCTCTAGAGTTTTCCGACTATCTCGCGTAGTTTACTAACTCTTTACAACTCTTCTCACCAACAAACACACTCCAACTACCTTCTCAAGGGTTTGGGGTTTCTAGTTTGGTTTCCAACTAGGATGAGATATCCTTTACAATGAAGTACAATGCAAAGGGTTAGGATATCTCGACTAAGCTTTGGATAATTCTTATCAAGCTAGGCTTAGTATAGTGAGCTCTCTTCAATATAGAAACACTTGGGAAATTCTAGGTTTTTCGAGTGCTTCAACTTCATGATAATAAGTTTGAGCTCTTGAGTTGGCGTATAAAATTCCCCGTAACCTTACAATGTAGAGGTCACACGGTATTTATAGGCATACACCAAGGTCACTCTTGAAAACTATCAGTTGGAGAGATAGCTTCGTGAGTTTCCTCTTATGGTGTGTGAGGAACGTATATATTTAGGGTTTGAAACTCCCCAACACGTTTTAGGCAATAGCCTTTCATGTAGCCGGTCTTCACTTTTTGCAGTCTGGAACTTTTGTACATCTGACATTTTTTTTTTTGCGACACATCCTTTGTCGATGTCGATGGGTGCGATCTTTGTCTTCCTCTTTTTGACTTTTGTCTCCAGTTAAAGATAGACACCTTTCAACGGCTCTTTTGGTTACAAACTCTGAGTTTGATATAACCTTAACAACACTTTTGACTTAGTTCCTTTTGTCTGCATTTGAATTTCTTGGCAAATATCTATTTTCTAAGGAATCACGATCTTCTCAGTGTTGCATCCTTCAGATAGATATATTCAGTGCCTCGGAACATTCAGATTTATACTGAGCATTCATGACATTCTTGAAGTCTTCGATAATTCATCGCGCCTTCATATTCTTGATCTTCGATCTTGATTCTTGATCTTGCGTCTTGAGTCTTCGAGTCTTGAGGTCTTCTCGAGTCTTACGAGTCTTCGAGATATCTTGGACCGATATTAATCAATCTTCACGCCGAGTCTTGATTTTCAAGATCCTCATCGAAGTCTTGATATCTCGATTTCCTGCATCGAGTCTTCGATACTTCGGTTTTCATCTCAAAACTTCAGCCTTTCGAAACATATCTTGAGTTCTTCGAGTCTTGAAATCTATCCTGATCTATATCTGCTGACTAAACATTTTGCAGATAACATCCTGAATACTCTAAAACTGAATCCTGACTCAACTATCAAGATCATTCTGAACATGTCATACTTAGGGGTTTTGGGATATAATCAAAATCGTATATCTTTTATTAAATTCATCTCCCAACAATTTTCCCCTTTTTGATGATGCCAAAACCCATCTTGTTACAAACATATAACCTATACTCAGGTTTCAGTTTATCCTATTACAAGATTGGTTAACAATTTTTAACAATCTTCCCCCTTCAATGATGAGTTTCCCAACAATTTCAGAGGGTCTCCCAACAATTAATCATTCAATAATTTCTCCAGTAATGAATCTTCTTAATAGTTCATTACTAAATACTTAACAATTTCCCCCATAAACAATTAATTCAGAGACATTCATTCAGGCATATCAAATATAAAAGACATGTAAATAAGATAATGAGATATTATCTTTTGAGCATAATGATAAATCTTCATTGATGATTGGTTTGAGTTACAGATTACAATGAGTTTCTCAACAAAATAAAAAAGACAAAAATTTAAAGATTACAGAATCTTCTGAGTCTTCAGTCTTCATCTTCAGATTTTGGCTCTTCAGTCTTCTGCTCTTCAGTTTGCTTCCACTTCAACTTCATCAGCGGGCACCTCCAGGTCGAACATTCTGAAAAATCTCTTCTTCAGCTCATTTCTCTCCTTGATGATATCCGGACTGTTTCCTGTTAAACCCAACTGACTAACATACTGAGCAATTTCTTGAGTAATGGCCTTTTCATTCACCAAGCCATTACCAAGTCTTGGAGGAGGATAGGAATATGGACCGGGGGCTACTATCTGCACCTCTCCTTCATCCGCAAGGTTAATCCAGCTTAGGAGATATTTTGGATAGAAGGTTAGGAGATATTCAATGAATGCTTCATTCTGATCTGAGCTTTCCCCTCTCCACTCCCTGAGCACATCATAATAGAACCAGAAGGTTCTCTTGACCTCTTCCCACATATCGTTGAGTTTGATAGGCATCCATTTATCAACGTGGGGCCACTTCAGTGCTTTTGATGTCTCTCTCCTTTTGCTCGCAAACTTCTTGAATCCACTCCTTCGCTTCTCCTCATCCTCATCTTCTTTTCTTTATCACGCAGCCACGCTTTGAGACCGGCGGCAACTTTCTTAGCTTGTTCTACAGGTGTCTTGAGCATTCCTCATGTTGAAGACTTTCTTCTGAGGTTGAGACTCAGATTCTTCCGTTTCTTCATCATCCAGAATCAGCTTTCTCTGGATTGACTTAGAAGCCTTTGCACGCTTGCTTTCAGGTTGAACAATGCCCAAGGCTTTCCTCTTCATAGGTAATTCACCAGCAGCCTGGCTTGTTCCAACCTTTGCTCTAGCACTCGGGTTTCTCTCTTGCAACATCAAGCATGGTTTGCTCGAAAACTTCGAGTGTAGGTAAACTTCTCCACCGAAATAACTTCATCTTGTCAAGAACCCGACTTCTTTTAAGGCTTTGGATAGATTATACATTTCAAAGATCTTTTCGAGCCTTTTTTTTTCAAAGCACGTGCCAATAATTTCTGAAGTCTTCACCTTCCTTTTCCCCTTCTTGGCACCATAATTTGGAAGAAGTCCGAGAGTCTTTGTGTCCATGTGATATTGCTCTTTGCTCACACAAATAACCTCTCCTCGCTTATCTCGATCTTGTTAGTCTTCCACCCTCCGATGTGGTTCTTGGCCACGAAAATTCTTCGATAAATGGGCAAACCGGCGAGAGTGCTTCTTTAAACATCTCGTCATCTTAGTCATGAGCATTGAGCTCATTTCTCAACAATAGATTTTATCATCACTTCATTTCTCTCTCTACCAATTTCACCTCTAGAAATGCAATTGACTCGGTGCTTCGTTTCATTTCAAAGATCGAGCTCAAATTGACTCCCTCCACTTTTCATTCAAATTTTATCTTCCATGGAGGTCATCCGTGAGGTCGAGTGTTTTGGATTAGCACCAACTCCAAAGAGTTACTAAGACTTTCCATCTTCTCGAGCTTGGTTGGCCAATGTTTCTTCCATCCGAGCAATCTTGATCATCATTGGCTCAACCTTCTCAAGTTTCTCCATCAAGGAGTGAGATCAATCTCGGAACCTTCGCACCTTCTGTCTTTGATTGATCATCCCGAAGCTTGACTTTTCATCCCGAGCTCCAGCCTCTCCGTGAGCCTCGGTCTATTTATCAGACAATTCAAAATTAAAGATAGAACTTTCAGTAACTTTGGCATAATTGTTAATAGTGCCAAAAGGTACCTGAAGAGTGCTAGCTTCAGTCTGAGGTTGACCGATTTCAGGTTGATCAACACCGAAGTTTCTTCTCCATCCGAGATCGATCCTCGGACTCCTCCTGTTGGTCCCCATCTCCATCTTGAGATTTGTCTCCGGGGCTACACCAACTTCAATAACTCTCCTCTCAGCTATCTTCCTCTGAACCAGCTCATCAAAATCGGAGTTTTTCATCCTGAGCTTTGTCCTCCTGAACCCTGAGAAGTCGGTCAGAAAGGCTATCTCCTCATTCCACGAGTCTTTCCCTCTGAATGCAGCAATATCAAGCATCTCGGAAGAGTCGATTGAGGATGAACACAATCGACCTTAATCCCGAAGAAGACATCTTGCGGATCGGGGTATGAAATTGAGCTCGGGTAGCGATCAAGAATGAACCGTTCCCCTTGCTCCTCCACTCCCTTCTTCAAATTCCCCTTCTTCCATCTCGGGCTCTCTGGTTCGATTGAAGCCTGGCGAGGATCAAAAGTAGATCACTTTCAGGGAGCTCATCAAGAATATTCTGCTCCACGAGTCTCGGCTCTTCTGAACGTTGTGCGACCGAGTCCTCGGTTGCATCCGAGTGGGTTACGGGCTTTGGTGATATCGTCCTCAAATTGACTCTGAGTTGGCTCTTCTGCTGTCTGAGCCGACACTTCTTTGGTAGGAATCTCTGAGGCCTGAGTTCCTTTGAAAATTTTCTGAGAAATTTTGTCTGAACTTAGAGATGTCTCAAGCACCTCAGAGAAGACCTGCTCCTCAGTTTGGTCTTGTTCCTTAGAGATAACCTGAGCCAAAACTTGCAATGGTGAACTCTGAGCGGTTTGACCCTCAGGTTGAATCTCCTCAGAATCACTGCCATCTTCATCGGTGAGAACCACCAATCTTCTGCGCTTTGGGGCAAGGTTCTTCTGCTTCATCATTTTTGCACCCTGCTCCATCTTTGCCTCCAACAAAACCTTCCCCCTGGTTTGTTGAGTCTCTTCAGCAGCAGTAGCAGCTTTAGGTGATTCTACTTTCTTTTCTCTCTTCCCTCTGATGGCCTGTTTCTTCATAGCAATGGGCTTGAAGAGCACCTTGGACTTAGGGAATGGGGTCGAATTGGCGAAGATATCCTCCTCCTCTCTGCACATCTCCAAAATATAAGCAATTTTGGTGGCATGGTGGACCTTGCCTTTAATCGAAATAGCCCCGTCAACCTTCTTGAAGACTTTGGCTTGCTCACTCACCATCTGAATCAGAAATTTCAACCAGTTGAAGTCAGTGGTGGGTGAGCCTCGATCGCCGCCATCAATCTGAGCTTCGGGGTACTGATCTGCTCAAAACTCCCCGTAAGAATCATGATGCTTTTGCTCACAATATCCATCAAAACACGATATTGTGGCTTCAAGTGCCTTTTATGCAGTGTCGCCTCAAATTTCACAGGATTCTCAACAATCCTATCTAAAAACTCCTGCTCTCTACCCAGCATATACACAGAAGGATCCTCTCCTTTATCACATAGCTCAAAAACATCATTTAAATTCTTTGGAATTATGTATAATTCCCTTTCAAAATCGATGTATTTGGACGACCGCTATAAATGTGATACAGTGATCTTAGAGTGTAAACCATCCTCTTCATCTATCTCCAGATTACAGAGGAATTCGATTACCTCTTTCGCGTACTCCTGGTCTGGTCGGCTTGCGACTAGTTGGGGGAGTTTAGCCAGTCGAATCATATGCAGAGCCTCCTCTTCTGGCTTTGAGTTGGTTGTGCTATCGAGCGAGACAACGAACTCATACCAAGGCTTGTTGGTTTTGGCTAATCTCTCGAACAAGGTTGGGGCCATTTTAGAGATTGATTGAAGAAACGAAGATTTAGGGTTTGGGAATTTCTGGGCAAATGGATTTTTAATTGCAGAGGATTTGGGAACGAAGGGTTTGATAAAATTTTGGCTTGAATGGCTTTTTGGGGTATAAATAGCTTTGAGATCGTGGGGAATCGCGTTGGTTAGGTGAAAAGCAACGGTTGAGATTAATCTCCGATTAATCGGGTATACGAACAGACGATCTCCGCCAAAACATCCTAATTGGACAAGAAATGTAACAGAGCATTAAATGACTGTTGACCTTCTTCGGAATTTAAAACGATCCCGCCCAAAAACATTCCTCAGGTGTTTTGTATTTATTGCGAATGATTACTGAGCTTCACTTAAGCAATAAATGAGTCGCATGAGTCATTACTTCTTCAGACTAATTTCCCTCTATCAGTCTTACTGAGTAGTGACCTTGATAAAATGTCGAGATAATCTCGAAAATCTTGAATGGGTTCAAGATAATCCCGATCTTGACCTTCAAGAACTGAAGTTTCCTGAGAAAACTTTATGCATCTGAAAATCTTCAATTTTTCAGATTATACTCTAAACACCTGGATCTAACATCCCTAATTCAACTGAAAGTTCCTAAAATCATGATTCAGCCAAAGGTTTAGTCAATATATCAGCTCTTTGCTTATCAGTACGAATTTTCTCCATCCTTATGTCCTTCTTATCGACATGATCTCTGATGAAGTGATGTCTGATATCCACATGCTTGCATCTGGTGTGCAATACCAGATTTTGTGAAATAGCAATGACACTATTATTGTCACAAAATATTGGTACTTCATTGGCTACAACTTTATAATCCCTTAATTGTTGTCTGAGCCAAAGAATCTGAGCACGCCAGCCTTCCCTCAGAGCCATGTATTCACGGTGAGTAGTGGTTGCTATCGAGGTCCTGCTTTCTTCGAAACCAAGATATCGACTTACTTCCTAGAAATTGACAAGTTCCTGTAGTGGACTTCCTCACAATCTCGCAACCTCCATAATCGAGATCCGAGTAACCCGCTTAATTCAAGGTTATCATCACCGGATACCATAATCCTCTATTAACTGTGCCTTTAAGATACTTCAGTATCTTCTTGGCAGCCTCCATGTGACTAGCCTTAGGATTAGCTTGGTATCTTGCACATATCCCAACAACAAATGTTATATCCGCCTTTTGTTGTGAGATAGAGCAATGATCTAATGATTCTCTATAATCGCGATGACTCACCGATTTGCCTTCGAATCGAGATCCATCTTGTAGTTAGTATTCATAGGAATCCTAACAAACATTGCAATTTTGTACACCATATTTGGCAATCGATCTCGGTGTACTTTGCACGTTGATGAATATTCCTTCCTTTGATTGTTTCACTTGAAGACCTAGAAAGAAATTCATCTCTCCCATCATTGACATCTCAAACTTGCCTTTCATCGTTGTTGAAAACTTTTCACACAAATTTTGATGGTTTGAGATCCAAAAAATGATGTCATCAACATATATCCGAACTAGTAAGACATCTTCCCCATCTTCTATCCTGAACAGAGTTCTATCAACAGTCTCTTTGACAAAACCATGGTCAGTAAGAAACTGAGAAAGAGTATCATACCATGCTCTGGGTGCTTTTTTGAGACCATACAAAGCTTTTTCCGAGCATGTAAACTTGGTCATTCTGCTTTGAAACCGGGAGGTTGTTCCACATAAACCTCTTCTTTAAGCACGCCGCTCAAAATGCACTTTTCACATCCATTTGATAGATCGTGAACTTCATGTGGGCAAAGATATGCAAGAAACAATCTGATGGCTTCTAGTCTTGCAACAGGTGCAAAGGTTTCATCATAATCCAAGCCTTCTTCTTGGGAATAACCTTGTGCAACTAGCCTTGCCTTGTTTCTTACAATGTTGTTGTTTTCATCTCTTTTATTCTTGAAAACCCACTTGGTTCCAATAACATTGTGCCTTTTCAGTGTCTATCTACTAGCTCCCATACTTCATTCCTTGAGAATTGATTCAAATTTCATCTTGCATAACAATCAATCCAATGAGAATCTTGTAGAGCTTCACCAATCTCAAGAGTTCTTTCTCCGATAGGAAGCAGCCAGAATAGTGCACTCTCACCATGGAACCTTCTTGTTTTAACACCTTCAGTTAGATCACCCACAATCTGACTTGTAGGATGACTATCTAACCATTTCCTTCTTGATGTTCCCCCTTCAACAGTATCCTCAACATTTGAAATGTTAGGTTCAGTTAATTCAGTAAACTCAGGGAACAACAGAAAATGAGAAAGGGAATCATCTTCCTCGGGAAATTCTATTCGAACATTGTCGAGACATTTGTTCCCCTTTGGTTGATAGATTCAGAATTTGCCTCACCGTGACCACATCTTCATTGGCATCACATACCCGAGTCCGGCGGTGTCTGCTCGATTGGTCACCTTTGGAGTGTTGGTTTTCCCGAGTCTCACCATCCCGAGTTCCATCCCGAACTTCTTTATCTCGAGTCCGAGTCACCCAATCATAGGATGTGATGGACTTCTTCTTTTGGAGTTCGATGGATGATTTATCTTTTACTTTTTTCAGTTTAAATCTGGTGATCCTCTTAGTCGGTTCATCTGCATCATGTTCATGTTTCTTTCCGAACACAAATAGATTCATCAAAAACAACATGAGGTGTTTCCTCCACAATAAGAGTTCTCAGATTGTAAACTCGAAAGCTTTTATTGACTTCGAATATCCTAAGAATATTCCTTCATCGCCTTTTACTATCAAATGTTTTCAACTCGATCTTTACCATTATTGTGTATGAAACACTTGCAACCAAACACACGAAAGAAAGAAACAAGAGGCTTCCTTTCATTCCAAAGCTCATAGGGTGTTTTGCCTTGACTCTTAGTCAACATGGATCTGTTTCGAGAGTAGCATGCGGTGTTGATGACTTTCAAATTTCAAAATCTTTTAGGAATATCGACCTTCAACTATCATTGTCCTTGCGAACTTCTTTTTCGAGTCCTGTTCCTTCTTTCAGCAACACCATTTTGTTGAGGGGTCCTTGTAGTTGATGTTTCATGTGAAATTCCATTTGCTGCACAATAATCAGATATGATATGATTTATAAATTTATTTCCTTTGTCAGATCTGATTTTGACCACACTCAGATTTTTCTCAATACTGTGCCTTTTTCGATAATTCTAGCAAATTTTATTCGAGTCTCTTTCTTACTGCGTAAGAATATGACCCAAGTATATCATGAGTAGTCATCAACTACTACCAATGTGTATTTCCTGCCATTAGTGCTTACTGGTGTTGTAGGACCAAAAAGATCAATATGCAATGAATCAAGTATTCTCACAAGAGAAACATCGACTTTGCTTTTAAATGATGCTTTAATTTGTTTTCCTTTCTGGCACGCATCCATCCTGAACACTTCATTAGGCAACCCTCTCACAAGAGCTAATCTTGCAAGCTTATTTAGGGTTTTGAAATTTAGGTGATTCATTCTTTTATGCCATAACCAACCGGGTATCTCGTGGAACTTTTAGCAACCAAACATGTATCTTTAGGAGTTGAACTCCAATCGACAAGATACACATTCCCTTTCTTGTACCAACAAGAAAATTTACGTGATGTATCATCTTTCACAAAACATAAGTTCTTAGAGAACTCAACATTAAAACCCTTATCACGTAATTGGCTTATTGAAAGCAAATTATGTTTCAATCCAGATACATATGAAACACCATGGATATGAATCGAGTCGATTTCCAAAGTTCCATATCCTTGATCCGTCCTTTGAGTTATCTCCAAAAGTGATCTGTGGGCCTCTTTGTTCGACATAGTCAATTGAGTATCTTCTTGAATCTGTCATATGTCTTGAACATCCAAAGTCAAGATACCATACATCGAGCTTTTTTCATCTCTCGCTCATCGATTGCCATGTGATCTTTAGTCGATTCGGGCCCTTGTTTTCCTCCCAAAAAATCAGATCAATTCTTAGGTACCCAATTTGTGTAGGGTCCTACAAGGTTAGATGTACCTTTTCGAATCCAAATCGACCGACAACTCTAATCACTTTAGAGTGGCTAATTTGTCTTCCATAAACATCAACATACACATCTACTACTCGGGTGCCTTAGCGCTTTTTTTTGTGTATGTGTGCTAGCTTTAGCATGAACATGGGCTTTTGAATTCTTCTTTGGTTCAGGCCTTTTGTTCAGATGCTTAGGCTTTTGTGCAGCCGGTCTAAATCTTTGATGACTCGGGTTTAGGTAACCTTTACCCTTAGGCAAGTGGGGTTCAGGTTGCCTGTACTGAAATCTGGGTCTTTTAGTGAACTGAGGACTTGGTCTCTTCAGCTGAGAATGTCTCTGCTGAGTGTTTCTCATCTGAGGATTCCTCTGATGGTTCAGTGTGGAGCCTTTCAAGTTTGCATTCTTAGCCTGAGGCTTTGAAGTACTTGCCTGAAACTTTCCAACTGAGTGCTCAGGTTTTCTAGCCTTCACCTGAGGTTTGGGCTTTCCAACCTGATCATTCAGTTTTACTGAGACCATAGGTCCTTTTCCCTTGTCTACAACCTTGGGCATTACTTCAGTTTGAAGTGTGGGTGCCACTGGTTTTACAAAGATTGTCTTCTTGCTACTTGATGCAAAGATTCGATGACCTTGTGAGGTTCCCCCTGGAATGTATCCCAATCCAGATTTTATAGTGGCAGATCTCTGGTAACTCAATTTCATCTATTACATTAGATGCATTATTCAATAGAGTTAACTTCTTCTCGCATGCACTATCCTCACATTCTGTAGAGTTTCATGCTTCTCGAGAGGTCATTGAACTTAGTCCCCGATTAGTTTGAATCTCTTGATGGATTTCTCTAGCTTTTTCGCTTAGGGTCATTATCAACTTCTCTTTCTCTCGAGAGTTGTACTTTTCGTAACATCCAGTTCATCAAGAGCTCCCATTAATTGAGAAGTGATTTGATTATTGCTAGAGTCTTTCCATTTTAGATTTTCAAACTTTCAGTTCCTTATTCTGCTCTTGAGTTCTATTTAGCAGTTCTTGTAAAACAGCATAGTCCTTCATCAGATTCTCAAAAGAATCCATCAGGTCAAAATGACTATTTTTAGTGGAACTTGAAAACTCTTTGTGCTAGTGTAGGAGCAACAACAGAGAAAGAAGAGTTTACCTCCTCAATGGCCATCGACAAATGTCATCACTTTCACTTTCCGAGAGAATATCTCATCCGAAGAGCTAGATCCCCCTCGTAGTGTTCTTCTTCTCGCAACCATGGCCTTTTTTTAGAGAACATCTTGTCTCTTTTAGCTTGCCTTTCTCTTCTCTCCTTAGCACTCAATCCGACAATCATACCGAAGTGATCTTTCTTTTTTTAGCAATTATAGCATCTGTTGGTATCATCATCCCGATCACTTTCTTCCTTGACTTGGAGTCCTTCCTTTTGGATGAAGATCCTTCAAATTTTCGGTCCTTCTTCTTCTCTCGGTTGATCCGTCTCGGGTTTCTTCTCCTGTACTGTGGTTCCTGTAATAGTTTTTGTATTTTCCAAATCTACTATTAAGTCTTTCAAACCTCCTTGCCATCGATCTTAGCTTTTCCTCAAGCTCATCCCGATTTTTGGCATGGGGTTCTCGAACTCTCTAGTTTTTACGGTTTTTATCTTTGGCTTTTAAAAGCTACATTCTTACTAGATGATGAATCATCTTTCTTTGTCAACCTTTTTGGATTTCTTATCAATTACAAATTCATAGGCCTTCAAATTTCGAGAAGACTTGTTGGTATGGCATTAAATTAATGTTCTTGGTGTTTTCAATCACCACTGCATGAATATCCCATTTCTTAGAAAGACCTCTAAGAATTTTCAATGCAACTTCTCTTTGTGGATATTTCTTTCCAAGTGCATTTAGATCATTCATGATGCTAGTGAATCTGACTTCCAATTTGTCTATTGATTCACCATCATCCATTTCAAAACTATCAAACTTTCTAATTGCCACCGAAAAGTTTGTTTTCTTTTTATATGATCGTGCCTTGGCACATTACAGCTAGTGTATCCCAAATCTCTTTAGCAGTATTACAGTGAGAGATCATTCCCATCACACCATCATCAATTGTAATGTATAGTGTGTCTTTAGCAATGTAGTCTAGATTGACTAACTTTCTCTCCTCAGGAGTTAGTTGGTCATCAGACTTAGGAAATTCTGCTCTAGGATCAATTCTCTCATCTTCTGTTCCTCTGGGATTCACCACAGTAAATTGGAATGGTCCTTGAGAGACCACTCTCCACATACGCTCATGTTTAGAATACAGGTGAGCCTGCATTCTCAGTCTCCATAGATCATAGTTCTCCACTGAG
The DNA here is from genome assembly GCA_037126765.1 of Stenogyne calaminthoides. Taxonomy (NCBI): domain Eukaryota; kingdom Viridiplantae; phylum Streptophyta; class Magnoliopsida; order Lamiales; family Lamiaceae; genus Stenogyne; species Stenogyne calaminthoides. The sequence continues at coordinate 21,316,341 of JBBCBC010000028.1, forward strand.
AACATGGGAAGTTTTTTTGAAGACATTTTTATCTGATCTTTTGAAAAGAAAAAAAAATTCAGCAAATAAGATCAGTTCAGATAGACCACAAGTTTTTTTAGAAAATAAAAATTTGGTCAACAAAGCAGGTGGTCAAGTTAAACCATTGCTCGGATACCACTTGTTGGTCCCGGTGCAAACGAGTCTTACACGTGTATGGGGGGGGAATACACGTGTTCAGTGTTTTTAAAACTTTTTCTTACTGAGGTCATCTTGGGTCAGATAATCCTGAAGATTAGGTCCTGAGAAGCACAGATCGCTCTGAGTCAAAGTCTCATCGATGATGATCCCGAAATGCTTTCAGATACCTCAGATAATCCCAACTGAGTCCTGAAGGTCAAAGATCCTGAGTTGCTTAGATCAGATAACTAACTTACTGAACCCTCAGAAGAGTAAGTTCAGTTTGGTAACTATCTGTTCTAGCTACTCCGATCATTTTAATGGTTGGCCCTTTAGTTTATACTCATTTTAAGCTTTGCTGAAAACCTTCCCTTTATGGAATAGTGATTAGGCTGTGATTCAGTTATGCAACTTCAGTGGATTGATTCCAACTGAATATCAGTGAAAAATATGCTTTCAAATTCGAGTCAATGCAACAGTTAAGCACAGATAAGGAAAGCAATAAACAACACAACAATTATAGTGGTTCAGAGACTCAAGCTCCTACGTCCACTCTCTCTGATCCTCAGAGAAATTCACTAATCACTTCTGGGCTTTCTGACTACCTCGCGTAGTTTACTTACTCAACTCGGTCCTGAGTTTTCTGACTACTCCACGTAGTTTACTTACTCAACCCGACCTTGAGCTTTCTGACTACCTCCGTAGTTTACTTACTCAAACACAAACAAGCTTTCAGACTACCCCTGTAGCTTACTAACTTCTCCTCTAGAGTTTTCTGACTACTCCGCGTAGTTTACCAACTCTTTACAACTCTTCTCACCAACAAACACACTCCAACTACCTTCTCAAGGGTTTGGGGTTTCTCGCTTGGTTTCCAACTAGGATGAGATATCCTTTACAATGAAGTACAATGCAAAGGGTTAGGATATCTCGACTAAGCTTTGGATAATTCTTATCAAGCTAGGCTTAGTATAGTGAGCTCTCTTCAATATAGAAACACTTGGGAAATTCTAGGTTATTCGAGTGCTTCAACTTGCGATAATAAGTTTGAGCTCTTGAGTTGCGTATAAATTTCCCGTAACCTTACAATGTAGAGGGTCACCAGTATTTATAGGCATACACCAAGGTCACTCTTGAAAACTATCCGTTGGAGAGATAGCTTCGTGAGTTTTCTCTTATGGTGTGTGAGGAACGGCTATATTTAGGGTTTGAAACTCCCTAACACGTTTTAGGCAATAACCTTTCATGTAGCCGGTCTTCACTTTTTGCAGTCTGGAACTTTTGTACATCTGACATTTTTTTTCAGTGACCTGTCACTGTTAGTGTCAGTATGATACAGTGTTGTCTTCCTCTTTTTGACTTTTGTCTCCAGTTAAAGGTAGACACCTTTCAACGGCTCTTTTGGTTACAAACTCTAAGTTTGATATAACCTTAACAACACTTCTGACTTAGCTCCTTTTGTCTGCATTTGAATGTCTTGGCAAATATCTATTTTCTAAGGAATCGCGATCTTCTCGATGTGCATCCTTCGGATAGATATATTCAATGCCTCTCGGAACATTCAGTTTATCTTGAGCATTCAAGACATTCTTCGAGTCTTCGATAATTACTTTGTGCCTTCATATTCTTGATCTTCGATCTTGATTCTTGATCTTGCGTCTTCATAGTCTTCTTCGAGTCTTGAGGTATCCGAGTCTTGAGTCTTCTCGAGATATCTTGGATCGATACACTTTGAATCTTCACGAAGTCTTCGATTACTCAAGATCTCATCGAGTCTTCAATATCTCTCGATTTCTCGAGTCTTCAGATACTTCAATTTTCATACTGAAACTTTAGTTTCTTCAGAAACATACTGAGTTCTTCAGAGTCTTCAGAATCTATCCTGATCTATATCTGCTGACTATACATTTTGCAGATAACATCCTGAATACTCTAAAACTGAATCCTGACTCAACTATCAAGATCATTCTGAACATGTCATACTTAGGGGTTTTGGGATCTAATCAAAATCGTATATCAGGCCTACTTGCTGTGAGATATAGCAGTGATCCAATGATCCCTCTAGAATCAGTGTGATTTACTGATTTTTCCTTCAGGATCAGGATCCATCTTGTAGTTAGTATTCATAGGAATTCTAACTGCATTGCAATTCTGTACACCATACTTTGCAATCGATCTCTCTCGTATTTTTGCTTGATTGATTTAAAATTCCTTCATTAGTTTGTTTCACCTGAAGTCCAAGAAAGAAATTCATCTCCCCCATCATTGACATCTCAAACTTTACTTTCATCAGGGTAGAAAACTTTTCACACAACTGATGATTTGGAGATCCAAATATGATGTCATCTACATAGATCTGAACAAGTAAGATGTCTTTCCCATCTTATATCCTGAACAGAGTCCTATCAACAGTTCCTTTGATAAAACCATGGTCGAGAAGAAACCGAAAAGGGTATCATATCATGCTCGGGGTGCTTGCTTAAGACCATACAAGGCTTTCCCGAGCACGTAAACTTGGTCATTATGTTCAAAACCCAGAGGTTGTTCCACATAAACCTCTTCCCTTAAGCACACCATTCAGAAATGCACTTTTCACATCCATCTGATAGACTGTGAATTTCATGTGGGCAGCATATGCAAGAAACAATCGATGGGCTTCTAGTCTTGCAACAGGTGCAAAGGTTTCATCATAATCCAAGCCTTCTTCTTGGGAATAACCTTGTGCAACTAGCCTTGCCTTGTTTCTCACAATGTTGTTGTTTTCATCTCTCTTATTCTTGAACACCCACTTATTTCCAATCACATTGTGCCTCTTAGGTCTATCCACTAGCTCCCAAACTTCATTCCTTGAGAACTGATTCAGCTCTTCTTGCATAGCAGTAATCCAAAAGGAATCTTGTAGAGCTTCTTCAATCTCAATAGGTTCTTTTTCAGATAGGAAGCAGCAGAACAAAGCACTTTCTCCATGGAACCTTCTTGTTTTGACACCATCTGATAGATCACCCACAATCTGACTTGTAGGATGACTATCCAACCATTTTCTCCTGGATGTTCCCCCTTCAGTAGTATCCTCAACATCAGATATGTTAGGTTCAGGTAGTTCATTAAATTAAGGGAACAACAGAAAAGGAGAAAGAGAATCATCTTCCTCAGGGGAAATTCCATTCAGAACATTGTCAGAGACATTTGTTCCCCATTGGTTGATAGATTCAAAGATTGCCTCAGCTGTGACCACATCTTCATCGGCATTACATACCTGAGTCTGAACTGTTGTATGTTCAGATTGGTCAGCTTCAGTGTGTTGGCTTTCCTTCAGTGGAGAATTTCCATCCTGAGTCTCACCATCCTGAGTTTTTCCATCCTGAACTTCTTTGTCTGAGTCTGATTCACTCCATTCATAGAAAGTGACTAACTTCTTCTTTCCAGGTTCAGAGGATGTTTTATCATTCTTTTTCAGGCTAAGTCTGGTGATTCTCTTTATCAGTTCTCCTGAGTCATGTTCCTGTTTCTTCTAAACACAAGTAGATTCATCAAAAACAACATAAGGTGTTTCTTCCACAATAAGAGTCCTACAGTTGTAAACTCTGAAGGCTTTACTGACTTCAGAATATCCTAAGAATATCCCTTCATCAGCTTTGCTATCAAAAGTTTTCAACTGATCTTTACCATTATTGTGTATGAAACACTTGCAACCAAACACATGAAAGAAAGAAACAAGAGGCTTCCTTTCATTCCAGCTCATATGGAGTTTTTCCTTGGTTCTTGGTCAGAATGGATCTGTTCTGAGAGTAGCATGCAGTGTTGATAGCTTCAAATTTCAAAATCTCTTAGGAATATCGACTTCAAAGAATCATTGTCCTTGCGAGCCTTTCTTTCGTAGTCCTATTTATTCTTTTAGCAACACCATTCTGTTGTGGGGTCCTTGCAGCTGATGTTTCATGAGCTATTCCATTTGCTGCACAATAATCAGATATGATATGATTGATAAACTCAGTTCCTTTATCTGGTCTGATTTTGACCACACTCGATTTTTTTTTCAAGATCTTGAGCCTTTTCAATGGTTCAGTAGTTTTTGTTCGAGTCTCTTTCTTCTTGAAAGAATATGACCCATGTGTATCTAGAGTAGTCATCAACTACCACAAGTGTGTATTTTCTGCCATTAGTGCTTACAGGTGTTACTGGACCAAAGAGATCCATATGTAACAGTTGTAGTATTCTATCAGTAGAAACATCTACTTTGCTTTTGAAAGATGCTCTGATTTGTTTTCCTTTCTGACAAGCATCACATACATGATCTTTACTGAACACTTCATTGGGTAACCCCCTTACAAGTGCTAATCTTGCAAGTTTGTTCAAGGTTTTGAAGTTTAAGTGATTCATTCTTTTGTGCCACAACCAACTGGTATCAGTGGAACTTTTTGCAACCAAACATGTATCTTTAGGAGTTGAACTCCAATCAGCAAGATACACATTTCCTTTTCTAGTACCAATCAGTAAAATTTTCTGTGAAGTATTGTCTTTTACATAACATAAGTTCTTTGAGAACTCAACACTGAATCCTTTGTCACAAAATTGACTGATAGAAAGCAAGTTATGCTTTAGACCAGACACATATGAAACACCATGGATATGAACAGAGTCAACTTCAAGAGTTCCATATCCTCCAGTTTGTCCTTTGGAATTGTCTCAAAATGTGATTTGAGGGCCTTTTTGCTCAACATAGTCAGTAATTAGTTGCTTATATCCTGTCATATGTCTTGAACATCCACTGTCCAGATACCATACAGCAGGAGCCAATTCATTTCCACTCATCATTGCTATGTTGTTTTCATTCAGCTCAGTGCCATTTTCCTTCACCTGAAAAACAGATCAGTTCTTAGGTACCCATTTGGTGTAGGGTCCTACCAGGTTAGCTGTACATTTTGGAACCCAAATCTGCCTAACAACTCTAATTACTTTAGAGTGGCTGATTTGTCTCCCATAAACATCCACATACAAATTCACCACCCTAGGAGCCTTGGCAGTATCCTGTGCATGAGTGCCAGCCTTAGCATGAACATGAGCCTTAGAGTTCTTCTTGGGTTCAGGCCTTTTGTTCAAGTGCCTTAGCTTTTGTGCAGCTGGTCTCTGTCTCTGCTGACTTGGGTTCAGGAAACCTTTACCCTTATGCAAGTGGGGTTTAGGTTGCTGATCAAAATTGGGGTCTTTTCAAGAATCGAGGACTTGGTCTTTTTCAACAGAGAATATCTCTGCTTGAGTGTTACTCTTCCAAAAATTCTCTCGATGGTTCAAAGGCAGATCTCTTTAGGTTGGTATTCTTAGCCCGAGGCTTTGAAGTCTTGGCTCAAGATTTCCCTCTACCGAGTGTTCAGTTTTCTAGCCTTTTCCCGAGGTCCAGGCTTTCTTCCCCGAACCTTCGGTTTTTTTCAAACCATAGGTCCTTTACCCTTGTCTAAAACTCACGGGGCGCTTCTTCAAGAAAAGATTAGATGCCACCGGTTTAACAAAGATGCGATCTTGGTGCTACTAGAAGCGAGATTCGAAGACCTTGTGAGGTTCCCCTCGAATGTATCCCAATCCAAATTTTTATAGTTGCTGTGTCTTTGATAACTCAATTTCATCTATCACTTTAGATGCGTAATTCAATAGAGCTAACTTTCTCTGCGACTATCCTCACATTTCTTTAGAGTTTCATGCTTCTCAAAGAGGTCATTGAACTCGGGTTACGATAAATTTGAATCTCTTTAGTGGATTTCTCTAATTTTCCATTCAGATCTCTATCACCTTCACTTTTTTTCTCGAGAGTCGTACTTTGAAACATCCAGTTCATCGATAGTTCCCATCAATTGAGAAGTGATCTCAAAGATTTTTAGAGTCTTTCCACTTTAGATTCTCGCCAGATCGTTCCTTTTTACGCTCTTGAGTTTCAAAGAGCGCTTCTTGTACACGAAATAGTCCTTCATAAGATTCTCAAACGAATCCATCGGTCAAAGTTATCACATTTGCTTGAACTTGAGAACTCATGTGCTTGTGTAGGAGCAACAATAGAGATAGAAGAATTTATCTCCTCCACAGCCACAAGACAAATATCATCACTGTCACTATCTGAGAAAATCTCATATGAGGAACTGGAATCTTCTTCAGAATGTTCTTCTTCCTCAGCAATCATAGCTTTCTTGCTGGAGATCTTCTTGTCTCTCTTGGCTTGTCTTTCCTTTCTTTCTTCTTTAGCTTTTCGATTCCAGATACCATATTGAAAGTGACCTTTCTCCTGACAGTTGTAACATCTGTTGGTATCATCATCCTGATCACTTTCCTCCTTGGTTTTGGAGTTCTTCTTCTTGGATGAGGATCCTTCAGCTTTCTGGTCCTTTCTTTTCTCAGTGTATCTGTCCTCAGCTTCTGAGTCTCTCTTGTACACTGATTCCAATAATATTTCTTATATTTCCCATATCTGCTATTGAGTCTTTCAAACCTCCTTGCCATCAAGATTTTGCTTATCCTCCTGCTCATCCTGATTTTTGGCAAGTGAGTTCTCAAACTCTCTAGACTTACATGATTTCTCTTTGGCTTTGAAAGCCACATTCTTGCTAGATGAAGAATCATCTTTGCTGTCAGATTTCTTAGTTTTCTTGTCAATCACAAACTCATAAGCTTTCAGTTCAGATAAAACTTGTTGATATGGCATGGAATCAATATTTTTGGTGTTTTCAATCACCACAACATGTATATCCCATTTCTTAGATAATCCTCTAAGAATTTTTCGATTACCACTTCTCTCTCTCAGAGGGTATCTTTTCCCAAGAGCACTCAGATCATTTATGATGCTAGTGAATCTGACCTCAAGTTTGTCAATGGATTCACTATCTTCCATTTTAAAGCTATCAAACTTTCCAATAGCAACAAAAAGTTTGTTTTCCTTAATATGATCTGTGCCTTGACACATAACAGCAAGTGTGTCCCATATTTCTTTTGCAGTTTCACAGTGAGAAATCATCCCCATAACACCATCATTAATAGTGCTATACAAAGTATCTTTAGCAATGTAGTCCAGATTGACTATCTTTCTCTCATCAGGAGTAAGTTGATCATCAGATTTCGGAAATTCATCTCTGGGATCATTCCTCTCAGTATCAGTGATTCTGGGATTCACAACAGTAAATTTGAATGGTCCTTTAGAAACCACTCTCCACATTCTTTCATGTTTTGAATATAGATGAGCCTGCATTCTCAATCTCCATAGATCATAGCTCTCAACAGAGAACATAGGAAGTTTCTTAGAAAGCATGATGACTGAGCCTTGTAAGATATCAGCAAACAGATCTATTCAGTAGACCACCAAAGTCTTTCAGCATATTAGACTATGGCTGCCAAAGCAAGTGGTCAAAATGAACCACTACTCTGATACCACTTGTTGGTCCCAGTGCTAACGAGTCTCACATGTGTATGGGGGGGAATACACGTGTTCAGTGATTTTTAAAACTTTTCTTTCACTGAGGTCAGATGGATCAGGTTATCCTGATGATTTGGCCCTGAGAAGCACAGATTGCCCTGAGTCAAAGTCTACTGAGACAATGATCCTGAGCTGCTTTCAGAAGCTTCAGATTAGCCCAACTGAGCTTGAGTTTATCAGAGATCCTGAGGCGCTTGGATTAGATAATTATCTTACCAAACCCTCAGTAGAGTTAGTTCAGTTTGGTAACTATCTGTTCTAGCTACTCAAGTGTGCGGAATGGTTGGCTCTATGTTTATACTCGTTTTAGCTTTGCTGAAAATCTTCCCTTCAATAAAACAGTGATTAAGGTTGTGATCAGTTTAATGCAAGTTCAGTGGATTGGTTCCAACTGAATATCAGTGAATTATGCTTTCAGTGAAAACATGCAACAGATAATAATGCAGTACAGAAAGCAAAACAACACAACAATTATAGTGGTTCAGAGACTCAAGCTCCTACGTCCACTCTCTCTGATCTTCAGAGAAATTCCTTAACCACTTCCTAAAGCTTTCTGGCTAACTCACTGTAGCTTACTCACTTTTCTACCTTGAGTTTTCTGGCTGACTCACTGCAAATTACTAACTCAAACACACACAAGTGTTCAGACTACCACAAGTAGCTTACTAACTTCTTCTCTAGAGTTTTCTGGCTAACTCACTGTAGCTTACTAACTCTTTACAACTCCAACTTACCAACAAAACACACACAAACTACCTTATCAAAGGGTTTGGGTTTTGGGTTGGTTTCCAATTATATCCTTTACAATAAGAACAAATGCAAAGGCTAGGATATCTCTACTAAGCTTTGGATATTTCTTATCAATCTAGGCTTAGTGAATGAGCTCTCTCCAATGTGAAACACTTGGGAAATTCTAGGTTTTTCGAGTGCTTCAATTTGCAATAATACAAATGAGCTCTTGAGTTGCTTTGTAATTTCCCGTAACCTCTCAATGTAAAGGGTCACTAGTATTTATAGGTAACTTCACCAAGATCACTCTTGAAAAACTATCCGTTGGAGGAGATAGCTTCATGAGTTTCCTCTTATGGTGTTTGATGAACGGCTATATTTAGGGTTTGAATACTCCCTTGCATGTTTTAGGAAATATGCAGTCATGTAGCCAATCACCAATTCTTGCGATGCGAACATAGTACTACTTGACATGATTCAAAGTGTCCCGTCCCTTTCGAAGGTCAAGAAAAAGTACAAAGGGTGTCTTCCTCTGATTGGTTTTTGTCTTCAGTAAATGTAGACAAACATAACAGCTCTTTTTGGTCAATTTCTCTGAATGGGATAACATTAAACAACACTTAGACTTAGTTCCTTTTGTCTGCAGATGAATGTTTTGGGCAATATCTACTTTTTTTTTTTGAATATTTGCATTTTTCCGCAGTTTTGTAGTCTTGAATAGATATTATTCGATTGCCTCAAACATTGATTATCTTGAGTATTGATATCTTCTGAAGTCTTCGATAACTCTTTGGGTCTTGATATCTTCTGTGTCTTGATGTCTTGATGACATCTTTGAGTCTTGATGTCTTCGATGACATCTTGAGTCTTGATGTCTTGATGACTTCTTGAGTCTTGATGTCTTGATTACTTGAGTCTTGATTTCTTGACAACTTCTTGAGTCTTGATGTCTTGATTTACTTCTTGAGTCTTGATTTCTTGAAGAACTTCTTGAGTCTTGATGTCTTGATTACTTCTTCTTGAGTCTTGATTTCTTGATGACATCTTGAGTCTTGATTCTTCATTTATTACTAGTCTTCAAAGGTTCTTCATGACATACCGAGTCTTCGATGTCTTCGCCATTTATCGAGTCTTTAGTGTCTTCGAATCTAACTTTGATCTATATCTCTGCGACTATACATGGTGCAGATAACTTCCTAACAATCTATATCAAACCCGCTCGATCTATCAAGATTATCCTGAACATGTCATACTCAGGGTTTTTGGGATCTAATAAAAAATTCTTTATTAAATTCATCTCCCAACAATTTTAAACAATCAAACTGATCTGTACACCCACCCAATTACAACAATTGAGTCCCCACCGTCCAGAACCAAATCTTTTTGATCGAAACAAGACATAAACTTCGACCAAAATTAATAAAAAAACACAATAAATTTGAGCTAAGATAATTAAAAAAAAACCAGAAAAAAACTACTCCCTCCGTCCCAAACTTGTTTATATAATTTTCATTTTGGTTCGTTCTAAACTCTTTTGTACATTCCCTTAAATGAAAAAAATCCATTTTAACTCAAACCCTTCAAACACAATTTATTTATCATATGTCACTCACTCATACCCTCAACACTTTATCAGTTTATAACCTCTAATAAATATTATTCTACTTTACAATAAAGTAGAAAATTGTATATTATACCCTCAACACTTTATTACTTCAAATACTAATAAATAATTCTACATTAAATACCGCTCACACAGTATTTGTATAATAGATTTTGGGATTGAGGGATTATAACACAAGAATAATTAGTCAAAACAATTGAAAAAATAACTAATTTTTTTTATTATGGTTGATTGAATGGCGAAGATGTTGGGGAATGAGTTGCACAGATCTATTCGGGGTGAATATTTAAATACAAATTTAATTCATTAATTATTACTAGCATGAATTAATCCTATATTAATTCAAATAATAATTGCAACAACATATTATGCATATAAAAAGCCACGTAAAACCTACGCATGCGGAATCTACGGGTTTACGTGAACGTACCTCTCGGGATGGCAGTGGCTTTGGTCGGACGGACTAACCAAAAGGACTTCCCAAGTATTCCCTTAGCCCTTGCTCGACAATCCGGTGGAAGGATACTCGCGAACAATTAACAAAAGGAAAAAATAAACTTTGTTGCACCACTTATGTGGATTTGCTAATATTTCCAGCACATGGAATTGTACACAACTCACAATTGTCGTTTTTCAAAAAAATACAATTTGTCGACGTTACAAAATATTTGATATCTTATCGACGCTGATATTTTTCCGAAAAAACCAATTTTCGTGTGTTACTGGGAATGAACCATTCATCCCCTATTTATAGAGGAGAGGGGGACGAAAATTACATGTGAAATAGGGAGGAAAAAATCTTTTCTTGATCTCCAAGAAATCTTGAATATATCTCATATATTCTTTTCTCCATAATTAAAATATTTCACAAAATCCCACTCTCTTATTTGTTATGGAATATTTCGAAATATTAGGGATCAAGATTCCAAGATTTGGATCTTCTTGAATTTATGAGATATTCTTGTATTCAAGAAATACATATCTTCCATAATATATTTTCAAGAAAATCAAGAAAATCTTTCTTGCCCACTATATATCAAAATTTTCGAAATCTCTATTATGAATAACCAAGTGGGAGATTTCTTGAATTTAATGAGATAATCTTGTATTCCAAGAATACATATCTTCATTCCATAACAAAATTCAAAGAAAATCTTTCTCCCCTCTTATCCATAATTTTCGAAATAAATAGGAAAAATTAAGCAACAATATTTATTTTATTTTAATCACCTTTTCAGTTATTGGACTATATGTTGGGCTACTCAGGGGGCCTTTAGGAGAATTAAGATTGGACCTTCTAATGGATCTTGAATATCTAATATTGAGCCACAATATAATTCAAGCCCATAAATATTAATTAATCCCACTACATAATTAATATTGCACTATCCATCTTAACCCATATTATAGTCAATATGGTTCCCGGTCATTATTTCCCGTGTTTAAGATTATCTAGCCCATTAATTAATTCAAGCCACTGAAATAGCTTTCCGTTAATTAATATCTTTTGTCCTTGGTCGAGGAACGGTTCAACATTATTATCCATACCGGAAACTAATTCCACTTGCAAGATTTGGTATGATAAAACTTATGAACCTCCCAAGGGGGCAAATCAAGCAAGCGTACTTGCACACGATTCTTCGTATTAAATCTTAGCAATCACATGTGACTAATAATATTGCCCAAGATAAAAAGTATTGAATCTCTCTCTGATTCGCTACCCATGATAAGTTAAAGCAATAGTTACCAATCCCACGTGATCCTATTTAAGGGACGAAGGTTAAGAAACAACGAACCACTGAGGTCTAATTCTTCCTTGTTCAGTTCTGAAGAACTTATCCTCCTGTAGGTCCTATTCAGCGCATCAGTCATGCACTTGTGTAATCTCTTGGTCAAGACAAACCAATCTGAGCCTTACACCTCAACCTTTCGCGATGGTTGTTCATTTCCATCTAGGTCGTGAATGACGTACTTTTAGTTACAAGGGACTGTTAATTTAATATTCTGTGATCTGGTATCACTAAATTAACTACAGTGTAACACGTACGAATTATTGAACAATTATGCAGTAAATATATATAACATTCAATCATATTTAAAGCATCAGTGATAAACAATTTATTTCAGTGAATAAGTCTGAAAATCCAGTTTCGATTATACAAAGTAAAAAGCATACTTTTCAGTATAATCCCAAAAATCTCCCACTTATACTCAAAGTCTGCTTTTAAGTATACTACAACACGTCTCGAGTAGTCCGTGACATCTAATGTCACCTACAAGAACCTAATAATTTCTCCCACTTATACTCAAAGCAGATTGGCAATGGTCTTGACACCCATTCCACTCACATGTCTCTCGAATGTATTCAGAGGTAGACGCTTTGTGAATGGATCTGCTAGGCTGTCCTCAGATGCTATCTTTGCCACATCTATATCTCTTCTCTTAACGATTTCTCGTATAAGATGTCTTTCCTTTAATGTGTTTGTTTGACTCGTGGACTCTTGGTTCTCTTGAATTTGTAACTGCCCCTAGCAGATATTGCTAGACAAATTCAGAACACCATCCAAGTCCACTAAGAAGATCTAGAGCCCAATCGGTTCTTTCACTGCTTCACAAGCAGCTACTTACCCGAGTCCCATGGTTGAGTCAGTGATGCATTTCTGCTTCACACTCGTCCATTTGATGGCTACACTTCCCAAATGGAAACACACTAACTGAGGCAGATAATTTCTGGAATCTAAATCTGATTGGAAATCCGAGTCCATGTAGCCGATGGGGATTGGAGTATCTGACTGATAAATCAACATTCTATCCCGAGTTCTTTTCAGAAACTTCAGAATGTTTTTAACTGTCGTCCAATTCGCTTTCCCTGAGTTACTCTGATATCTTGCTACCATGCCTACGGCAAAGCATATATCCGGTCTCGTACACAGCAATGCATACATAAGGTTTCCGACAGCCGAAGCACAAGGAATACCTTTCATGTCATCTATCTCCTTTTCGTCTTAGGGAACATTTTCTTGGATAGATGGATTCCAAGTCTGAAAGGTACGAATCCTTTCTTGGAATCTTGCATGCTGAATTGTTTCAAAACCAGTGTCTATGTATGAAACTTGCGATAACCCGACCATCCTTTTCTTGTGATCTTGATCCCAAGGATGTGTCCGGTTTTCCCTAAGTCTTTCATATCAAACTGTTTTGAAAACCATGCCCTTACGTCTGATCACACCTTCACATCGTTCCCGATGATCACAATGTGATCTACGTACAGTACTAAGAATACCAATGCAGTTCCGACACGCTTTTTATACACACAACTTTCAAACTCGTTTTGATCAAACCCATAAGACTTTATTACATGATCAAAACTTTGGTTCCAAGCTCTGGATGCCTGTTTGAGTCCGTAAATGGACCTCTTGAGCTTTACAAACTAGGTGTTTTTGGCCTGTTTCAATGAAAACATGGGGTTGTTGCATATAGATCTCTTTATCAAGACTTCCGTTAAGGAAAGCTGCCTTGACATCTATTTGCCAGATTTCAAAGTTGAAATGCGCAGCAATCGATAAGAGAATACTGATGGACTTAAGCATGGCTACGGGCGAAAAAGTTTCCTCATAATCGATCCCTTTCTTTCTGAGTATAACCTTTCGTCATTAGACTTGCTTTAAAGGTTTCAACCTTCACGTCCAGTCCTCTTTTCCTCTTATATACCCACTTGTATCTAATGGGTCTGACCCCATTAAGTGGTTCGACTAGCTCCCACACTCTATTATGAAACATAGAACCCATTTTGGTTTTCATTGCTGTTTGCCAAGCATCTGCATCCTTATCTTAGAGGGACTCGTCATATGTCCATGGGTCTGATTCCGGGAATCAAGTCCGAGGACTCTTCTACTCCCATGAATCTCTCGGGCTGTCTAACAACCCTCCCACTATGACTAGGCTCCGGTTGTGAAAACGTATCATTTGGTATATCATCTAGTACAGTCGGCACTGAGGTTTGCCCTCTAAGCTCATTTAAGGTAATCTCACTTCTGGGTTTTCTTTGGTTCATATAGTCTTCTTCCAAAATCTAAAGTGGGTGCTGATGACCACCTTTTGATCTTCGGGACTATAGAACACACACCCTTTTGTTCCCTCGGGGTATCCTACAAAACAGCCTTAATTCTGATCGAGGATCCAATTTACCGGCTTCCTTGTCCAACACGTTGGTCGGATACACCAAAGTTCTCATGTGTCTCACACTAGGCTTGCGCCCGGTCCACAATTCTTTGGGAGTTTTGGGAATCGATTTGGATAGCACCAAGTTCAGAATGTAAGTCGCTGTTTCCAAGTATGACCCCAGAATGACTCGGGAAGATCCGCATAACTCATCATTGATCTAACCATTTCCAAAAGAATTATGTTTCTTTGCTCTGCAACCCCGTTTTGTTGAGGGGTTCCGGATGCAGTGAGCTGGGATACAATCCCTTCATCAGATAAGTAGTTCAAAAACTCATTGCTGAGGTATTCGCCTCCACGATCAAATCGTAAAGACTTGATACGTTTTTCCATATGATTCTCTGCTTGAGCCTTAAATTCTTTAGAATTTCTCAAAGGTCTCAGATTCATGCTTCATAAGGAAAATGTACCTTGAGTAATCATCAATAAAATTACTCATAACCTCCTCTTGCTTTGGTTGACATTTGACTACATACATCTATGTGAACGATCTCTAACACTTCTTTAGCCCCATTCCCCTTGGCTCCAAATGCCATCTTGGTCATATTACCCTCCAAACATGATTCGCAGGTTGGAATCGATTCAACTTGGAGACGCTCCAGTGAACCATCTTTCACCAACCTTTGGATCCTTTGGATTTATATGACCTAATCTTAGATGCCAAAGAAGTGTCTCGTTCACGTCTGATGAACGTTTTCTTTTCTCGGAAATAGTTGATGTGTTATTGGATACATTTCGTGAGTGGTGTGCACAGTTAATTGTATAGAGATTTTCCATCAATGTCCCGTAACAGATACACTCATCATTTCAAAAATGATGCCATTGTTATTAGAAAAAACTTAGTGTCCTTTAATCGAATTTTAGAAACTGAAAGTGAATTCTTTCTAAAACTGGGAACACAAAGATAATCTCAAAAAACTTTATCTTCAAAAGATAGGTGCACTTCTCCCACTGCTTTAACTGCTACTCATGTAGCATTGCAATGTCTGCTACTTCGTAGTATTGCAATAATCGTTACTACCGTAGCATTGCAATATCTGCCACTTACGTAACATTGCAATGTCTTCTACTTTCGTAACGTTGCCCAGTGTGATGAGGATCTTACTCCCACTACGTTGCCGGATCATTTAGAACCCGTGAAACCAACATGATTAGTGGATCTCGTATCAACTACCCACGAATGAGAAGTATACGCCGCTAAACAAGTTTCAACAACTAGTGTGTGAGAATTACCTTTCTTTCCGTCCCTTTTGGGGTTGGAACAGGCAAAACCTCCATTGTCCTCTCTCACCATAGCTTAAGCACTTCCTCTTTGGATTTTCCTTGACTCAACAAGCATTCCTCATCTTACCATTGCCCTTGGCAACAGTTGAGTTTTATTGCTTATGGCCTTTGGTCCTCTTCTTTATCTTGCCTACCCTTAGACTAGAAGATGAAGACGGACCACTTGCCGTCAAAGCTTGAGTTTGGTGCCTTATCATCATTTCTGCCGAGTCCAAAAGTTTGCAACAAATTAGCTAGCGAGGCCAAAATGCTCAAAAACCTTTCTGGGCAGAGAATGAAGTACCAAATTCATCTGAGTCTCCAGATCATAATCTGCACTCAGAATCTCAAGTTTGTTCAGATGGGCCATCTATTTTGAGGACGTAATCCCTTACGGGTTTTTCCTCCACCATTTTCAAATGACGACATCTCTCTAAGAAGGTGATCCGACGAGTCCCGCATGTTTTGACTCATCAGTTGGCTCATCTGATTTTTGTGTATCAAAATCCACTTGTGCTTTTGTGCAGTTAGGACAATTATAATTTTCCAATCAATATAGTTTCCATACATATTGTATTGACTTTAAGTATAATAACAGTGGATTAAAAGGTAACGACATGCTGAACTGAAATAAACAACTATATGCAATAGCACAAGTATATCACAAGGTTCGATCACATTTCATCATACTTTAAAATCTTAAAAAAAATATGAACATGCATCAGCCAACATCTCAAAACAGTTTAAATAAGCCACGTGGGGTGGGTCATTATTTAAACACATTCAAGCAGGTTACAAACAAGAACAATTACAAACCTTTAATATCCAGATTAATAGTTGGCTCCCACTTGACCAATATAAAATTGACAGGGACTTCGGGGAAGTATATGCATATCAATTTTATACCTAAGTAATAACCATGATTAAATACAGGATTACTATTTCGCTTTGATCGAGCCTCGTGGGGAGGGTCATCGTCGCCACTAGTAATAACCCACAATCATCCGTTCGGAATTCATTCATGTGAAATCTATCTTTTGACCGTCCCGTGGGGGGAATTTCTCCAAAAGAATTCACAAATAAATAAATCATGGAGGTCAAAATTAATTCAATTTTATTATCCGGAATAAAATTATCAATTAATTATTTAATCATACTTAGTAATTTTGAAGTTTAGATTTTTCCATTTGGCAACCCTCATGCAAACACATTTAAACAAATTAAATAAAGCATAAGATAGCACAAATAAATCAAGCAAAATAGAAAAATAAACATATTGGGCACAAATTATCCAATTGTCATGGTTTGATTTTTCTTGGCTTGATCTTGAAGAAACACGTCTCGAATTTCTATCACTCGTTCATCTCGAAAAATACTTCGTCTCGAACCGCCACACCAAGCAGCTCGCAATGGGATGCACGCCAAGATCCGCCACGGCCATTGTTTAGATACCTCGGCGACCTCGGCACCGCCCCGGCCTTTGCCCGCCAATGGCTCGGCAGACCTCTGCGGTATCGGGCGGCGTCGGCGAGATCTCGGCGGACAAGATCTGCCAAGGAATCCATCGCCTTCGCCCCCTCCGCCGCCGCCCATGACCTCGGCGGCCTTCAGCGTCTCACACTAGCCCGCGACCTCCGCCCGTCCACTCGACTTCGAGGTATCGCACCGCCATTCTTGTGGCCTTCATCCTCGCCTCGCTCGGCCTGCGCCACCCCCATGCGCGCCATACGCCCTACGCCGCCCTACGCCTAGTTACGGATTTCGTCCCTTTAATTCTTCGTCTCTTCGTTCCAGATCCGGTTACAATTTATTTACAAAAATAAATAAACCTAGATCTAGACTAGTCTATTACATTGATCAAATCAAACAAATCCTAGTCTACTCGTGGATTTTCTCACTAGGCAAAATAAATCCAGCGAATCGAATTAAAAAACCACGGTTTATATGCATGCAAAAATAAAACATTAAAATCCATGACAATTGGATACCGCAAAACAGATCTAATAGCTTATACTATCCAATTTCAAATTTAATGTCCACGAATTAAATTACAATTTAAAAAATTGAGTCCAAAACGGTGGCTCGATACGCTTGTTGGGGAATGAGTTGCACAGATCTATTCGGGGTGAATATTTAAATACAAATTTAATTCATTAATTATTACTAGCATGAATTAATCCTATATTAATTCAAATAATAATTGCAACAACATATTATGCATATAAAAAGCCACGTAAAACCTACGCATGTGGAATCTACGGGTTTACGTGAACGTACCTCTTGGGATGGCAGTGGCTTTGGTCGGACGGACTAACCAAAAGGACTTCCCAAGTATTCCCTTAGCCCTTGCTCGACAATCCGGTGGAAGGATACTCGCGAACAATTAACAAAAGGAAAAAATAAACTTTGTTGCACCACTTATGTGGATTTGCTAATATATCCAGCACATGGAATTGTACACAACTCACAATTGTCGTTTTTTCAAAAAAATACAATCTGTCGACGTTACAAAATATTTGGTATTTTATCGACGCTGATATTTTTCCGAAAAAACCAATTTTCGTGTGTTACTGGGAATGAACCATTCATCTCCTATTTATAGAGGAGAGGGGGACGAAAATTACATGTGAAATAGGGAGGAAAAAATCTTTTCTTGATCTCCAAGAAATCTTGAATATATCTCATATATTCTTTTCTCCATAATTAAAATATTCCACAAAATCCCACTCTCTTATTTGTTATGGAATATTTCGAAATATTAAGGATCAAGATTCCAAGATTTGGATCTTCTTGAATTTATGAGATATTCTTGTACTTCAAGAAATACATATCTTCCATAATATCTTTTCAAGAAAATCAAGAAAATCTTTCTTGCCCACTATATTTCAAAATTTTCGAAATCTCTATTATGAATAACCAAGTGGGAGATTTCTTGAATTTAATGAGATAATCTTGTATTCCAAGAATACATATCTTCATTCCATAACAAAATTCAAAGAAAATCTTTCTCCCCTCTTATCCATAATTTTCGAAATAAACAGGAAAAATTAAGCAACAATATTTATTTTATTTTAATCACCTTTTCAGTTATTGGACTATATGTTGGGCTACTTAGGGGGCCTTTAGGAGAATTAAGATTGGACCTTCTAATGGATCTTGAATATCTAATATTGAGCCACAATATAATTCAAGCCCATAAATATTAATTAATCCCACTACATAATTAATATTGCACTATCCATCTTAACCCATATTACAATCAATATGGCTCCCTTGGTCATTATTTCCCCGTGTTTAAGATTATCTAGCCCATTAATTAATTCAAGCCAATTTTGAAACAAATTTTTCGTTAATTAATATCTTTTTGTCCTTGGTCGAGAAACGGTTCAACATTATTATCCATACCGAAACTAATTCCACTTGCAAGATTTGGTATGATAAAACTTATGAACCTCCCAAGGGGAAAATCAAGCAAGCGTGCTTTTGCACACGATTCTTCAGATAAATCTTAGCAATCACATGTGACCAATAATATTGCCCAAGATAAAAAGTATTGAATCTCTCTCTGATTCGCTACCCATGATAAGTCAAAGCAATAGTTACCAATCCCACGTGATCCTATTTAAGGGACGAAGGTTAAGAAACAACGAACCACTGAGGTCTAATTCTTCCTTGTTCAGTTCTGAAGAACTTATCCTCCTATAGGTCCTATTCAGCGCATCAGTCATGCACTAGTGTAATCTCTTGGTCAAGACAAACCAATCTGAGCCTTACACCTCAACCTTTCGCGATGGTTGTTCATTTCCATCTAGGTCGTGAATGGCGTTTTTTTTAGTTACAAAGGATCTGTTAATTTAATCTTACGTGATCCGTATCACTAAATTAACTACTGATGTAAACACGTTTAATTATTGAACAATTATGCAAAGAAATATATATAACATTCAATCATATTTAAAGCATCAGTGATAAACAATTTATTTCAGTAAATAAGTCTGAAAATTCAGTTTCGATTATACAAAGTAAAAAGCATACTTTTCAGTATAATCCCAACAGAAGAAAAAAAAGGGGATGGAAGGCGTTCACTGGTGATGGGAGACGGTTAGGGGTGAAAACGGATTGGATATTTCCCGACCGATCCGGAGCCGTATCCGGTCGGTATCGAATTCCGTATAAAAAACTAGTATCCGGGCGGATACGGATTCGGATATGGATAGTTGACATCGGATTCGAATACATAATATCCGACCGTATTCGAGTTTTCCCATATTTTATCGGATATTATCCGGATAGTAAATTCGGATATCCGGATTTTTTATTTTTTATTTATTTTTTTATTTAAAAAAAATTAATTTTTTTTTTTGATCGGGCAAAGTTAGTTGTTAGTAGTTAGTAGTCAGTACACCAAGCACCCAAATACTCCACGAAATCACCAATCCACCTTATAACTACTAAAACTCCAACTTTGTTCCCAAATGGAATCGAACCTGGGTCTTCCATTCAAATGAGGAGTCCAGTGGTCAGGTGAGCTAAGCGCCTGGTTTATATTTTATATTAATATATATATATAATAATATAATATTAGTACTTAATACTTATGTAGGCGTTATATTGTGCTGGAGTGGTGATGGTTACGAAGGATATAACTTTTAGTTTCATATTATTAGCAGTAGATATAATTTTTATAATTTGCATTACAACTTCTATGAAATATTGCATAGGTAGCTTTTTTTATGTGTTTCAATCACATTTTGATGATTTTCGTTTAAAATATATTATTCGATTATAGTTATTCGAATCCGGCCCGGATTCGTCCGATATCCATCTCGTATCCGTGTACCGAATATTCCGAATTCGTATCCGAATCTGGCTTTTTCATATCCGACTCCGAATTCGAAAAAAATGGTTTAGGATAAGATATAAGCACTATCCGTCCATATTTGATCCTTTTTCACCCCTAGAGACGGTACTGACACGACTTTACCATGGATTGAACTCATTGGATCAATTCTTTGCTTCAATTCGGAAAGAGGATGGATTCATCTAATAAGAAAGTGATGTGAATGAAAATAACATGCTACCACAACTTCAACATCTAAAGAACAAGAAGAAAAACAAGAACCATCATCCATCTCACTTGAAGAAGAATCATCTTCAGATCCTGCACCAAGAAAACTAATGCAACTAAGAGAAATTCACGAGACATCAACTTTGTGAGCTTGGAACGTGAAAGCTTTGAAGTTACCATCAAAGGAAAAATGGATAAAAGCCATGGAAAAAGAAATCGAGATGATCGAGAAAAATGAATCTTAGTAGTTGGTGGATTTTTGAAAAACAAAACTTTTAGAGTTAAGTGGGCGTCTAAGGTGGTCAAGTTAACCCAAATGGCTAATTCGAAACATAATGCAATTGTAGCTAAGAGTTACCGTGTTGGTCCTGGGTGCAATGAGTCTTACACGTGTATGGGGGGAATACACGTGTTCGTTTTTTAAAACTTTTTCTTACAGAGGTCACTGGGTCGATATAATCCTCAAGATTAGGTTCGAGAAGCACAGATCGCTTCCGAGTCAAAGTCTCATCGAGACAGTGATCCCGAAGCCGCTTTCGGATACCTCGATAATCCCAACCGAGTCCCGAGTGTCAGAGATCCCGAGTTGCTTGGATCGAGATAACTAACTTATCAAACCTCGGAAGAGTACGCTCATTTTGGTAACTATCTGTTCTAGCTACTCAACAGCGGAATGGTTGGCCCTTAGTTTATACTCGTTTTAAGCTTTGCTGAAAACCTTCCCTTTATGAAATAGTGATTAGGCTGTGATTCACTTATGCAACTTCAGTGGATTGGTTCCAACTGAATATCAGTGAAAAGTATGCTTTCAAAATCAAGTCAATGCAACAGATAAGCACAGATAAGGAAAGCAATAAAGAACACAACAATTTATAGTGGTTCAGAGACTCAAGCTCCTACGTCCACTCTCCCTGACTCTTTAGAGAAATTCACTATCAACTTCTGAGCTTTCTGACTACCTCGTAGTTTACTTACTCAACTTCGCCCGAAGTTTTTACGACTACTCCACGTGGTTTACTTACTCAACCCCACCTTGAGCTTTCTGACTACCTCCGTAGTTTACTTACTCAATCACACACAAGCTTTCAGACTACTCCTATAGCTTACTAACTTCTTCTCTAGAGTTTTCTGACTACTCCGCGTAGTTTACTAACTCTTTACAACACTTTCTCACCAACAAACACACTCCAACTACCTTCTCAAGGGTTTGGGGTTTCTTGGTTGGTTTCCAACTAGGATGAGATATCCTTTACAATGAAGCACAATGCAAAGGGTTAGGATATCTCGACTAAGCTTTGGATATTTCTTATCAAGCTAGGCTTAGTATAGTGAGCTCTCTTCAATATAGAAGCACTTGGGAAATTCAAGGTTTTTTCGAGTGCTTTCACTTTTTCAAGAATAGGCTTGAGCTCTTAAGTTGCGTATAAATTTCCCGTAACCTTACAATGTAGAGGGTCACCAGTATTTATAGGCATACACCAAGGTCACTTTTGAAAACTATCCGTTGGAGAGATAGCTTCGTGAGTTCCCTCTTGCTGTGTGTGAAACGGCTATATTTAGGGTTTGACACTCCCCAATACGTTTTAGGCAATAGCCTTTCATGTAGCCGGTCTTCACTTTTTGCAGTCTGGAACTTTCGTACGTCTGACATCTTTTTCAGCGACCTGTCACTGTCAGTGTCAGTATGGTATAGTGTCGTCTTCCTCTTTTTGACTTTTGTCTCCAGTTAAAGGTACACACCTTCAACGGCTCTTTTTGGTTACAAACTCTGAGTTTGATATAACCTTAACAACACTTCTGACTTAGTTCCTTTTGTCTGCATTTGAATGTCTTGGCAGATATCTAACTTTCTAAGTATTGCATCCTTCAGATAGATATATTCAGTTCCTCGGAACATTCAGGTTCATACTGAGCATTCAGTACATTACTGAGCCTTCAGTAATTACTGTGCCTTCAGTATTCTTGATCTTCAGTTTCTCAGTCTTCAGTCTTGTGTCTTTAGAGTCTTCTGAGTCTTCAGAGTCTTCTGAGTCTTCAGGGTCTTCTGAGACATATTGACTGTTGTGCTGAGTCTTCACGCTGAGTCTTCTGTTACTAAATAACCTACTGAGTCTTCAGTAACTATCCTGAGCTATATCTGCTGACTATACATTCTGCAGATAACATCCTGATAATTCTAAAACTGAATCCTGACTCAACTATCAAGATCTTTCTGAACATGTCATACTCAGGGGTTTTGGGATCTAATCAAAATCATAAGTCTTTATTAAAATTCATCTCCCAACAATTTCCCTCTTTTTGATGATGCCAAAACCTATCTTGTTACAAACATATAACCTATACTCAGGTTTCAGTTTATCCTATTACAAGATTGGTTCCTGAACAGAGAGTCCCCCAACAATTTCTTTAAGAAGGGAATCTCTTTAAATAAATAATCTCCCAACAATTTAAATCATTCAACAAATTTCTTCAGTAATGAATCTTTCTTAAATAGATCATTACTAAATACTTAAACAATTTTTTTCATAAACATACAATCAGTTAGAGACATTCATTCAAGCATATCAAAATAAAAGACATGTAAATAAGATAATGAGATATTATCTTTTGAGCATAATGATAAATCTTCATTGATGATAGATATCCTATTACAGATTACAATGAGTTTATCAACAAAATCAAAAAGACAAAAATTTAAAGTTTACAAAATCTTCTGAGTCTTCAGTCTTCAGATTTTGGCTCTTCAATCTTCTGCTCTTCAGTTTGCTTCATTCCCAACTTCATCAGCGGGCACCTCCAGGTCGAACATTCCGTAAAATCTTTTCTTTAGCTCATTTCTTTCCTTGATGATGTCCGGACTGTTTCCTGTTAGACCCAAGTGACCAGCATACTGAGCAATTTCTTGAGTAATGGCCTTCTCATTCACCAAGCCGTTACTAAGTCTTGGAGGTGGATAGGAATATGGACCAGGGGCCACTATCTGTACCTCTCCTTCATCCGCAAAGTTAATCCAGCTCTGTAGATACTTTGGATAGAAGATAAGAAGGTATTCGATGAAAGCTTCATTCTGATCTGAGCTTTCCCCTCTCCATTCCCTGAGAACATCATAATTGAACCAGAAGGTCCTCTTGACTTCTTCCCACATATCGTTGAGTTTGATAGGCATCCATTTATCAACGTGGGGCCACTTTAGTGCTTTTGATGTCTCTTTCCTCTTGCTCACAAACTTCCTGAAATCACTCATTCGCTTCTGCTCTTCGTCTATCTTTTTTCTGATCACAGACGTTCCTGAGACCGAAGCAGCAGCTTTCTTAACTTGTTCTTCTTGGAGTGTCTTGAGCATTTCTCGTGTTGAAGACTTTCTTCCGAGGTTGAGACTCAGATTCTTCGCTTTTCTTCATCATCGTAATCGACTTTCTCTGGATTGGCTTAGAAGCCTCGCACGCTTGTTTTCAGGTTGAACAACGACCAAGGCTTTCCTTTTCATAGGCGCGATTCGGCGGAGAAATGGCTTGTTCCAACTTTTGCTCTAAAGACTTTCGGTTTCTCTCTTGCAACATCAAGCATGGTTTGCTCAAGAACTTTCGAGTGTAGATAGGCTTTTCTACCGAAATAACTTCAACTTCTCGAACCCGACTTCTTTAAAGGCTTTGGCTAGATTGTACATTTCAAAGATCTTTCCGAGCCTTCTTTTCCAAAGTCGTGCCATGAACTTTCGAGATCTTGACTTCCTTTTTCCCCTTCTTGGCACCGTAATTTGGAAGAAGCCCGGAGAGTCTTTGGTCCATGTGATATTGCTCTTTGCTCACACAAAACGAACTTCTCCATGCTCTCTCGATCTTGTTAATCTTCCAAATCTCCTTAGATGGTTCTTGGCCACAGAAATTCTTCAGATAAGTGGGCAAACTGGCTAGAGAGTGCTTCCTTGAACATCTCTGTCATCTTGGTCATGAGAAATTAGCTCATTTCCTCAACAGCAGACTTGATTAGCACTTCATTCTTTTCTGCCAGTTTCACCTCTAGGAAAACAGAACTCTCCTGGTGTTTCTGCTTCAGTTCATCACTTAACTCAGCCTTGACTCCCTCCAGCTTCTCATTCAGCTTTCCTTCCATGGAGGTCATCTGGGTGGTCAGAGTGTTTTGAATTTTCACCAGCTCTGAAGAGTGACTAAGACTTTCCATCTTTTGAGCTTGATTGGCCAACGTCTCTTCCATCTGAGAAATTTTGAAAATCATTGGCTCAACCTTCTCAAGTTTCTCCATCAAGGGTGTGAGATCAATCTCAGGAATTTTCTGCATCTCCTGTGCTATCTGATCATCCTGTGCTTCAGCTTCGTCCTGAGCTCCAGTCTCCAACTGCGCCTCAGTCTGAAGAGTGTTAGCATCAGTCTGATGTTGACTAATACCAGGTTGATCAGCAACAGAAGTCTCCTTTTCCATCTGAGACTGCCTCTCAACATCTCGCTGTTGGTCCCCATCTCCATCTTGAGATTTGTCTCCGCTGCTTGGGGCACCAACTTCAGTCGCTCTCCTCTCAGCCAACTTCCTTTGAACCAGCTCATCAAAATCGGAGTTTTTCATCCTGAGCTTTGTCCTTCTGAATCCTGAGAAGTCGGTCAGGAAGGTTGTCTCCTCATTCCACCATTCTTCCCCTCTGAAAGCAGCAATATCAAGCATCTCGGGAAGAGTCTGATTGAGGATGAACACAGTTGTCCTTAATCTGAAGAAAATATCTTGCAGATCAGGGTATGAGCTGAGCTCAGGGTAGCGGTCAAGTATGAACCGTTCCCCCTTGCTCCTCCACTCGCCTTCTTCAGCCTCGCCCTTCTTCCATCTCGGGCTTTCTGGTTCAGTTGAAGCCTCGGCTAAGGGATCAAAAAGTAGATCACTCAGGAGCTCATCAAGAATATTCTGCTCCTGAGCCTCAGCAGTGTCTGAAGTTTGTGCGGTCAGGTCCTCAGTTTGAGTCTGAGTTGGCTCATCAGTCTGATTCTGCACATCTTCAGATCGGCTCTGAGCTGGCTCTTCTGTCTGAGCCTGCACATCTGAGGTAGGCATCTCTGAGGTCTAAGTTCCTTTAAAATTTTCCTGAGAAATTTTATCTGAACTGAGCGATGTCTCGAGCACCTCAGAAAAGACCTGCTCCTCAGTCTGATCCTGTGTCCTAGAGATAACCTGAGCCAACACTTGTAATGGTGAACTCTGAGTGGTTTGGCCCTCCGGTTGAATCTCTTCAGAATCACTTCCATCTTCATCGGTGAGAACCACCAATCTTCTGCGTTTTGGAGCAAGATCCTTCTGCTTCAACATCTTTGCTCCTTGCTCCATCTTTGCCTCCAACAACACCTTCCCCCTGGTTTGTTGGGTCTCTTTTTCAGCAGCCGTAGAAGGTGATTCTACCTTTTTTTCTCTCTTCCCCCTGATGGCCTGCTTCCTTGCAGCAATGAGCTTAAAGAGAATTTTGGATTTAGGGAATGGGGTCGAATTGGCGAAGATATCCTCCTCCTCTCTGGACATCTCCAAAATACAAGCAATTTTGGTGGCATGGTGGATCTTGCCTTTGATTGAAATCGCCCCGTCAACCTTCCTCAAGACTTTGGTCTGCTCACTCACCGTCTGAATCAGGAATTTCAGCCAGTTGAAGTCTGTGGTGGGTGAGGCCTCTATCGCCGCCATCAATCTGAGCTTCGGGGTACTGATCTGCTCAAAACTCCCCGCAAGACTCATGATACATTTGCTCACAATATCCATCAACGCACGATATTGTGGCTTTAAGTGCCTCTTATGCAATGTCGCCTCAAACTTAACAGGATTCTCAGCAATCCTATCTAAGTACTCCTGCTCTCTACCTGACATATACATCATAGGATCCTGTCCTCTATCACAGAGCTCAAAAACATCATTCAGATTTTTCGGAACAATATACAGATCCCTCTCAAAATCGACGTATTTGGACGAATGCTCTAAGTGTGATACAGTTAACTTAGAATGCATACAGCCCTCTTCATCTATTTTCAAATTCTGATGAATTGATTACCTCTTTTCGCAAACTCCCGGTCCGGGTCGGGTTTGCGACTAGTTGGAATGAGTTTAGCCAGTCGAATCATATGCAGAGCCTCTTCTTCCGGCTTTGAGTTGGTTGTGCTTTTGAGTGAAACAACGAACTCGTACCACGGCTTGTTGGTTTCGGCTAATCTCTCGAACTGGGTTGGGGCCATTTTAGAGATCGATTGAAGAAATGATGCTTTTAGGGTTTGGAGAATTTCTGGGCAAAGGGATTTTATTTGCAGATGATTTGGGAACGAAGGGTTTGATAAAATTTTGGCTTGAAAGGCTTATTTGGGTTTATATAGCTTCGAAGATCGTGGGGAATCGTGTTGGTTAGGTGAAAAGCACGGTTGAGATTAATCTTCGATTAATCGGGTATACGAACCGACGATCTCCAAAAAGTAAGCCGCCAAAACATCCTCATTGGTCATTAATGTAGCAGAGCATTAAATGACTGTTGATCTTCTTCGGAATTTGAAACGATCCCGCTCAAAAACATTCCTCAGGTGTTTTGTATTTATTGCGAATGATTACTGAATTTTTACTTGAGCAATAAATGAGTCGCATGAGTCATTACTTCTTCAGACCAATTTCCCTCTATCAGTCTTACTGAGTATTGACCTTGATAAAATGTCAAGATAATATCGAGTCTTTGAATTGGTTCAAGATCTTCGAAGTTTTACGAGACTCGATTCAAGATTTCCATTTTATCTGAGCTTCTCGTATGATTCTCGAGAAAACTTCATGCATCCGAAAACCTTCAATTTTTTAGATTTTACTCCATACACCGTTCTAAAGATCCCTAATTCTCTCGAAAAGTTCCCGAAATCTTGATTCACCCAAAGGTTTAGTCAAGATATCACTCTCTGCTATCGATATGAATTTTCTCCATCCTTATGTCCTTCTTCTCGACATGATCTCTCGATGAAGTGATGTCGATATCCACATGCATGCATCCGGTGTGTAATAATCGGATTTTGTGAAATAGCAATGGCACTATTATTGTCACAAAATATTGGTACTTCATTGGCTACAACTTTATAATCCCTCAATTGTTGTGCGAGCCAAAGAATCGAAAGCACAAAGCAGACTTCCTGCAGCCCATATATTCAAATTTCAAGAAGACTTGTTGCTATCGAGGTTTATTTCTTCAAAACCAAGATATTCACATTCTTCCTAGAAATTGACAAGTTCTCAAGTGGACTTCACAATTCTCAAACCTCCATAATCGGCCGCTTGAATAACCACTTAACTCAAGGTTATCATCACCGGATACCATAATCCTCTATTCACCGCGCCTTTAAGATATTTCAAGATCTTTTTGGCGACCTCCATGTGACTAGCCTTAGGATTAGCTTGGTATCTTGCGATATCCCAACAACAAATGCTATATCCGCCTACTTGTCGTGAGATAGAGCAATGATCCAATGATTCCTCTATAATCGGATGACTTTCATCGATTTGCCTTGAAATCGATCCATCTTGTAGTTAGTATTCATGGGAATCCTAACTGTGTTGCAATTCTGTACACCATATTTGGCAATCAGATCTCTGGTGTACTTTGCCTGGTTGATGAATATTCCTTCCTTTGATTGTTTCACTTGAAGACCTAGAAAGAAATTCATCTCTCCCATCATTGACATCTCAAACTTGCCTTTCATCAGTGTTGAAAACTTTTCACACAACTAATGATTTGGAGATCCAAAAATGATGTCATCAACATATATCTGAACTAGTAAGATATATTTCCCATCCTCTATCCTGAACAGAGTTCTATCAACAGTTCCTTTGACAAAACCATGGTCAGTAAGAAACTGAGAAAGAGTATCATACCATGCTCTGGGTGCTTGTTTAAGACCATACAAAGCTTTTTCGAGCACTCAAAACTTGGTCATTCTGTTTTGAAACCGTGAGGTTGTTCCACATAAACCTCTTCTTTAAGCACACCGCTCGAAAATGCACTTTTCACATCCATCTGATAGACTGTGAACTTCATGTGGGCAGCATATGCAAGAAATAATCTGATGGCTTCTAGTCTTGCAACAGGTGCAAAGGTTTCATCATAATCCAAGCCTTCCTCTTGGGAATAACCTTGTGCAACTAGCCTTGCCTTGTTTCTCACAATGTTGTTGTTTTCATCTCTTTTATTCTTGAAAACCCACTTGGTTCCAATGACATTGTGCATTTCTGGTCTATCTACCAGCTCCCATACTTCATTCCTTGAGAATTGATTTATCTCCTCTTGCATAGCAGTAATCCAGTGAGAATCTTGTAGAGCTTCACCTATCTCAAGAGTTCTTTCTCCGATAGGAAAACAATGAGAATAGTGCACTCTCTCCATGGAACCTTCTTCTTGTTTAACACCTTCGGTTAGATCACCCACAATCGACTTGTAGGATGACTATCTAACCATTTCCTTCTTGATGTTCCCCCTTCAATAGTGTCCTCAACATTTGAAATGTTAGGTTCAGTTATATCAGTAAACTCAGGGAACAACAAAACATGAGAAAGGGAATCATCTTCCTCAGGGGAAATTCTATTCGAACATTGTCGAGACATTTGTTCCCTTTGGTTGATAGATTCAGAATTTGCCTCATTGTGACCACATCTTCATTGGCATCACGTGCACAGTCCGAATCGGTGTCTGCTCGGATTGGTCACCTTTGAGTGTTGGTTTTCCCGGATCTCACCATCCCGATTTCCATCCCGAACTTCTTTATTCGAGTCCGAGTCACTCCAATCATAGATAGTGGTGACTTCTTCTTTTTCGTGTTCGATGGATGTTTTGTCTTTTCTTTCGGCTTAACTGGTGATCCTCTTAGTCAGTTCATTTTGCGTCATGTTCTGTTTCTTCCGAACACAAATAGATTCATCAAAAAAATAACATGAGGTGTTTCCTCCACAATAAGAGTCCTACAGCTTGTAAACTCGAAAGCTTTTATCGACATCGAATATCCTAAGAATATTCCTTCATCGACTTTTACTATCAAATGTTTTCAACCGATCTTTACCATTATTGTGTATGAAACACTTGCAACCAAACACACGAAAAGAAAGAAACAAGAGGCTTCCTTTCATTCTAAAGCTCATAAGGCGTTTTGCCTTGACTTTTTGTCAGCATGGATCTATTCTGAGAGTAGCATGCAAAGTTGACAACTTTCAAATTTCAAAACCTTTTAGGAATATCGAAAGAATCATCATTGTCCTTGCGAACTTCTTTTCGAGTCCTGCTCCTTCTTTTCAAAGAACACCATTTTGTTGAGGGGTCCTCGCAAAATGATGTTTCATGTAGAATTCCATTTCTTTGCACAATAATCGAAAATGATATGATTAATAAACTCGGTTCCTTTGTCGATCTCGATTTTGACCACACTCGATTTTTTCTCAATCTTCGAAGTCTTTTTCGATGAATCTCGGCGAAATTTTATCCGAGTCTCTTTCTTACTGAGTAAGAATATGACCCAAGTATATCTTGAGTAGTCATCAACTACTACCAATGTGTATTTCCTGCCATTAGTGCTCACAGGTGTTATAGGACCAAACAGACCCCTATGCAAAAGCTGAAGTATTCTCTCAGTAGAAACTTCTACTTTGCTTTTAAATGATGCTTTGACTTGTTTTCCTTTCTGGCACGCATCACAAATGTGTTCCTTACTGAACACTTCATTAGGAAACCCTCTTACAAGAGCTAATCTTGCAAGCTTGTTCAGGGTTTTGAAATTCAGGTGATTCATTCTTTTATGCCATAACCAACTAGTATCTGTGGAACTTTTAGCAACTAAACATGTATCTTTAGGAGTTGAACTCCAATCAGCAAGATACACATTCCCTTTTCTTGTACCAGTCAGTAATACTTTCTGTGATGTATCATCTTTAACAAAACATAAGTTCTTGGAGAACTCTACATTGAAACCCTTATCACATAATTGGTTGATTGAAAGCAAGTTATGCTTCAATCCAGATACATATGAAACACCATGGATATGAACTGAGTCGATTTCCAAAGTTCCATATCCTTCAGTCTGTCCCTTGGAGTTATCTCCAAAAGTGATATGTGGGCCTCTTTGTTCAACATAGTCACTGAGCATCTTCTTGAATCCTGTCATATGTCTTGAGCATCCACTGTCAAGATACCATACATCAGGAGCTTTTTCATCTCTGCTCATCAGTGCCATATGATCTTTCATCAGCTTAGTGCCCTTGTTATCCTCCTGAAAAACAGATCAATTCTTAGGTACCCAATTTGTGTAGGGTCCTACAAGGTTAGCTGTACATTTCGGAATCCAGATTTGCCTGACAAATCTAATCACTTTAGAGTGGCTAATCTGTCTTCCATAAACATCAACATATACATCCACTACTCTGGGTGCCTTAGCAGTTTTCTGTATATGTGTGCTAGCTTTAGCATGAACATGTGCCTTAGAATTCTTCTTTGGTTCAGGCCTTCTGTTCAGATGCTTAGGCTTTTGTGCTACTGGTCTAAATCTTTGTTGACTCGGGTTCAGATAACCTTTACCCTTAGGCAAGTGAGGTTCAGGTTGTCTGTACTGAAATTTGGGTCTTTCAGCATACTGAGGACTTGGTCTCTTCAGTTGAGAATGTCTCTGTTGAGTGTTTCTCATCTGAGGATTCCTCTGATGGTTCAGTGTGGAGCCTTTCAGGTTCGCATTCTTAGCCTGAGGCTTTGAAGTACTTGCCTGAAACTTTCCAATAGACTGCTCAGGTTTTCTAGCCTTCTCCTGAGGTTTGGGCTTTCTAACATGATCATTCGGTTTTACTGAGACCATAGGTCCTTTTCCCTTGTCTACAACCTTGGGCATTTCTTCAGTTTGAAGTGTAGGTGCCATCGTTTTTACAAAGATAGTCTTCTTGCTACTTGACGCAACATTTAGATGACCTTGTGAGGTTCCCCGAATGTATCCCAATCCAGTTTTATAGTCACAGATCTCTCGTAACTCAATTTTATCTATTACATTAGATGCATTATTCAATAGAGTTAACTTCTTCACAAGACTATCCTCACGATTCTGTAGAGTTTTTTATGCTTCTCGGAGAGGTCATTGAACTTCGATTCGATTAGTTGAATCTCTTCAATGGATTTCTCTAGCTTTTTTCAAATGAGGACATTATCAACTTCTCTTTCTCTCGAGAGTTGTACTTTTCGAAACATCCAGTTCATCAAGAGCTCCCATTAATTGAGAAGTGACTTCAATATTTCTAGAGTCTTTCCATTTTAGATTTTTCGACTTTCGGTTCCTTTATTCGCTCTTGAGTTCTATTTAGCGCTTCTTCTTGCAAAACATAAGTCTAGTCCTTCATCGAAAATTCTCAAAAGAATCCATCTAGTCAACAACAGAGAAAAGAAGAGTTTACCTCCTCAATGGCCACCGACAGATGTCATCACTTTCATTTGTCCCGAGAATATCTCATCTGAAGAGCTAGATCCTCCTCGAGAGTTTTCTTCTTCGCAACCATGGCCTTTTTGCTAGAGAACTTCTGGTCTCTTTTAGCTTGCCTTTCTCTTCTCTCCTTAGCACTCAAATCTGGACAATCATACTGGAAGTGACCTTTCTTCTGGCAATTATAGCATCTGTTGGCATCATCATCCTGATCATTTTCTTCTTTGGACTTGGAGTCCTTCCTCTTGGATGAAGATCCTTCAGCTTTCAGGTCTTTCTTCTTCTGAGTTGATCTGTCCTCAGGTTTCTTCTGGTACCTGTGGTTCCTGTAATAGTTTTTGTATTTTCCAAATCTACTATTAAGTCTATCAAACCTCCTTGCCATCACTGCTAGCATTTCCTCAAGCTCATCCTGATTTTTGGCATGGGGGTTCTCAGACTCTCTAGTTTTACAGGTTTTATCTTTGGCTTTTAAAGCCACATTCTGACTAGATGAAGAATCATCTTTGCTGTCAGCCTTTTTGGATTTCTTATCAATTACAAATTCATAGGCTTTCAGCTCAGAGAAGACTTTTTGGTATGGCATTGAGTTAATATTCTTGGTGTTTTCAATCACCACTGCATGAATATCCCATTTCTTAGACAGACCTCTAAGAATTTTCAATGCCACTTCTCTCTGTGGGTATTTCTTTCCAAGTGCATTTAGATCATTCATGATGCTAGTGAATCTGACTTCCAGTTTGTCTATTGATTCACCATCATCCATTTCAAAACTATCAAACTTTCCAATTGCCACTGAAAGTTTGTTTTCTTTTATATGATCTGTGCCTTGGCACATAATAGCTAGTGTATCCCAAATCTCTTTAGCAGTATTACAGTGAGAGATCATTCCCATCACACCATCATCAACTGTACTGTATAGTGTGTCTTTTGCAATGTAGTCTAGATTGACTAACTTTCTCTCCTCCGAGTCGCTTGGTCATCGACTTAGGAAATTTCGCTCTAGGATCAATTCTCTCATCTTCGCTCTCTGGGATTCACTACAAGAATTGGAATGGTCCTTGAGAGACCACTCTCCACATACGCTCATGTTTGGAATACGATGATGAGCTGCATTCTAAGTCTCCATAGGTCATAGTTCTCCACTGAGAACATGAGAAGTTTTTTAGAAGACATTTTTCTGATCTCTTTGAAAAATAAAAAAGTTTCAGCAAATAAGATCAGTTCATGTAGACCACAAGTATTTTTGAAAAATAAAACTTTGGTCAACACAGTAGGTGGTCAAGTTGAACCACTGCTCTGATACCAATTGTTGGTCCCGGTGCAAACGAGTCTTACACGTGTATGGGGGAATACACATGTTCGTTTTTTAAAACTTTTTTTCTTCAGAGGTCACGGCTTGGGTCGATAATCCTCAAGATTAGGTTCGAGAAAGACAGATCGCTCTGAGTCAAAGTCTATCGAGACAAAGTGATCCCGAAATCGCTTTCGGATACCTCGAGATAATCCCAACCGAGTCCTCGAAAGTGTCGGAGATCCCGAGTTGCTTGGATCGATAACTAACTTATCGAACCCTCGAAGAGTAATGCTCGGTTTGGTAACTATCCGTTCTAGCTACTCAACAGTCTTGAATGGTTGGCCCTTAGTTTATACTCGTTTTAAGCTTTGGTTTTGAAACCTTCCCTTTATGAAATAGTGATTAGGCTGTGATTCACTTATGCAACTTCAATGGATTGGTTACAACTGAATATCAGTGAAAAGTATGCTTTCAAAATCAAGTCAATGCAACAGATAAGCACAGATAAGGAAAGCAATAAATAACACAACAATTTATAGTGTTTCAGAGACTCAAGCTCCTACGTCCACTCTCCCTTACTCTTCAGAGAAATTCACTATCAACTTCTGAGCTTTCTGACTACCTCGTAGTTTACTTACTCAACTCGGCCCTGAGTTTTCTGACTACTCCACGTAGTTTACTTACTCAACCCCACCTTGAGCTTTCTGACTACCTCCGTAGTTTACTTACTCAATCACACACAAGCTTTCAGACTACTCCTGTAGCTTACTAACTTCTTCTCTAGAGTTTTCTGACTACTCCGCGTAGTTTACTAACTCTTTACAACACTTTCTCACCAACAAACACACTCCAACTACCTTCTCAAGGGTTTGGGGTTTCTTGGTTGGTTTCCAACTAGGATGAGATATCCTTTACAATGAAGCACAATGCAAAGGGTTAGGATATCTCGACTAAGCTTTGGATATTTCTTATCAAGCTAGGCTTAGTATAGTGAGCTCTCTTCAATATAGAAGCACTTGGGAAATTCAAGGTTTTTTCGAAAGTGCTTTCACTTTTTTTTTTCAAGAATAGGCTTGAGCTCTTAAGTTATGTATAAATTTCCCCGTAACCTTACAATGTAGAGGGTCACCAGTATTTATAGGCATACACCAAGGTCACTTTTGAAAACTATCCGTTGGAGAGATAGCTTCGTGAGTTCCCTCTTGTGGTGTGTGAAACGGCTATATTTAGGGTTTGACACTCCCCAATACGTTTTAGGCAATAGCCTTTCATGTAGCCGGTCTTCACTTTTTGCGATGCTGAACTTTTCATGCGTCGACATCTTTTTCAAATGACACATCCTTTGTCGATGTCGATGGTATAAATGTCGTGTTCCTCTTTTTGACTTTTGTCTCCAGTTAAAGGTACACACCTTCAACGGCTCTTTTTGGTTACAAACTCTGAGTTTGAAATAACCTTAACAACACTTCTGACTTAGTTCCTTTTATGCGCATTTTGAATGTCTTGGCGAGATATCTAACTTTCTAAGGAATCGCGATCTTCTCGATTGCATCCTTCGATAGATATATTCAGTGCCTCGGAACATTCAGGTTCATACTGAGCATTCAGTACATTACTGAGTCTTCAGTAATTACTGTGCCTTCAGTATTCTTGAACTTCAGTTTCTCAGTCTTCAGTCTTGTGTCTTTAGAGTCTTTAGAGTCTTCTGAGTCTTCAGGGTCTTCTGAGACATATTGGTATTGTCTTTGAGTCTTCACGCCGAGTCTTGATTATTAAGTAACCCATCGAGTCTTGATAACTATCTCCGAGCTATATCTGCTGACTATACATTCTGCAGATAACATCCTGATAATTCTAAAACTGATCCTGACTCAACTATCAAGATCTTTCTGAACATGTCATACTCAGGGGTTTTGGGATCTAATCAAAATCATAAGTCTTTATTAAAATTCATCTCCCAACAACTCGCAAAAACAAGGAATTGACTCAGACGAGACTTTCGCTCCAGTGCCCTGACTCAACACCATTCGAGTACTTATCGTGCTATCTACACAAAGAAATCAACATTCCTTAATTGATGTGAAATTAACATTCCTTAGTTGATATTTTGAAAAAAAAAATCTGTGTGGAACAACCTCAAGGTTCATTGATACAAGGACAGGAAGACAAAATCCACAAGCTAAAGAAAACCTTTCACGACTTAAAACAAAGCGCCACGAGCTTGGTATAGTAGAATTGACAACTACTTCACAAAGTTCGGATTCAATTCAGGAGGAGTCTCAGTGAGCATACACTATACATCAAGACTCAATATACTTATTGTCTCTCTATATGTTGATGACCTTATAGTCGTAAGAAATAATGAGAAAATGATTAAGAAGTTCAAATAAGACATGATGAAGACATTCAAGATGACCTATTGGGCTTGATGCACTATTTTCTCAGTCTTAAGATAAATCAAAGAGAAGATGATATATTTATCTCAAAAAATAAATATATCGAGAGCTTACTAAAAAGATCCAAGATGGAACGGTGCAAGTCTGTATTCACTCCACTTGACAGCTCCAAAGCGCTGGAAAAAGAAGATGGCTCACCAAAGGCAGACAAGTCAGAATTCTTAAGCGTGATTGGAAATGTACTCTATCTTGTAGTGACTCGACCTGACATAATGTATGCAACGAGCTTTCCTATCTAGGT
Source organism: Stenogyne calaminthoides (assembly GCA_037126765.1). Lineage (NCBI taxonomy): Eukaryota > Viridiplantae > Streptophyta > Magnoliopsida > Lamiales > Lamiaceae > Stenogyne > Stenogyne calaminthoides. The sequence goes on from JBBCBC010000028.1 coordinate 21,352,299, forward strand.
TTATGCAGGATCCAAATCAAATTCACTACGCAACAGGAAATCGCGTACTCTAATATCTTGAAGGAACTAGAAGTTTTGATATCTGATATGAAACAACATCTGACTCAAAGTTAATTGAGTGGCAGGTTCAGTTGACATGAAAAGCACACCAGGATGCACATTCACAATGCGTTCAAGAATATTTTCTTGGGCATCCAAAAAGCAAGAAAGAATTACACAATCATTAGCCGAAACAGTATATAACACAAAAGATGTCTACAAGTCAAGAAAAATGGTGAAATACATACTTAAAGATATGGGAGAGCCGCAAGATAATGCTACGAAAATAAATAGCGACATTAAGTCGACAATAGCTATGGCAAAAAATCTTATGTTCCACAATAGAACCCAAACACATCAAGATCAAGTACCACTTTATAAAAGAGAGAGAAAAAAAATAAAGAAATCGAGCTAGAGTATTGCAACCGAAGTGCAACTAATAAATATTTTTACAAAAGCTCTACCTCTCGGAAAATACGAGACACTACGAGAAAAAAATGAAGTCATAGAAATACGCATCAAGGAGGAATATTAGAAGATGAAGCTAAATTATGGATAATTTTAGCAAATAATAGACTTTAGTAGATGGTGCTTATTTTGTAAGTTAAAAGAAGAAAATTCTGGAAATGTCTAGGAAATAAAAGAAATGACTAAGAGCATATGTATTAATTAAAAATAATCTAGAGGAGCGAAACAAACCTCTCATTAAGTCGGTGATAAAATGATAGTCGATATAGCTAATCCTATATATATGAGTTATGTTGTAACTGTAAGGAATACAAACTAGAAATAAAACCTAAGTTTCTCACACCAAAATCCTCTGCTCCAATTTGTTTATATTTACCCCTCCTTAATCCAACACAATTACTTCCCAAATTCTACCAAAAAAAAAAAAAGACAAAAACTCGTATGAGACAATTTCATGTATGAGACAGGAGTATAACTTAACACAAATTAACATCCATCCCTCTCAAAATGTTAAAGCGTCAATGCCCAAATTATACACCGTCTCACCACCTATCCCTCTCAAAATGTTAAAGCATCAATGCTCAAATTATACACCGTGAGACCGTCTTATGCAAGTATGCCTCCAAAAATAATCCTTCTCCCACATACACAATCCTATATAAATATTAACCCACTAAATACTATCAAGAACAAATACCTACACACGCCTACATAAATATTAACCCACTAAATACTATCAAGGACAAATACCTGAAACTCATTCTAATAATATTCTTTCATTTCTTTTGGGACTTTTCACCAAGTATAGCCTTATTCGCAAGAGGGTTGCTTTATGCACTTTTTTATTCTTTCCATGTGATAGAATGAAACTACTTTGCAAAAAGTGACATAAAATATAAATTAATGTAAATTGAGTGAGTAAACCATTAATGATATGCTAATTGGTATTTAAATTGGTTGCATACTTTTTTTTTTCGAAAAGGAAAGTCACTGGAAACAGCCAGTACTGATAGACACAAGAAAGTCCGGAGAGAATAATCATTCCTGAAGCACCAGAGTTTCAAAGAAGGCGTTGGTCATTGATGCTCGGGAAGCTACGACTTGCACCAAAGATGAACTTGTCATTCTCGTCTTCAATATATACTCCACTTCCTGAACATGAATTGCTAGCCGAGATGGAACCATTGAAAAAAAACCTTGAAATAATCTTTTGGGGGCTGGAGACATGAGCGCGACAACAGTGATGAAGAGCTTCTTTCCGGCCACTTATTTGTATCACGAAAGTCCCGTCGAGCATGAGAGGCCAAGAGGCCAAGGCAATCAAGGAGAACGCATCAACCGTAGTTCCCTCAAATAAGGCTTTATTCTTGTGAAACCAGAGGAAATAAGCGAGCATGCCAAAGAGTTTCAGATCAAAATTTCTTGAACCAGAGTTGAGGGCATGGGCTGTTCAGAGGGAGAATAGAACCAGCCAAGTATGTCCTTTGCCAAATTCGCCGTGTAAAGCTACAACCAAAAAATAAGTGGAGTGCATTGCTATTCCCCTCTTCACAAAAACTATACGAATCGTCCACTTCAACACCTCGTTTGCATAAAGTGTCCACGAAAGGAAGGGATCCAGTGCAGCACCTCCACAAAAAATGAAGAACCTTAGGTGGTAACCTGCTCTTCCAAAGTTTCTTCCAGCAGCTCTCAGTGAACCACATTAACAAAACGTTGCTTGAGGTCGATTAGAGAGTGGTAAGCCGTTTTAACAGTGAACTTTCCAGATGTGTGGTGATTCCATACCCATTTGTCCTTTGCAAAAGAGTTTCGAATAGGCATCGCAAGGATTTGCTGGGCTATATCCGGAGGAAAATAAGCAACAACTGGATTGGTCCGCCAAGAGCGATTTTCATGGTCAATCAATTCCGAGACAAGCGCATCCTCTGGGAGAACATTTGGCGGGATTGTGAGAGCAGCTGGAATAACATTAGGGATCCAACAATCCTTGAAAATTCGAGTACTTGTTCCCGAGTGAATTACCCTATTGCAACCCTTGAGAAGAAGAGAGCGACCCTCAATAATTCCCCTCCATGTCTGTGAAGGGTTGGACCCCAAGCCCACGGTGAGAAATGATGAACGGGGAAAATATTTCACCTTAAAGACTTTTGCTAACAGGGATGACGGAGTAGTGAGAATCCTCCAACCTTGTTTCGCTAATAAAGCCGTGTTGAAGCAATCCAAGTTCCTCCATCTGATTTTTCCCTTGTGATTTTGTCCCATGCAACCCAACAGATTTTGGAATTTCCTGAATCAGTACTTCCCCACCAGAATTTTTGGATTATGGACGTGATATCATGCAAAAAAACATCGAGAAATTTGAAACAAGACATAGTATAGGATGGAATAGCTTGGAGGACCGACTTGATGAGAATTTTCTTTCCATCTCTAGAGAAAGCTTCCCATTCCAACCTTCCACACTACGGCGAATTGCATACTGAAAGAATTCCGTCTCATCTAAAAGTCCGAACTTGTAGAGAGGGTTTGAATCAATTCATTTATTTAATTTCCCTCAACACTCCCCCTCACTCGTGGGCCGGATCATTGCCTCTACCCTCTGGGGAGGAGGTCCAACGAGTGGACAATTTAAATTGGTGGAGTGCTTTCCACGGGAATCAAACCTAGAATTTGGGCGAGCCTAAGCTCTGATACCATGAAAGAATTTCGTCTCATCTAAAAGTCCGAACTTGTAGAGAGGGTTGAAATCAATTCATTTATTTAATTTTCCTCAACACATAATTACACCTTAATTATAAAATATTTCTAGTAATGGTATAGAATTGTATGTTTCCATTTCACAAGTTCTCCATTCTATTTTTCCATTTCTCTAATTTCTCGATTTCTCTAAAATTCATGATTAACCGTCATCATCTTTAATACAAGATCATTGTTATTTGCGTATTGTCTTAAATATATTTGATTTTTAATTATATTTCTTGATTTGTAGACGTTAAATGATTATCTATCATACTCATCCTTAAAAGTCACTTTATCATTTCAATTACTAATACAAAACTCGCTCGCAAAAGCTAAATGCAAATAGTAAATAAGTATAAATTTGGTGGACGGAGGGAGTATGTAAGTTTTGGGTAATTTTTCGTTTGATCTATGTAAGTTTTGATGTTATTAATATTATTTAGATAGTATCAATATCCGGTACTTTTGAAGGGTGCATAGTAATACTACTAGTATTGCACCCTTGCTGACGCACGGTCATTGTTGTCACTAAATATTTTAGATATTAAAATATTTTTTGGATTAATATAAAATTTAAATTTTATATTGACATCTTGTTATATTTATTTATATTCATATTAATGTAAATTTAAAACTATGATTAATTTTGATATTCTAAAATTACATTTAATTATATTCATAATAATATTGATTTGTTAAGAAAATATTTGCAAAGAAGAATTAACATTCTTCACTTTATAGTATTTGTTTTGAGTTATAAGTACAGTAAATATCACCACCTTTAAGATTTTTATCAATTACAACATACTTTTTTTTTTGCAATTCGAGACAACACATAAAAATGTTATTCGAAATATCTGTTAACTTTTTGTTGCAATAATTTAGTGGCGTGGTTGTCGGGGTTGATATAAATGTCCACGTAAGATGTCAAGACTTATGAATAAAATATATTTTTTTAATTTAAAAGTATTTGTGTATGAAAAATAATATCTAAAATATATTTTTAAATAAAAATAGGGTTACGATTTGGTGGGTGATTTAACGTTATTCTTTCAAAAAATTTGGGAGAAACAATAAAAACATAATTTTTTTGTTCAGGATGAGATTTTTTATTCCTAATTTTTTTTTAAAAAAAATAGATATAGTTTTTCTTTGAAAAAAAATAAAATTGAAAAAAAAAATATTTTTTAATTCATCAGTCGTGGCATCCTACATGGACATATATGTAACAATTCAAGTAGCGACATTATTCAATTGTTGCCAGAAAATGGGCAAATGTTTCAAATTGCAAAATTTAAAAGGTGATGTCTTGAAGTGCAAAGAAAAAAATATGATATGTTGTAATTGGTAAAAACCCTAAGAGTGATGAGGTTTTTGCAATTAATCCTATTTTTTAAGCATTTGTTGTATTAATATTATAATGTATCTATAACAAAGTTCAAATATTGAGGCAATTTATATATTCAAGATAAGAATATCGATTGATTTTTAAAACATATACTTTTGGCATATATATATAAATTAAATTTAGAAATTTATAGTAAAAATTAACTTGTATTAGTATCTTGTTATAATATAAAATTTTAAAAATATATATTTATGTATATAAGATATCTAATATTTTTATTTTAAAAATTATTTTGACAACCAGTAGGTACATTATAAAGTGTTAAAGAAAATATGATAATTCAATGTATAATATTTCAAATAATTAATATTGTAATAATCCTATATGAAAATGACTTTAACAAAAATAAAACATCATGAAAAAATTGTGACATTTGAATATTTATTATTATAGAATTATATATTCCTAAAAACTTCATGAAAAACTACATTTTTTGTGATGCTACAATCATGATTATCATCATGGCACACAATAGAATCTTAAAACCCTAGAGGTTTGTTTTTCTGGAAACAACTGCATACAATTGTCCATGACTAAAAATGGACTTCTGCAAAAATTCCCCTACATTAGAAAACGATTGTCCTTGACTTTTATTTATAGACATAACATATGAAACAATCAACAAAAAATGTCTTCGTTGAAATTTGAATGACAATCTATGACCAGAAGGAGTCAACGCAAACCTAGGTATCAAAGCTAATTATCCGACATTACTTCCCGATAGAACCTTAGCTTCAAGAATATTATCACCCATCTTCATAATAACCAACCTACATATTGAAAAAAAAAAATTCACCACAAATTTAATGAATTGATACATATTCAACCTTTAAAAATATGAGGAAAAAAATTAAAAAGATAATATTAAAAGGCCAAAACTAATTCCATTGCGGAAATCCCTTGATCGTGATCAATGTTTCTAAATAATATTATTGATGTTCCAATTTTGAGATTCAGTTCATGATCAAGAACCCCTGAACGGTTTAGATTATTCCAGAATTCAAAAGTATGCACATCTGAAAGATGATCAACATTTGAATTAGGTAAGGACTATTAGAGCTCAAATAAGTACGTGATTCATTTTCATTCAACCAAATCATGTGATCGCTTATGGACCTAACACATCCAACGTAGGAGCAGAATTGATACTTTCTACAAATAACTGTGATCTTCATCATGTTTTTAAAATAATACATACTATCAACAATAAGATCGATCGGATCATCACCACCTCTCAAAAAGTATCATCCGGATTTTGTACATCAAACCATACTCAGTTTGTGATCTTATACTTCCATCTCCAATAGATGTTATCCAATCGGAAAAAAATTCAATTAGTTTAAGCCACCAACCGATTCTAAATTCTTCAACCACATGGTCCTTGTAAGTTTCAATAAGGTACAATCATTCCACAAAAGAGATGAACTTATTGTAGCTTGAGCAATTTCATGCCTCGTTCCTTTTGAAATAATTGTCAATATATGTCAGAAATCGCCTCCAAACACAACAATCTTATAACCAAATGAAAATCCAGAAGATAACGGACCAGCCAATGCATAATATCCTTCAAAGTTTTATTAAAAGATTCAATATAATATCTATTTACCATCGAAGCCTATATAATAAGATCAATCTTAATCAAAAGTTCGGCAATATGGCTATCCTGATTAAAACATGCAAATAGAATCTTCGATATCATTAATTGGTATGACAAACATAGAATGAGCAAAGAAGTGAAGATATACCACTGCATGCAAAATTAATGACAATCCATATTAAAACATGCGAGTAGAATCTTCGGTATCATTAATTAGTATGACAAACCTAGAATGAGCAAAGAAGTGAAGTTGTACCACTGGATGCGACATTAATGTCAATTTTTTCATTAGAACTCAAACTTGTAGTCTTTCATATAAATGTTTTTTCCAATTTCACTTATCCATACATGGAAAATACCTCAACTCTACCATAATGAATGAACTTGTGTATTGATTCATAAACATCGCATTGTTCATAACTAAGTCTACTCGAAAATACTCATACCCAATCTTGAATTCTAATATGTTGTACATAAACTCCATCATTAACAATCTATCCCGAGAGGAAAAACTAGAATCGTGATTGACATACCCTCAAAGTCCTATAGAGACCAAGAGTCTGCAACATAATTTCAATCTCTATAAGACAACTATTCTTGAATCTTCATATATCATCCTTAATTCTACATAAATTCAACGTTAAATGGATATTAACCAATCTAATTATATTAGGAATAATAAAATAGGACATATGTTATTGGTAAAATAAAATAAAATTATTGTTTAAAAAAAATTGATTACTACATCCATCCCATGATTTTGTTCTAATTTCTATTTCAGTACGTCCCAACATTAATTCACACCCTAAAAAAGAAAAACTCTTTAAAAACTATATCCTCACAATATTCACAAATTTACACAAAATATCATTACTTTTGGGCCCACACATACACACAATTCAACTCATCTCTTAAAACCCTACTCATTATTCCATTTTCTTAATATGTCTGTCGCGTCTGGGGGATGAGCATTCGGTAAATCGATTACCGAACTAAACCAAAATAGTAAAACCGAATTAACTGAATTACGTACCGTAATAAACCAAAACCGAGCCATTTTGATACATAACCGATATTAACCGAATCAAATTTTTCGGTTCGATTTCGGTAAAAAACAAAAAAAACCAAAATAATTTTATATTTTAAATTCTCATCATAAATTCCAAAATTCAATATAAAGGTATTCAAAAATTTAGAATTTAAAAAATACAAGTATTAAAAATTTAGAAATTTAGAAAGTAAAAAATTAAAAAATTCAGAAATGCAAGGATAATGTGTACAAGATCTGTAACAGTAATTTCTTGGCATTCTTGGAAATTTGGAGGTATTCCAAAAAAAAAAAAAAGGCAATAGGTATATACAAAGCTTGGCTGCTGGTATATGGGCTACGACGATGGTGAACCGTGAGTGGGGGCGGCAGCGGGGACCTTTGGGACAACGACGAATTGTGCATCTATGATTGGTGAGTGGTGTGAGTGGTGAGGGTGCATGTAATGAGTCGTGGTCGTGGGTGGGAGAAGTCGGACATTACAGTAACCGTGATGTAGGTAGATGGTGTAAGGGAAAAGAGAATTGAGGGCTGAGCGGCGGATAATTAATTTATGTGGTAATGTAAATGAATTAGGGTTTAGAGGATTGTAATATATATAGTGATATAATTCGGTTCGGTTTCGATTATTCGGTATTTTTACTATAAAAACCAAAATTGAAACCGAATACCAAAAATTTTAAAATTAAAAACCAATCCCGAACCGAACACCGAATCAACCGAATTGAATTTATTAAATTCGGTTCGGCTCAGTTTTTACCAATTAATGCTCACCCCTTGTCGTGTCACATGTGAACAAAATATTGGGACGAAGAGAGTAATTATATATATATATATATATATATTTTTCTAAATATATTATGAATATTATTTAAATTGAAATAATATAATTGAAACTGGTGTAATGGGAATATTGACTTGATCTCCAATATTTTTTGATGATCCACCAATTTAATGTCAGATAAATTTCTTAACTAAATTGTAAAGTTATATAATGTTTAATTTATTTTAATCATTAATCATTTTGACAATCTGCAAAATTTTAAAAATCTATAAATCTTATACATTATATAAATTTTTTATTTAAATAACATCAATTAACGATTTATTTTAATGGGTTGTTATTTTTTTATCCTGTACTTTAGCCAGTTGATTAATAATCTCAATTGTATAAATCTATTACAATAATACATATCACGATCATATATATCGCATTATGTATTAGATTAGAATAATATTATTCAATATTTGATAATGTATGTAGAATATAATATAAATTGATCAACATAAAAACAAAAATTAAAATTAATATCTGATCCTTTTGTGATGTGAACATCTTTTGCTATTTCGTCACAATATTATATTGAAGTATATATAATATTTATTATTTTTATAATTGCATAATTATATATACTAAAAAGATCATATAATTAGTAAGTAAATTAAATAAATTATGATTAATAAAATAATACATAACAATATTTTAAAAAATTCTCCCATATTTTAAAATGTATGTGGTGCAATTTTTTTTCAATAAACATTGGTCTTTGCTGATTCACACGGGATTTCACCACGAGACATACTGGTCGCCGCCGATCATTTAATTGGATATATATATACATTAAAAACCTTCCTCCCATAATAATCAACTTAAGAGAGTTTTAAGAGTTATAAGAGAAAATTTAATATATAAGATGAATCTATTTACTATATTATGATCCATGAACTTATGAAACTCGATTCCAATCATTTTTTAAATGGAAACATGATTTTAATGTTAAAATGGCGCTCTGTCTCATGTATAAAATTGTTGGGAGATGAATTTAATAAAAGATATATGATTTTGATTAAGATCCAAAAACCCCTGAGTATGACATGTTCAGAAAGATCTTGATAGTTGAGTCAGGATTCAGTTTTAGAGTATTCAGGATGTTATCTGCAAAATGTATAGTCAGCAGATATAGATCAGGATAGGTTCAAGACTCAAGAACTCAAGATATTTTAAGAAACCAAGTTTCAAAGATGAAACTTAAGTATCTGAAGACTTCGATTAGAAACCGAGATATCAAGACTCGATGATGATCTTGAGGAATTGAAGACTCAGCATGAAGACTTAGTATATCGGTCCAAGATATCTCAGAAGACTCGAAGACTCAAGACGTTGAAGACTCGAAAGACTCAAGACGCAAGATCAAGATCAAGATCAAGATCAAGATCAAGAATATCAAGGCACAAGAATTATCAAGACTCAAGAATGTCTCAATGCTCAGTATAAACCTGAATGTTCCGAGGCACTGAATATATCTATCTGAAGGATGCAATACTAAGAAGATCGCGATTCCTTAGAAATTAGATATTGCCCAAGACATTCCCATGCAGATAAAAGGAACTAAGACAAAGTGTTGTTAAGGTTATATCAAACTCAGAGTTTGTAACCAAAAGAGTCGTTGAAGGTGTCTACCTTTAACTGGAAAGTCAAAAAGAGGAAGACAAAGATCGTACCATATCGACACATCGATAAAGGATGGTGTCATTGAAAAAAGATGTAAGATGTACAAAAGTTCCAGACTGCAAAAAGTGAAGACCGGCTACATGAAAGGCTATTGCCTAAAACGTGTTAGGGAGTTTCAAACCCTAAATATAGTCGTTCCTCACACACCATAAGAGGAAACTCACGAAGCTATCTCTCCAACGGATAGTTTTCAAGAGTGACCTTGGTGTATGCCTATAAATCTTGGTGACCCTCTACATTGTAAGGTTACGGAAATTTATCAAGAACTCAAGAGCTCAAACTTATTATCGCAAAAAGTTAAAGCACTCGAAAAACTTAGAATTTCCCAAGTGCTTCTATATTGAAGAGAGCTCACTAAACTAAGCCTAGCTTGATAAGATTTATCCAAAGCTTAGTCGAGATATCCTAACCCTTTGCATTGTACTTCATTGTAAAGGATATTGTTGGGAAATTTAGAGTTTTGATGAAAGTTCTAAAACACATGTAATAGGACCCGGTCGGACACATTTAAATACGATGTTTATATTACCGTTTATAGAATACTAGTTGATAATTACTGTATAGAACAACTGATGTAATAGATAGGTCACATATTGAGGGGGAACCTCAATATGTATAGGTCAGATCTGAAGATCCATAGAATAGCTGATATCCGACAGGCCAGTATGCAAGAGAAGAACAGAAGATCAGATCAATCTAATAAAGTCAGATATCTCAGCTAAAGTCATGAAGCTCAAACTCAGAATACTTGGAGATCAGATGACTTCCAGTAGATCAGACCAGAAGACCTACATCAGCCGAGTCTGCTAGTTGAAGCTAAGTCAACCGGCACCAGAAGACTCCATCGTAGATCGATTCTTTGATCGATCAGTCACCACCAGAGAAAAATCGATGTTTCACCAAATCATACGTCGATGATCTGAACAAGAAGAATGCCAACCTTAGTTGGAAGAACAACACTGAAAAGTGCGTCTGCCAACCAATAAGAACGAGACACGTATGATCGGAGCCGAAATCACGGGATTTAGTGCTGCTCTATCTAACGGCTATAAAAGACACTATTCATGCTTTCGGCCATGCCGTTCCTGAAGCACGTCACATCAATCCTGCAAGCCTACCAAATATCCTGAAATTCAAATTGCTCTCCAACGGCTCTTTTGATTTCGAGGTCTATAAATATGGGATCACACTTCAGAGTGAAAAAATGGAAACCCTGAAATGATCAAGAAGCTCAAGCTATAATCAGATTTCCGCACGAAGAACACGAACTAGAAGATTATTTTATTAAGTGTTCATCCCATAAGTTCTTAGCATAGAAATCTTTTCATCTAGCTGATAGACTACCTTAAACACTAGAAAAGATTTCATAGTTGGAACCAAAACAATCTTATCCAAACCCAAAGTTAGGTTAAGTTGTTTAGCAAGATTTCAGACTAGGGTTTCTAGTTCTGATTTCTGGGATCGGTTGAGTGAGAACTCTTTAAATATCTGTTGGTGTACTGTGTTGGAATAACACAAAAATCTAAGTCCAGTTGGTTTAGTTGGTGCCCCTTGTGATAGGGAAGAGTGGACGTAGGACTGGTTTGTCCGAACCACTATAAATCTTGTGTGCCTTTACCTGCTTTGTTTAACTGTTTACACAATCGCACACAACTATTAAAAGCAAAGATACATATTCTAAGTTAAGATCGGTAGCACCAAGCTTCGATCGATCAAGTTTGACACTTTAGTCAACTGGTTAAAAGACTGACTTTGGAATCTGATTTATCAAAACTGGTTTTTCACACGGGTAAAACTTAGCTTCCGCACAAATCAGTTAAACTGATAGATACCGAATCGATCGCCTTGAAGCGATTAGTAAGTTAGATATCGATCCAAACGGATTCACTTTGCACTCGATCGGCTAAATCGCCATCACACCTGATCTGCACGAAAAGTTTTCAGAAGTCTATTCACCCTCCCCTCTAGACTTACGCCCTCATAAAACTTCGTTCGGGACCTACAAGTGGTATCGAGCAAAGGGTTCTTCTCTGCACCAATCGCTTTTTGAGTATCATCGATTCTTGAGGAAGAATCTTTGTGGTTAATTGAACAGATCTTGAAAAACCGTTTTTCAAACTCATTCTTTTTCCAAAATCACTCAGCATAGACAACACCTCTGGTAAGTATCATGATCTGTCGAAGTTCTCAATTGATGAGTATGCAGATTGGGCCATTTATATGTGCAACCATCTAGGTTCGATTAGTGGCAGAATGATGGAAGTCATCGAAAGAGGACCCATCATCATATATCACGACAACCTTGCGGTTGGAGGAGATCCGCACTTTGCCCCGGAAGTTTGCCCCCAAGTTTTGGATGCGAGGAAAAAGCCCAGATACTTGATGGATCGCCAGCATATTATCAGAAGACGATGGATAATTACCAGATAAGATTAAATATCCGAAAAATCAAAGCAATGTGGGATACTCTAGCTGAGATATGCGAAGGAAATGATCGGATCAAAGACAAACCGTCTACAAGCGAACCGGTGAAGTTCAAAAAAAGATGTTTGCTTAAACGAGACCATCAACGAACTTCGATGGAAGGTTTACTATGTCAGTGAATAAGCTACAGAACTTGGTAGAGAGATGTCAGACAAGGACATCAACTACAAGATCTTAAGATCTCTCACCAAGAAATGGGATATGAAAGTCACGGTAATCAAGGATTGCCAAGACATTTCAAAGATGAAGCCGAGTAGCTTGTTCTTAAGCCTTAAATCTCACGAGTTCGATTTAATTGAAAGAGGACAAGCAGATGAAGATGAGGTGCCCGCTGAAGCCTCAACTTCTAAATCAGTTGCGTTTAAGGCAACCAGCAGCAGATCGAAGGCTAATGAACCTATTGGAAACACCATAAGTCAGCGAATCAGACGCTCCGCTACTTAGAAACTAGAAAAATCAAATATTCAACTTGGTAAGTATCGAAGATTCTATAAAGATTATCAACATAGCCGAGGAAGAGATAGGAGATCAGCCAACAGATCTCCAGAAAGAACCAGATCTGATGATCGAAGAGATCACAGAGAAGGAAAGAAAAGAGATAATCTAAATGATGAGAGAAGAGATAACCGATCTGACAGAAGGAGTTCAGACTACTATCAGAAAGGGAAGTCACCTGATAGATCATACGCATTTTAGTGATTCACCCGAAGAAAAGGTTCCGTGGATCAAGGAGCGTGCTTCAACTTTGAGAAGCCAGGTCACTATAGCGCAGACTGCCCAGACCTGACGCCAAAAGAAAGGGAAGAAAAGAGGAACATAAGAGAGCAACGTTATATGGACAGAAAAGCCATGGTTGCTGACACATCCGGAATTGATGATTCCTATTCCGCCTCTCGAGGATTCTCGGATACTCCTTTGTAGAAGATTTAAATCGATAAGCAGTGTTGTTGACTTCTATGAGAATGAAGATCCGATATTCTCTTCGATGACGATGAGATCTCGCTTCGATGGCCAAGGAGGACCTATCTGAGGTAACCTCCAAACCTTCTGCTTTGTCTGCTTTTACACCTGCTATCATTAGCACACCTGCTGGGGAGATTAACCTGCAGCTCTACTCTGAGCAATTGCTTGATGATCTCTCCAATGCAGTAGACACTTATGCTATAGTGGAAGTTTGAGAATGACAAGTCGAGGATTAGAAATAATCGACTTGCTAAAAGAGAACGATCTCAAAGAAAAGCTTCAACTTAAATTAAATTTGAAACCGCCGTAAGGCAATCGAGAACTTAACATTCTCGAAAGTTAAATCTTCGATCGAGAAGTTCGATCAAAGGTCACTAGCAATTAACAAACAAAGAAGTCGATGACTTCAAAATCCTTCAAGCAAAATTTGATGAGCTATTCCGAATGCATGAGAGTCTAAAATCGTCTGAGGATAGTTTGCGGAAGAAAATAGAGGTTTTTACAAAATCATCTAAAACTGTTCAAGATATGAACACCTATTTTCGAACAACGACTAACAAGAAGGGACTTGGGTATGAGAACCCTTCCACATCCTCAAAAGCCCCGACTGATTCACCTCAAAAAGGTGTAATCAGACGAGTTTCTGACAAAGATACACCAAAAGCCAAACTTGTATCTAGTAAGGAAAAAAAGACCGATTGAGCGGGTAAGGCGGTGCCTAACCGTATGGGAAATGTAAATGGACCCTAACCGGTAAAGCATCAGCCGAGGAATCAACAGAAGAACCCAGTTCTTCTGAAGAGACCTCAACCTGATCAACAGATTAGGTATCAGAAAAGACAACCCGGTAAAAGGGAAGTCTAATATGAGACCCAATCAAGGTCACCGCCGAATAAGCACGCTTTAAGGTAAACGGCAAAACCACCTATGCCAAAAAGATATGAATCTTTTGATGGTAGCAGTCGTACCTACCCCAATAATTAGAAACCTAGGGTCACAAGACTTTTTGAACCACAATCGATGAAAAGAAGACAAAACAAAAAAGATAAATCCCAAGTCTTCTAAGTCACCCAAGGTTCACACTAATAATCATACTAATCGAAAAAGCATATAAAGAGACGTATGATTATGTTGATAGGTATGGGAGACAAATCAGCCTTCGATCTAACCGATCTCAATAGAAGTGCTCGCTTTTGTATGGATCCCCAAAACCAATCCTAACCCCTCAGACCCAATCCAAAAAGGGGTACCTAAAGCCCGATTTGGTCCGCAGTTCGCTTAGGTCCGCCAACAAAGGAGGTGTGCAAGCAACTATCCGGTACATCGATAGTGGATGCTCAAGGCACATGATTTGAAGCAAACATCTACTCAAATTCTTACATAGAAACGTAAAGGCCCACGTGTACTCTTCGGTGATGATAACTTTGGTTATACCAAAGGATTCTAACCTTAGAGAATGATGATGTACAAATAATCGAGTCTCGTATGTCGAAGGTCTAAAGCACAACCTATTATCGGTTTCACAATTACTGCGACAATAGATTCAAGTGTTGAGTTCTCGAACGATCAATGCACTATCAAAAATCGAGCCACTCAACAGATTTTGCTAACTGGATCAAGGAAAGGGACGATCTACACAGCAGATTGGAACAGTTGCCCAAGAAAGGCATGCCTGATTGTTAAGAGTTCCAAAAGTAGCAGTTGGCTCTGGCACAAAAGAATGAGTCATCTGAACTTTAAAACTCTTAATAAGATAACAAGGATGTCTCTAGTGGAAGGACTTCCGAATGAAGTATTTTCAAAGGATCAGACATGTGCTGCATGTCAGAAGGGAAAACAGGTCAAAGCTTCATTCAAGGGAATTCCTGGACCGGCATCCAGCAGAGTATTGCAGCTGCTTCATATGGATCTATTTGGACCCGTTACACCCGGTCGATCTCGTGAATGACGAAATATACTCGTAATCGTGGATGTCTACTCCAAGTTTACAGGGTTATATTCTTACATAAGAAGAATGAGGCGACAAATCGAAGATACCCGAAATGCTAAAAAGATTACAAAATGAGAAGGGGTGTCGATGTAGTAAAAATCGACCCGGATAAAGGTGCATGAAATTTACGAACTCTTTTATTAATGATTTTTGCTCTAAGTTTGGTATACAGCCATGAGACATCACCGCAAGAACGCCACAATAGAATGGAGTAGCAGAACGGAGAAACAGAACTCTCAAAGAAGCTGTTCGCACGATGTTAGCTGAACATGCAATACCAAGCCGTTTTCGGCGTAAGCTATAAACACTGCTTGCCATACTCGTAATGATGTCTTCCGACTAAAGCTCACTACAAAACACCCTATGAATTGTGGAAGGGCAGAAAACCTCGTGTTTCTTACTTCCATGTTTTTGGGTGTAAGTGTTTCATACACAACAATGAGAAGAGTCAGTTGAAGACTTTTGAGGCCAAGTCAGATGAGGGTATATTCCTAGGATATTCCTCATTTAGCAAGGCTTTCAGGGTTTACAATAGACGAACCCTAGTTGTGGAAGAAACACCCCATGTAGTCTTTGATGAAGCATCTTACGAACAAGAGAAATCGCCTCGAAACAAGATGTACCGATCAACCAAGACTGATGCTCGGAAAAATGGATCAACTAACGATCAAGGAAAAAGGATTAGAAATCGTAATAAAGATACATTCCGGATCTAGTCGATTCACCGGATCAATCGATCCTAAGGTACGAAAAAATCGCCGATGAAGAAGTTGGTACAATTTGAGAAAGATCAATCGAACCATCCGGTTCGGGGGAACACTGAAGTTCCCACGAAACGACATCGAGATATGATGAGTCCAACATCAGCTGAGACATGTTCTTATCAAGTGGATCATAATTCTGCACCACTCCCAATCGCTAGTAATGAACCTTTATCAGAAATGGATGATGTTCTCCAAATCAACGCAAATCAGAACTGAAGGACCTGGATAACCAGTCATCCAACTGATCTGATCATCGGAGACCCATCTGATAGAGTTAAAACTAGACATCAGATTGGTGAAAGTGCCATGTAGTGTTGTTATTCTGCCTCTGAAGGAACCAACAACAAAGAGAGGAAGCTCTACAAGACGCAAGTTGGATTCTACCCATGCAGGAGAGGAGCAAATCCGAAAGAAATCAAGTTTGGGAACCGTGGACGGACCAACTCATCAAGACGTAATTGGCACGGTGGGTATTCAAGAACAAGAGAGATGAGAAAAATGTCATAACCAGGAATAAGGCAAGACTTGTTGCTAAGGGGTATTCACAATCAGAAGGAATTGATTATGATGAGACCTTTGCACCAGTCGCTCGCCTAGAAGCCATTCGGCTGTTTCTGGCATATGCTTCACACAGAGGGTTCACTGTGTATTAGATGGACGTAAAGAGTGCATTCTTAAATGGGGTACTAGCAGAGGAAGTTTATGTCGAACAACCTCCAGGCTTCGAAAAGAGCAACCAAGTGTACCATTTAAGAAAAGCTCTTTATGGCCTGAAACAAGCTCCTCAAGCTTGGTATGATACACTCTCTCGGTTCTTGATAGATGAGGGTTCACTAAAGGAACAAAGATGTAACCTTATTCAGAATAGAAGATGGAGAAGATATTCTGATGGTTCAGATATACGTGGACGACATCATCTTCGGATCTCCTAACAAGAGTCTATGTGAAAGATTCAGCAAACTGATGCAAGGGAAGTTCGAGATGTCCATGATGGGGCAGATGAGTTACTTTCTGGGTCTACAAGTGAAACAAAGTACAGAAGGGATATTCATTTGCCAAGCAAAGTACACTAGGAATTTATTGGCTAAGTTTGGAGTTCAAAACCGTAAAAGCCAAAATTCCTATGATGACCGGATTCAAGATGGATCCGGATGAGAATGGTCGAAAAACAAATCGAAAAGAATATAGGGCTCTCATTGGATCTTTACTATACCGAACGCCAATGAGACCGGATATCACTTTTGGCAAAGAGGTGTATGTGCGATTTCGAGCAAATCCAATGCAAAGCCACCTAGAAGCGACTAAGCGGATTCTTAAGTATCTGAAGGGACAAGAAACCTTGGTTTATTTTACCCATCGATGATAATCTAGAGCTTAGTGGGTATTCTCGATTCTCATTATGGAGGTTGCAAGATTGATGAAAAATCAACCTCGTGAACTTGTCGGGCTTTTAGGAATTAAACCGATCTCGTGGTTTTTCAAAAGAAGGACATCGGCCATGACATCTACTACTTGAAGGTAATATATGGTCATAGGAAGCTATTGCTCCCAACAACTTCCTCGCTTAGTCGTCAAATGAGGGATTATAACATTGTAGCTAAGAATGTACCTATATTCTCAAGATGTAGAATAGTTTATTGCAATCACTCGTAATCTGTTCTACATACAAGATGCAAGCATGTGGATGTCGAAAACCATTTTATAAGAGATCATGTTGAAAAGAAGAATATCGAAATGGAAAAGATTCATACCGATATACGTAAAGTCGATATTCTAACCAAGCCACTAAATGAGGTCGATTCGAGAGAATTATGCAATGAGCTAGGGCTTCGGATCTTGGAGAAAAAACACCTAAAATGCTTGATGGATCGATCTCGAAACCGGTTGGTTAAGAGACTAACCAAAGTTAAGAGGAATCAGTTGAGTTTGGTATCTCAATCGATCGTAAGATCGATCGGAACCGATATGAGAAGGCGATCGATTCTACGCTTTATCGATTAAAAGAAACTCGACGATTAAAGAAACTGATCAGATTAAAGGATTATCTGATTAAATGAATTGGGTTATTTCACACTTTATAAGTCGATTAAGCTGATATTCAACAAGCAAGATTCACAAGATTAAAGCTTACATCGCATAAGAAAAACAAAAATTTACACAACAATGGAATAATAGAAATTTTCATTGATAAAGACCCGAAGGTCAGGTTTACATTACAAGTTACAAGTACAAGAGGACCCGGAGGTCAGTACATAAGTCATAAACCAAAAACCCTAAACCTTCATCCTAACCCTAGAAGAGGGGGAGAGAGAGAGATTTTAAGATCTGATTCTCCCATTTTCCTCCACTTAACAAGGGTGAGAAGGCTTTGAAATAATCCTAAAGGCACTCGCAGAAGCTAAAATCAATGGAGCGAGAGAGGCCTTGATAGGATTTCTAAGCCAGGAGCCCTTAGACCTGAAGTCAATGGGCTCTCCAGCTGTTAAATGAAGCACATGTGCTAAGAAAGTGGTTCAAAGACCTTATGGGCACATGTGTTACATGCAAAAATAGAGTTGATATACGAAGATCAGTTGTTGTCTGATCAAGACCGTATATCAAACTCATGTTTTATATCAGACTGAGTCTGTTGATGCTAGTTCATCATCTCGATACACACACAAGGTGCACACGGTTAAGAGAAGTGTCTTCTCAGTTGCGACAGCAGATCCGCCGCCTTGGTGGTAGAGAAGCTTGGCAACAATTGTATGTGTAATCTTTGATGACGACGAAAACAGTGATAAGGGACACACGGGGTTGATTTGAGAAGCTGAAATCATTGAAAAAGGGGTAAAGGTTTTTGCCGGAAGTTTCACCGGAAATAAGGGTTCACCAGAATGCATGATTTTTACAAAGAAGATAAGTATGGTGAATGGGTTATGTTGTGTAAATCATTGGTCCAATTTATAGAGGCCAAGCAAGGGTGCAAATGCAAAATTGATTTCTCAAAGCCTTTTAGAGAAATCTGCATCTCAAGGACAGCGTGTAGGAAACACGCGACTGATAATTGGATAAATTTATGGTGATTTGACATTACGAAGAATCCAGACTACTATTACACATGTCAAATCGTGTCAACTTAGGGAATCGAGACTACTATTCAATTCTTCAAGAACTAAGTTTTGGCAGTAAACACTTATCCCAAGAATTGGCTTGGTCTGAGTAGAATCAGATTAGGTCAACTGAAATCTGATTAGATAAGAGACTGATCAGAGTTGAGCCTGATACCTCAACAAATCAGATATATCAGTCTATAAGAAAACAGAAATATCAGTTGAAGGGGGAACTTCAACTGATCAAGGAGGATCAGAAAAGGGAAATCAGACGCAAAGTGAAGCGGATCAGTTGAAAAGAACATTTGGGAAATTATAAGGATTAGGCAGAAAACTAAGATCAACAAGTGGGATCAACAACTATCAAGTGGTATTGACTGATTACAATATCAATCAACCAGATACGCTTTTCTATTCCCTTGTTTATTGCTTACTTATTTGTTTTTATCTGATATTACTTGCCTTACTGTACTCATTACCTTTTGTGACGTATTTCCTGCAAAACATTTAATGCGGACGTGGGGTACTTGTATTAATTGCTACAAAATGTGCTTTTAAATCCAAAAGGTATTCGTGCGTGCTTTTCCTGACCATACGATCAAAACCGCTTAATCTGGATCGTTTAACCTTTTCAAACGGTTGATCTTCCAATCTCGTTTTTCCCTCCTCCTCCTTATAAAGGTTCATCAAAACCCTACCAGAGTTTTCTTATTCCAAACTTGCGATTTACTCTCTGAAAACTCAAAATTAACTTTCTGTGATTCAAGTGTTTTCTTGAGATTCAAACTCATTTTCTGAAAAACTGAATCTGGTAATTTCTGGTTATTTGATGATTTTCTTTTTCAAAATCCTTTGATCATATAGATTATGTCTATATATGTTATCCTGCGATATGCCTTATCTTTTCTTGATATCCGTATGTGTTTATCGACACTAGGCACGTGAATGTGTCCGATGATCTATACATGATATCTTTATGTATATGCACAATCTTAATCGAGTCTATCTTGTTGTAGATGGCCACTCCGCGGTATCACGAAAAGATTATGTGCAACTATCTTTGATCTAGCGACAAAGATTGTCCATGACAAATTCATACAGCTTTGGTGTTACGCGATCCGTAATCCATGGAAGTGGAGCAAATTCTGAAGAAAGGAGGCCTTGAGAAATTCTGTGCTGCTCACTGCAATCCAGTGATGCAATATGAAGCACTCGAATTCTTAAGGAATTTGATGGTAGATACAGACACCCCTGGAGATGAACTGACCTCTTCAGTTAACGGAGAGGAGATCAGACTGTCGAATGCGGACATAACACGCCCTGCTCAAATGCCCAAAGGAAGAATCTCACTTGCGCACTACAGGGAGAATGAAGATGAGCTGATCAGAAATGAACTCTTTAGGGAAGCTGACAAACATCAGACCGCAGGTTTTATCAGACCGATGCTAAAAAGGAAATACCGACTGTTGTTTGACATATTGTCAAAAACAATCATGGGTATTTCATTCAAATTTCGATGCTCTAACATCACGGTCAAACTCAGATAAAGATGGTCGCGATAATTGTTGAAGCCAAGAACATCAATTGGCATGGCTTCCTGAAGGCCATTCTACTCCAAGAACATGAAAATTTTGGAGTTAATGAATGGAGGCAGGTCTATCTGAAGAAGAGGATCGGCAATCTCAACTAGGTTCTGCTTATCTTGAAAGACAAACCGCCAAATGCTTTGAATGGAACTGAATGGATCAAGTCCTACAAGGCCTTCCTCACAACAACTTCAACTATATATGGGCCACCGATGATGATATCGCCCCACTCCCAAAAAAGTGAAGAAAGGAAAAATAAAGGAGGCAAATTTCCTACACACCAGATGCTCCCCAAAAAGAAGAAAAAAAAAAATCGTGAAAGCTCAAGAGAAGAGGCCAAAGAAGGCAAAACAGCCTCCATGACTCTGCTTTTCGAAGATGAGTCGATGTCGAAGGAGAGCTGAGATCGGCTGATCGCACAAAGATCGTGAAAAAAAATCGACAGCAAAGCTTCGTTGAGAGCTCGCCAGAACATTCCGAGGGCGAGCAAGAGACGAACGATCTCCTTCTCCTCAAACTCAAGTTGACTCCGCCAGACTTCTCGCCATCGAGCATGTTTCTCCTTCTCTTCCACCGCCCAAGAAACCCGAAACTACACCCGATTCAACCGTAAAGCTTACCTGCATTGAGCCGCACGTAATTGCTTCGACAATGTAACCTCTACAGTCGAGCCAATCAACCAACTTCCGCCTACTCAAGCACAACCGTAACCCTCTACATCTCATCAACCTAATCTGGGTCGATCCAACAAATAATTCCTCGAGTCCAGATCATCCAAGACCATCACCGGAAAATGGTTAGATGCAAATTGAACGAGATATTGATGCGATGTATCCAGAGTGATAGCCCATCCTCGTTATCGAGAGGAAGTTATGGAGATCCTCACATGGAAAGATCTCCGGTTAAAGAGCTTCTCAGACTTTATGATGATTATAGAACATATGGGAGGTGCTGATGAATTTGCAGATTTTGATTCCGATATGAAGAAATCTGCTCAAGTAGGATCACCAGCTGAGCTGATAACTGCTGAATCAATTAAAGCTCGATTCACGCGAAGCCGGGTTGATCAACAAGGCGAATCGAGATCACCAAGAAGCTCCTGAAGCAGATATGCCTATGAAGGATGCGGGAGCTGCCGATGATGGTGGAACTGGTGCTGTAGTTCATGACCAACCACTGGAGGCACAAACAACTGAAACAGATCAAGTGACGCATAACATTCCTACATCTCACATCACCGCTGATCAACTTCAGGAGATCAGATCATGTCTCAAAGATCTCCTGAAAGAAGAAGTTGAGGGAGTGATAGCTGATCAGAGGCAGATTGGCCTCAAAGAAATAACAGATCAAAGGGAATTGGCTATTTCCCAGATTGAGGCAATCAAAGATCAGTTCTCCCAAACTGTGACTACCGTGTCTGCCGAACTTATAAAATCAGTTGATGACAAGCTAATTCAGGTCGATCAACAACAAGTTTCTTTTCTGATGCTCACTGAAAAGCTAGAATTGACTGAAGAGAAACTTGACAAACTAATTCTTACCCTCTCTACTGCCATGGAATCTGTCAAGACTGAGCTGATCTCGAAGGTTCAAAGTCTAACTGCTCAAGCTCAAGGTTTATCTGTTGCAGATCTCAACAGGGCGATATCAGTCAGCTTTGGTTCTCTGACCTCCCACCTCACTGCTCTTTTTTATCAAACCAAAAAGGGGGAAGGACATAGTGAGAAACCAACTGACACTATCAGAACAACAGAAGACCTGATTCAGACAGTTTAATCTTATGGACAAAGACTAGACCATCTGGATCTTTTTGCTAACGAAATTTCTGAAAAGATGGAAAATTCAAAGGCAAGAAAGGGGTGCTGCGGTGCTTTGGGACATCACAACCGTACCGATCCACTCAAACTAAGAAAGTCACAAGAAGCACAGCTAACCAAATTCAGACCGATAAGAAACTGGCTGAGAAATTGTCCAAAGAGCAGATTGCGGAAGAAGCCCGAATAAGTGAAGAAGAGAGAAGGGCAGAAAAATTGGCACAGGCAGAAGATCTGAAGAAGAAATTCAGATCGAGGGCGAAGAAAGGAAAGGCTGGAAAATCTGTACCAGAACCTCAGCTGCCAGCAAGAGTTGATGAGATCATTCCAAAAACTGCTGCACATGCTGAGAGGTTTGAGGAATGGAATAAGATCAGAAGTGAATGGCTTCTGGATGCCTTTGTTCTTGGTCTTGTTCCACAAGAAGAATCTCCAGATGCTGAATTCCTCAACTGGTTGGAAAACAAACATCCAGATTTTCTGAAGTATCTGGAAAATGAGGCCAAAATAATCAATGTAAAAATATCTCGCCAAGAGTATGATCTGTTGGATTACTCGAAGAAGGCAGATGGCTCATTTGATGACCGCATTTTTCAGAGATTCTATTTTGACATCCTGAGCAAAATGCGCATAACTGATCCTCAGCAGACCAATGATGTCAAATGGAAACTATATCAGATTTTCAACGTACCTCAAGATCAAAGAGAGATGCCAGAAGGATACAAGCCTAAAGAGTGAAGAATCAGAAAACTTCTCAGGATCAATTGTTTTTAAATTCAAACTTTTCTGATGTAATATGTAATCGACAAATCTAATGAGAAAAGTTTATTTTTCTGATCCTAAGATAAAATCTCATTGTCTTCTGATTATGTGCTCTTTACTGTTCTATATTTATCAACTGTGATTGGTTTCTCAAAGTGTTTTGGTTTCATTAAAAAGGGGGAAATTGTTGGGAAATTTAGAGTTTTGATGAAAGTTCTAAAACACATGTAATAGGACCAATCGGACACATTAGTAATCGATGTTTATATTACCGTTTATAGAATACCAGGTTGATAATTATCAGATAGAACAACTGATGTAATAGATAGGTCACATATTGAGGGGGAACCTCAATATGTATAGGTCAGATCTGAAGATCCAAAGAATAGTTGATATCCGACAGGCCAGTATGCAAGTGAAGAACAGAAGATCAGATCGATCTGATAAAGTCAGATATCTCAGCTGAAGTCATGAAGCTCAAACTCAGAATACTTGGAGATCAGATGACTTCCAGTAGATCAGACCAGAAGACCTACATCAGCCGAGTCTGCTAGTTGAAGCTAAGTCAACATGCACGAGAAGACTCCATCAGGTAGACTGATCAGTTCTGACTGATCAGGTCAGCTCACCAGGTGAAAACTGATGTTTCACCAAATCATACATCGATGATCTGAACAAGAAGAATGTCAACCTTAGTTGGAAGAACAACACTGAAAATTGCATCTGCCAACCAATAAGAATGAGACACGTATGATCGGAGCCGACAATTAAGGGATTTAGTGCTGCTCTCTCTAACGGCTATAAAAGACACTATTCACGCTTTCGGCCATGCCGTTCCTGAAGCACGTCACATCAATCCTTCAAGCCTACCAAATATAGCCTGAAATTCAAATTGCTCTCCAACGGCTCTTTTGATTTCGAGGTCTATAAATATGGGATCACACTTCAGAGTGAAAAACCGAAAACCCTTAAACGATCAAGAAGCTCAAGCTATAATCAGATTTCCGAACGAAGAACATGAACTAGAAGATTATTTTATTAAGTGTTCATCCCATAAGTTCTTAGCATAGAAATCTTTTCATCTAGCTGATAGGCTACCTTAAACACTAGAAAAGATTTCATAGTTGGAACCAAAACAATCTTATCCAAACCCAAAGTTAGGTTAAGTTGTTTAGCAAGATTTCAGACTAGGGTTTCTAGTTCTGATTTCTGGGATCGGTTGAGTGAGAACTCTTTAAATATCTGTTGGTGTACTGTGTTGGACTAACACAAAAATCTAAGTCCAGTTGGTTTAGTTGGTGCCCCTTGTGATAGGGAAGAGTGGACGTAGGACTGGTTTGTCCAAACCACTATAAATCTTGTGTGCCTTTACCTGCTTTGTTTAACTGTTTACACAATCGCACACAACTATTGAAGCAGCATACATATTCTAAGTTAAGATCAGCTAGTACCAAGCTTCTGATCTGATCAAGTTTGACACTTTAGTCAACTGGTTAAAAGACTGACTTTGGAATCTGATTTATCAAAACTGGTTTTTCACACGGGTAAAACTTAGCTTCCGCACAAATTAGTTAAACTGATAGATACCGAACTGATCTGCCTTCAGGCGATTAGTAAGTCAGATATCAGTCCAAACTGATTCACTTGCACTCTGATCAGACTAACTGCCATCACACCTGATCTGCATGAAAAGTTTTCAGAAGTCTATTCACCCCTCCCCTCTAGACTTCTGCCCTCACAAAACACATTCGGGACCTACAGATATCTCATCCTAGTTGGAAACCAACCGAGAAACCCCAAACCCTTGAGAAGGTAGTTGGAGTGTGTTTGTTGGTGAGAAGAGTTGTAAAGAGTTAGTAAACTACGCGGAGTAGTCAGAAAACTCCAGAGGAGAAGTTAGTAAGCTACAGAGGTAGTCTGAAAGCTTGTTTGTGTTTGAGTTAGTAAACTACGGAGGTGGTCAGAAAACTCAAGGTCGGGTTGAGTAAGTAAACTACGTGGAGTAGTCAGAAAGCTCAGGCCCGAGTTGAGTAAGTAAACTACGCGAGGTAGTCGAAAAGCTCAAGTGATTAGTGAATTTCTCTCGAGGATCGAGAGAGTGGACGAGGAAGCTTGAGTCTCTCAACCACTATAATTCTTTGTGTTGTTTATTGCTTTCCTTATCTGCGTGCTTAACTCGCTGCATTGACTCGAATTTGAAAGCATACTTTTTCAATCGATATTCGGTTGGAATCAATCCACCGAAGTTGCATAACCTAATCATGACCTAATCACTATTCCATAAAAGGAAGGTTTTTTTAAAGAAAGCTTAAAAAGAGTATAAACTAAGGACCAACCATTCCGCTGGCCGAGTAGCTAAAACAGATAGTTACCAAACCGAACGCGTTTTCTTACGAGGGTTCAATAAGTTAGTTATCTCGATCCAAGCAACTCGGGATCTCTCGATACTCGGGACTCGGTTGGGATTATCTCGAGGTATCCGAAAGCATTTCGGGATCACTTTGCCTCGATAGTCTTTGACTCAGAGCGATCTGTGCTTCTCAGAACCTAATCTTCAGGATTATCTGACCCAAGTTGACCTCAGTAAGAAAAAGTTTTAAAAATACTGAACACGTGTATTCCCCCCCCATACACGTGTAGACTCGTTTGCACCGACCAACAAGTGGTATCGGAAGCGGGGTTCAACTTGACCACTGCTTTGTTGACCAAAGTTTTATTTTCTAAAAATACTTGTGGTCTATCTGAACTGATCTTATTTGCTGAATTTTTCAAAGCTCAGATAAAAATGTCTTCTAAAAAACTTCACATGTTCTCAGTAGAGAACTATGATTTATGGAGACTGAGAATGCAGGCTCACCTGTATTCCAAATATGAGCGTATGTGGAGAGTGGTCTCTCAAGGACCATTCCAATTTACTGTGGTGAATCCCAGAGGAACAGAAGATAAGAGAATTGATCCTAGAGCGGAATTTCCTAAGTCTGATGACCAACTGACTCCTGAGGAGAGAAAGTTAGTCAATCTAGACTACATTGCTAAAGACACACTATACAGTACAATTGATGATGGTGTGATGGGAATGATCTCTCACCGTAATCTTTGCTAAAAGAGATTTGGGATACACTACTTGTAATGTGCCAAGGCACGATCATCATATAAAAGAAAATAAACTTTCAAAGGCCAATTGGAAAGTTTGATAGTTTTGAAATGGATGATGGTGAATCAATAGACAAATTGGAAGTCAGATTCACTAGCATCATGAATGATCTAAATGCACTTGGAAAGAAATATCCACAAAGAGAAGTTGCATTGAAAATTCTTAGAGGTCTTTCTAAGAAATGGGATATTCATGCAGTGGTGATTGAAAACACCGAGAACATTAATTCAATGCCATACCAACAAGTCTTCTCTCGAAATTTGAGGCCTATGAATTTGTAATTGATAAGAAATCCAAAAAGGTCGACAAAGAAAGATGATTCATCATCTAGTAAGAATGTGGCTTTAAAAGCCAAAGATAAAACCTGTAAAACTAGAGAGTCTGAGAACCCCCATACCAAAAATCAGGATGAGCTTGAGGAAAAGCTAGCACTAGAGAGTCTAAGAACCCCCATACCAAAAATCAGGATGAGCTTGAGGAAAATCTAGAACTGATGGCAAGGAGGTATGAAAGACTTAATAGTAGATTTGAAAAATACAAAAACTATTACAGGAACCACAGTACCGTAAGAAAAAACCCGAGGACGATCAACCGAGAAGAAGAAGGACACGAAAGTTTGAGGATCTTCATCCAGAAAGAAGGACTCCAAATCTAAAGAAGAAAGTGATCAGGATGATGATACCAACAAATGCTATAATTGCCAAAAGAAAGGTCACTTCCAAAGATGATTGTCCGGTTTTGAGTGCTAAGGAGAAGAGAAAGGCAAGCTAAAAGAGAGAAAGATGTTCTCTAGCAAAAAAGCCATGGTTGCGGAAGAAGAACACTCGAGGAGGATCTAGCTCTTTTCGGATGAGATATTCTCGAGCATAAAGAAAGTGATGACATTTGTCCGATGGCCATTGAGGAGGTAAACTCTTCTTTCTCTCGTTGTTGCTCCTACACTAGCACAAGAGTTTTCAAGTTCCACCGAAAAACAATCATTTTGACTTTGATGGATTCTTTTGAGAATCGATGAAGGACTATGCTTTGTTTTACAAGAAGAACCGCTAAATAGAACTCAAGAGCGCAATAAGGAACCGAAAAGTCAAAAATCTAAAATGGAAAGACTCTAGCAATATCAAAATCACTTCTCAATTAATGGGAGCTATTGATGAACCGGATGTTCGAAAGTACAAATCTCGAAGAAAGAGAAGTTGATAATGACCCTAATCGAAAAGCTAGAGAAATCCAATCAAGAGATTCAAATAATCAGACTAAGTTCAATGACCTCTCCGAGAAGCATGAAACTCTACAGAATCGTGAGGATAGTGCATGTAAGAAGTTAACTCTATTGAATAATCGCATCTAAAGTAATAGATGAAATTCAGAGTTACCAGAGATCCGCCACTATAAAAAATCTGGATTGGGATACATTCCAGGGGGAACCTCACAAGGTCATCTAAATGTTTGCATCAAGTAGCAAGAAGACAATCTTTGTAAAACCAAAGGGCACCCACACTTCAAATCAAGAAATGCCCAAGGTGCTTTACAAGGGAAAAGGACACGTGGTACCAAAGAAAACCGAATGATCAAAGTGAAAAGCCCAAACCTCGGTGAAGGCTAGAAAACCCGAGCACTTTCGATTGAAAAGTTCGAGCAAGTACTTCAAAGCCTCGGGCTAAGAATGCAAACCCGAAAGGCTCCACATCAACCATCAGAGGAATCCTCGATGAGAAAAACACTCGGCGAGAGACATTCTCAATCAAGAGACCAAGTCCTCAGTATACTGAAAGACCCAGATTTTAGTACAGGCAACCTGAACCCACTTGCCTAAGGGTAAAGGTTACCTAAACCCGAGTCATCAAAGATTTAGACCGGCTGCACAAAAGCCTAAGCATCCCAACAAAAGGCCCGAACCAAAGAAGAATTCAAAAGCCCATGTTCATGCTAAAGCTAGCACACATACATACGTAAAAACCGCTAAGGCACCCAGAGTAGTGAATGTGTATGTTGATGTTTATGGAAGACAAATTAGCCACTCTAAAGTGATTAGAGTTATCAGGCAGATTTGGATTCCGAAAGGTACATCTAACCTTGTAGGACCCTACACAAATTGGGTACCTAAGAATTGATATGTTTTTCAGGAGGAAAACAAGGGCACTGAACGGACTAAAGATCACATGGCACTGATGAGCAGAGATGAAAAAGCTCCTGGTGTATGGTATCTTGACAAAGGATGTTCAAGACATATGACAGATACAAGAAGATACTCAAAGGACTATGTTGAACAAAGAGGCCCACAGATCACTTTTTTGGAGATAACTCCAAGGATGATCAAGGATATGGAACTTTGGAAATCGACTCAGTTCATATCCATGGTGTTTCATATGTATCTGGATTGAAGCATAACTTGCTTTCAATTAGCCAATTCTGTGATAAAGGTTTTAATGTTGAGTTCTCTAAGAACTTATATTTTGTGAAAGATGATACATCACAGAAAGTTTTACTGACTGGTACAAGAAAAGGGAATGTGTATCTTGATGATTGGAGTTCAACTCCTAAAGATACATGTTTAGTTGCTAAAAGTTCCACAGATACCAGCTGGTTATGGCATAAAAGAATGAATCACCTAAATTTCAAAACCCTGAACAAGCTTGCAAGATTAGCTCTTGTGAGAGGGTTGTCTAATAAAGTATTCAGTAAGGAACATATTTGTGATGCATGCCAGAAAGGAAAACAAATTAGAGCATCATTTAAGATCAAAGTAGATGTTTCTCTTGTGAGAATACGCCATTCTTTGATATGGATCTTTCCGGTCCTATAACACCAAAGAAGCACTAATGGCGAAATACACATTGGTAGTAGTTGATGACTACTCAAGATATACTTGGGTCATATTCCTACTCAAAAGAAAGAGACTCGAGATAAAGTCACCGATTATTCTTGAAAAGGCTCGAGATTGAGAAAAAATCGAAAGTGTGGTCAAAATCGATCCGACAAAGGAACTGAATTTATAAATCATATTATATCGATTATTATGCAAAGAAATGGAATTTCACATGAAACATCACCGCAAGGACCCTCAACAAAATGGTGTTCTTTGAAAGAAGAACAGGACTCGAAAAGAAGTTCGCAAGGACAACGATAAATTTGTCGATATTCCTAAAAGATTTTGGGTCAGTCATCAACACCGCATGCTACTCTCGTATCAGATCCATGTTGACTAAGAGTCAAGGCAAAACACCCTATGAGCTTTGGAATGAAAGGAAGCCTCATGTTTCTTTTCTTTTCGTGTGTTTGGTTGCAAGTGTTTCATACACAATAATGGTAAAGATCGGTTGAAAACATTTGATAGTAAAGTCGATGAAGGAATATTCTTAGGATATTCTCAAGTCAAGAAAAAACTTTCGAGTTTACAAATCAGAGGACTCTTATTGTGGAGGAAACACCTCATGTTATTTTTGGATGAATCTATTTGTGTTCGGAAGAAACAGGAAGATGATGCAGATGAACTGACTAAGAGGATCACCAGATTAAGCCTGAAACAGAAAGATAAATCATCCACTGAACCTGAAAAGAAGAAGTCACTCACTATCTATGATTGGAGTGACTCAGACTCAGATAAAGAAGTTCAGGATGGAACTCAGGATGGTGAGACTCAGGAAAACCAACACTCCAAAGGTGACCAATCTGAATAGACACCAGTTCAGACTCAGGTATGTGATGCCAATGAAGATGTGGTCACAGCTGAGGCAAATTCTGAATCTATCAACCAAAGGGGAACAAATGTCTCTGACAATGTTCTGAATAGAATTTCCCCTGAGGAAGATGATTCCCTTTCTCCTTTTCTGTTGTTCCCTGAGTTTACTGAATTAATTGAACCTAACATTTCAAATGTTGAGGATACTACTGAAGGGGGAACATCAAGAACGAAATGGTTAGATAGTCATCCTACAAGTCAGATTGTGGGTGATCTAACTGAAGGTGTTAAAACAAGAAGGTTCCATGGTGAGAGTGCACTATTCTGCGCTTCCTATCGGAGAAAAAGAGCTCATCGAGATTGGTGAAGCTCTACAAGATTCCTATTGGATTATTCTTTATGCAAGATGAAATAATCAATTCTCAAGGAATGAAGTATGGGAGCTAGTAGATAGACCTAAAAGGCACAATGTCATTGGAACCAAGTGGGTTTTTAAGAATAAAAGAGATGAAAACAACAACATTGTAAGAAACAAGGCAAGGCTAGTTGCACAAGGTTATTCCCAAGAAGAAGGCTTAGATTATGATGAAACCTTTGCACCTGTTGCAAGACTAGATGCCATCAGATTGTTTCTTGCATATGCTGCCCACATGAAGTTCACAGTCTATCAAATGGATGTGAAAAGTGCATTTCTGAACGGTGTGCTTAAAGAAGAGGTTTATGTGGAACAACCTCCGGTTTCAAAATGAAAAAGACCAAGTTTACTGTGCTCGGAAAAGCTTTGTATGGACTCAAGCAAGCACCCGAGCATGGTATGCTACTCTTTCTCGCTTTCTTCTTGACCATGGTTTTGTCAAAGGATTTGTTGATAGAACTCGCTTCAGGGATAGAAGATGGGGAAGATATCTTACTAGTTCAGATATATGTTGATGACATCATTTTTGGATCTCCAAACCATCAGCTGTGTGAAAAGTTTTCAACACTGATGAAAGGCTAGTTTGAGATGTCAATGATGGGAGAGATGAATTTCTTTCTAGGTCTTCAAGTGAAACAATCAAAGGAAGGAATATTCATCAACCAGGCAAAGTACACCAGAGATCTGATTGCCAAATATGGTGTACAGAATTGCAATGCAGTTAGGATTCCTATGAATACTAACTACAAGATGGATCCTGATTCTGAAGGCAAATCAGTAAGTCATACTGATTATAGAGGAATCATTGGATCATTGCTCTATCTCACAACAAGTAGGCCGGATATAACATTTGTTGTTGGGATATGTGCAAGATACCAAGCTAATCCTAAGGCTAGTCACATGGAGGCTGCCAAACTGAAGTATCTTAAGGGCACAGTGAATAGAGGATTATGGTATCCAGCTGATGATAACCTTGAATTAACTGGTTACTCAGATGCTGGTTATGGAGGTTGCAGAATTGACAGGAAGTCCACTACAGGAACTTGTCAATTTCTAGAAAGTAAGCTGATATCTTGGTTTTCGAAGAAATAGACCTCAGTAGCAACCAGTACTACTGAAGCTGAATACATGGCTGCAGGAAGCTGCTGTGCTCATATTCTTTGGCTCAGACAACAATTAAGGGATTATAAAGTTGTAGCCAATGAAGTACCAATATTTTGTGACAATAATAGTGCCATTGCTATTTCACAAAATCCGGTATTGCACACCAGATGCAAGCATGTGGATATCAAACATCACTTCATCAGAGATCATGTCGAGAAGAAGGACATAAGGACGGAGAAAATTCACACAGATAAGCAGAGAGCTGATATCTTGACTAAACCTTTGGCTGAATCAAGATTTCAGGAACTTTCAGTTGAATTAGGGATGTTAGATCCAGGTGTATAGAGTAAAATCTAAAAAATTGAAGGTTTTCAGATGCATGAAGTTTTTCTCAGAATTCTACTGAGAAGCTCAGGATAAAATGGAAATACTGAACTGAGTCTCAAGAAACTCAGATTTACTGAAGGTCAGTACTCAGTAGCATGCTGAACCCATTCAGTACTCAGTATTATACTGACATTTTATCAAGGTCAGTACTCAGTAAGACTGATAGAGGGAAATTAGTCTGAAGAAGTAATGACTCATGCGACTCATTTATTGCTTAAGTGAAACTCAGTAATCATTCGCAATAAATACAAAACACCTGAGGAATGTTTTTGGGCGGGATCATTTGAAATTCTGAAGAAGGTCAACAGTCATTTAATGCTCTGTTACATTAATGACCAATGAGGATATTTTGGCGGCTTACTTTTTGGAGATCGTCTGTTCGTATACCCGATTAATCGGAGATTAATCTCAACCGTTGCTTTTCACCTAACCAACGCAATTCCCCACGATCTCAAAACTATTTATACCCCAATAAGTCATTCAAGCCAAAATTTTATCAAACCCTTCGTTCCCAAATCCTCTGCAATTAACCCAGAAATCTCCAAACCCTAAAGCTTCATTTCTTCAATAAATCTCTAAAATGGCCCCAACCTTGTTCGAGAGATTAGCCGAAACCAACAAGCCTTGGTACGAGTTCGTTGTCTCACTCGATAGCACAACCAACTCAAAGCCAGAAGAGGAGGCTCTGCATATGATTCGACTGGCTAAACTCACCCATCTAGTCGCAAGCTGACCAGACCAGGAGTACGCGAAAGAGGTAATCGAATTCCTCTGTAATCTGGAGATAGATGATGAGGATGGTTTACACTCTAAGATCACTGTATCACATTTAGAGCGTTCGTCCAAATACATCGATTTTGAGAGAGAATTGTACATAATTCTAAAGAATTTAAATGATGTTTTTGCACTATGTGATAAAGGAGAGGATCCTTCTGTGTATATGTTGGGAAGAGAGCAGGAGTACTTAGATAGGATTGCTGAGAATCCTGTGAAATTTGAGGCGACACTGCATAAAAGGCACTTAAAGCCACAATATCGTGTTTTGATGGATATTGTGAGCAAGAGCATCATGAGTCTTGCGGGGAGTTTTGAGCAGATCAGTACCCCAAAGCTCAGATTGATGGCGGCGATCGAGGCTTCTCCCACCACTAACTTCAACTGGCTGAAATTTCTGATTCAGACGGTGACGGAGCAAGCCAAAGTCTTCAAGAAGGTTGACGGGGCGATTTTGATTAAAGGCAAGATCCACCATGCCACCAAAATTGCTTATATTTTGGAGATGTGCAGAGAGGAGGAGGATATCTTCGCCAATTCGACCCCATTCCCTAAGTCCAAGGTGCTCTTCAAGCCCATTGTTGTGAAGAAACAGGCCATCAGAGGGAAGAAGGAAAAGAAAGCAGAATCACAAGTTGTTGCTGCTGAAAAAGAGACCCAACAAACCAGGGGGAAGGTTTTGTTGGATGCAAAGATGGAGCAGGGTGAGAAGTTGAAGATGCAGAAAACCCTCGCTCCCAAGCGCAGAAGATTGGTGGTTCTCACCGATGAAGATGGCAGTGATTCTGAAGAGATTCAACCTGAGAGCCAAACCGCTCAGAATTCGCCACTACAAGTTTTGGCTCAGGTTATCTCTAAGGCACAAGAACAAACTGAGGAGCAGGTCTTCTCTGAGGTGCTTGAGACATCGCTCAGCTCAAATAAAATTTCTCAGGAAATTTTCAAAGGAACTCAGGCCTCAGAGATTCCTACCAAAGAAGTGCCGGCTTAGACAGCAGAAGAGCCAACTCAGAGTCAATCTGAGGATATGCCAGCTCAGGCCTCAGAACCCACTCAGATGCAAACTGAGGACCTGACTGCACAACGTTCAGAGGCTGCTGAGACTCAGGAGCAGAATATTCTTGATGAGCTCCTGAGTGATCTACTTCTTGATCCCTCGGCTGATGCTTCAACTGAACCAGAGAGCCCGAGATGGAAGAAGGGCGAGGCTGAAGAAGGCGAGTGGAGGAGCAAAGGGGAACTGTTCATTCTTGACCGCTACCCTGAGCTCAGCTCATACCCTGATCTGCAAGATGTCTTCTTCAGATTAAGGTCGACTGTGTTCATCCTCAATCAGACTCTTCCCGAGATGCTTGAAATTGCTGCTTTCAGAGGGGAAGACTGGTGGAATGAGGAGACAACCTTTCTGACCGACTTCTTAGGGTTCAGGAGGACAAAGCTCAGGATGAAAAACTCCGATTTTGATGAGCTGGTTCAGAGGAAGATAGCTGAGAGGAGAGCTACTGAAGTTGGTGCCCCTAACAGCGGAGACAAATCTCAAGATGGAGATGGGGACCAACAGGGAGATGCTGAGGATCAGTCTCAGATGAAGAAGGAAACTTCTGGTGCTGATCAACCTGAATTGGTCAACCTCATACTGAAGCTAGCACTCTTCAGGTACCTTTTGGCACTATTAACAATTATGCCAAAGTTACTGAAAGTTCTATCTTTAATTCTGAATTGTCTGATATACATACTGAGGCTCTGTTGGAGACTGGAGCTCAGGATGAAGCTGAAGCTCAGGATGATCAATCAGCACAGAAGGTGAAGAAGGTTCCTGAGATCGACCTCACTCCCTTGATGGAAAAACTTGAGAAGGTTGAGCCAATGATGATCAAGATTGCTCAGATGGAAGAAACATTGGCCAGCCAAGCTCAGAAGATGGAAAGTCTTAGTCACTCTTGGAACCGGGTGCTAATCCAAAACACTCTGACCTCACAGATGACCTCCATGGAAGATAAGCTGAATGAAAAGCTGGAGGGAGTCAAGGCTGACCTCAGTGCTGAAATGAAATAGAAGCACCAGGAGTCAACTGCATTTCTAGAGGTGAAATTGGCAGAGAGGAATGAAGTGATGATCAAATCTGTTGTTGAGGAAATGAGCTCAATGCTCATGACCAAGATGACAGAGATGTTTAAGGAAGCACTCTCTGGCCAGTATTGCCCATTTATCTGAAGAATTTTCTGTGGCCAAGAACCATCTCGGAGGCCGAAGACGAACAAGATCGAGATAGCGAGAGAGGTTCGGCCAGTGTGAGCAAAGAGAAATATCACATGGACACAAAGATTTCCGCACTTCTTCCAAATTACGGTGCCAAGAAGGGGGAAAAGGAAGGTGAAGACTTCAGGACATTATTGGCACGTACTTTGAAGAAAAAGGCTCAGAAAGATGCTAAAATGTATAATCTATCCAAAGCCTTAAATGAAGTCGAAGCTACTGACAAATGAAGTTCGCTCAGGTGGAGAAGCCTATCTACACTCGAGTTTCTGAGCAAACCATGCTTGATGTTGCAAGAGAGAAACCGAAAAGTAGAACTAAGGTTGGAACAAGCCGATCGTCTTTGAAATGCCTATGAGGAGGAAAGCCTTGGGCGCTGTTCAACCTGAAAGCAAGCGTGTGAAGGCTTCTAAGCCAATCCAGAGAAAGCTGATTCTGGATGATGAAGAAACTGAAGAATCTGAGTCTCAACCTCAGAAGAAAGTCTTCAACGCGAGGAATGCTCTGAAGACACTCCAGGTAGAACAAGCTAAGAAAGTTGCCGCTTCAAAGCGTGCTCGTGATAAGAAAAGAAGATCAAGAGGAGCCGGCGAATGAAGTGGATTCAAGAAGTTTGCGAGCAAAAGGAGAGAGACATCAAAAGCACTGAAGTGGACCCACGTTGATAAATGGATGTCTATCAAACTCAACGATATGTGGGAAGAGGTCAAGAGAACCTTCTGGTTCTATTATGATGTGCTCAGGGAGTGGAGATGGGAAAGCTCAGATCAGAATGAAGCATTCATTGAATATCTCCTAACCTTCTATCCAAAATATCTCCAAAGCTGGATTAACCTTGCGGATGAAGGAGAGGTGCGATATAGTAGCCCCCCCTATCCATATTCCTATCCTCCTCCAAGACTTGGTAATGGCTTGGTGAATGAGAAGGCCATTACTCAAGAAATTGCTCAAGATATCTTTGGTCACTTGGGTCTAACAGGAAACAGTCCGGATATCATCAAGGAGAGAAATGAGCTGAAGAAGAGATTTTTCGGAATGTTCGACCTGGAGGTGCTCGCTGATGAAGTTGAAGTGGAAGCAAACTGAAGAGTAGAAGACTGAAGAGCCAAAATCAAGATCAAGATCAAGACTCAAAAGATTCTCAGAATCTTTAATTTTTTATCTTTTTGATTTTGTTGATAAACTCATTGTAATCTGTAACTCAAACCAATCATCAATGAAGATTTATCATTATGCTCAAAAGATAATATCTCATTATCTTATTTACATGTCTTTTACATTTGATATGCCTGAATGAATGTCTCTGAATTAATTGTTTATGGGGGAAATTGTTTAAGTATTTAGTAATGAACTACTAAGAAGATTCATTACTGAAGAAATTAATGAATGATTAATTGTTGGGAGACCCTCTGAAATTGTTGGGAAACTCATCATTGAAGGGGGAAGATTGTTGAAAATTGTTAACCAATCTTGTAATAGGATAAACTGAAACCTGAGTATAGGTTATATGTTTGTAACAAGATAGGTTTTGGCATCATCAAAAAGGGGGAAATTGTTGGGAGATGAATTTAATAAAAGATATATGATTTTGATTAAGATCCAAAAACCCCTGAGTATGACATGTTCAGAAAGATCTTGATAGTTGAGTCAGGATTCAGTTTTAGAGTATTCAGGATGTTATCTGCAAAATATATAGTCAGCAGATATAGATCGAGATAGGTTAAAGACTCAAGAACTCAAGATATGTTTACGAAGAAACCAAGTTTCGATATGAAACTTAAGTATCTGAAGACTTCGATTAATCGAGATATCAAGACTCAAGATGAATCTTGAGGAATCAAGACTCAAAGATGAAGACTCGAAAGATATCGGTCGATATATCTCAGAAGACTCGAAAGACTCAAGACTCGTAAGACTCAAGACTCGGAAGACGTCAAGACTCGAAGACTCAAGACGCAAGATCAAGATCAAGATCAAGATCAAGAATATCAAGGCACGCGAATTATCAAGACTCGAAGAATGTCTTGAATGCTCAGTATAAACCTGAATGTTCCGAGGCACTGAATATATCTATCTGAAGGATGCAATACTGAGAAGATCGCGATTCCTTAGAAAATAGATATTGCCCAAGACATTCCCATGCAGACAAAAGGAACTAAGACAAAGTGTTGTTAAGGTTATATCAAACTCAGAGTTTGTAACCAAAAGAGTCGTTGAAGGTGTCTACCTTTAACTGGAGACAAAAGTCAAAAAGAGGAAGACAAAGATCGCACTACCCATCATCGACAATCGATGGGATGTGTCAAAAAAAGATGTCAGATGTACAAAAGTTCCAGACTGCAAAAAGTGAAGACCGGCTACATGAAAGACTATTGCCTAAAATGTGTTAGGGAGTTTCAAACCCTAAATATAGCCGTTCCTCACACACCATAAGAGGAAACTCACGAAGCTATCTCTCCAATGGATAGTTTTCAAGAGTGACCTTGGTGTATGCCTATAAATACTAGTGACCCTCTACATTGTAAGGTTACGGGAAATTTATACGCAACTCAAGAGCTCAAACTTATTATCGCAAAAGCTAAAGCACTCGAAAAACTTAGAATTTCCCAAGTGCTTCTATATTGAAGAGAGCTCACTAAACTAAGCCTAGCTTGATAAGATTTATCCAAAGCTTAGTCGAGATATCCTAACCCTTTGCATTGTACTTCATTATAAAGGATATCTCATCCTAATTGGAAACCAACCGAGAAACCCCAAACCCTTGAGAAGGTAGTTGGAGTGTGTTTGTTGGTGAAAAGAGTTGTAAAGAGTTAGTAAACTACGCGGAGTAGTCAGAAAACTCTAGAGGAGAACTTAGTAAGCTACAGAGGTAGTCTGAAAGCTTGTTTGTATTTGAGTTAGTAAACTACTGAGGTAGTCAGAAAACTCAAGGTCGGGTTGAGTAAGTAAACTACGTGGAGTAGTCGTAAAGCTCGTACCGAGTTGAGTAAAATAAACTACGCGAGGTAGTCGAAAAGCTCGAAGTGATTAGTGAATTTCTCTCGAGGATCGAGAGAGAGGGACGAGGGAGCTTGAGTCTCCGAACCACTATAATTGCTTTGTATTTTTTTATTGCTTTCCTTATCTGTGGCTTAATCAAATTGACTTCGAATTTGAAAGCATACTTTTCACTGATATTCAGTTGGAATCAATCCACTGAAGTTGCATAACTGAATCACAGCCTAATCACTATTCCACAAAAGGAAGGTTTTCCGCAAAGCTTAAAACCAGTATAAACTAAGGGCCAACCATTCCGCACGACTGAGTAGCTAGAACAGATAGTTACCAAACTGAATGTACTCTTCTGAGGGTTCAGTAAGTTAGTTATCTGATCCAAGCAACTCAGGATCTCTGATACTCAGGACTCAGTTGGGATTATCTGAGGTATCTGAAAGCAGCTCAGGATCACTGTCTCAGTAGACTTTGGCTCAGAGCGATCTGTGCTTCTCAGAACCTAATCTTCAGGATTATCTGACCCAAGCTGACCTCAGTAAGAAAAAATTTTAAAAACACTGAATACGTGTATTCCCCCCCCATACACGTGTAAGACTCATTTGCACCGTGACCAACAAAAATTATCCCACAAAAGACTTTCTCATTAACTTATATATATTTTCTTGAAACACACCTAGCTTATCTACTCCACTAACAAACAATTAAAAAAATTGCCTAATATTTTTTATATATAAAATGTAATAAATTGAGTCCCAACATTTCAGTTCACTTTTCTTGATCAAGACACGTTACCATTACAAAAATAAAATCTCGTATTCATATACTAAAACATAAATAAAAATAAAATAGAATGAACAAACTCCTTCAATTTTGAGAATCCATAAAGAGTTGAAAACAAAATGAGATTAAATGAGTGGCTCCAATTATAAAACATGTACTTGTCCTCATAATCAATGTATATCAAATTCTCAATGTGAATAGTACAAATAAAAATATATGTATATGTGTTGGGAGATGAATTTAATAAAGAAGATTTTGATTAGATCCCAAAACCCCTGAGTATGACATGTTCAGGATAATCTTGATAGATGATTCAGGATTCAATTTTAGAGTGCTCAGGATGCTATCTGCACCATGTATAGTCAGCAGATATAGATCAGGTTAGGTTCTAAAGATTCAAGACTCGATGAAGTTTCAAGTTTCAAGTTCAAGATGAAATCGAGAAACAAGTTTCAAAGATGAAATCGAGAAATCAAGACTCGAAGCAGAAATCGAGAAATCAAGACTCAAAGTGAAATCGAGAAATCAAGACTCAATATGAAACTGAGAAACAAAAGACTCAAAGATGAAGACTCAAGATATCGGTCAGATATCTCCGAAGACTCGAAAGACATCAAGACTCAAGACTCGTAAGATCAAGATTAAAGATCAAGACAAAGGATATCAAGACACAAAGAGTTACTAAAGATTCAAAGAATGTATCTTGAATGCAAGATAACCCTGAATGTTCCGAGGCACTGAATAATATCTATTATACTGAGAAAAACGCCAATACTCAGAAAAATAGATATTGCCCAAGACATTCACATGCAGACAAAAGGAACTAAAACTAAGTGTTGTTAAGGTTATATCACTCAGAGATATTGACCAAAAAGAGCCGTTATGTTTGTCTACATTTCTTCAAGACAAGAGCCAATCGAAGAAGACAAAGATCAGCATTTCATCGACATTGAAAGCGACAGTCACCAAGCATGTCAAGAGTACTATGTTCCGCATCGCAAAAAAGTGGTGAGTGGCTGCATGAAAGGTTATTGCCTAAAACATGCTAGGGAGTATTCAAACCCTAAAAATAGTCGTTCATCACACACCATAAGAGGAAACTCATGAAACTATCTCTTCCAACGGATAGTTTTTTCAAGAGTGACCTTGGTGACTGCCTATAAATACTTGTGACCATCTACATTGAAGGTTACGGGAAATTTGTAAGCAACTCAAGAGCTCAAATTTATTATTGCAAGTTGAAGCACTCAAAAACCCAAGAATTTCCCAAGTGCTTTATATTGAAGAGAGCTCATTCACTAAGCCTAGCTTGATAAGATATATCCAAAGCTTAGTAGAGATATCTAGCCTTTGCATTGTTCTTAATTGTAAAGGATATCTCATCCTAGTTGGAAACCAACCAAGAAACCCCAAACCCTTTGTAAGGTAGTTTGAGTGTGATTGTTGGTGAGTTAGAGTTGTAAAGAATTAGTAAACTACATTGAGGTAGTAAGAAAACTCTAGAGAAGAAGTGAGTAAACTATCTTGGATAGTCAGAAAGCTTGTGTGTGTTTTGAGTAAGTAAACTACAGAGGTAGTCAGAAAGCTCAAAATAGAAAGGTTAGTAAACTACATTGAGGTAGTCAGAAAACCTTAGGGAGTGGTTAAGGAATTTCTCTGAAGAGTCAGAGAGAGTGGACGTAGGAGCTTGAGTCTCTGAACCACTATAAATTGATGTGTTATTTTCTTTCTATACTGCATTGATTATATGTTGCATATCTTTAACTGAAAGCATATTTTCACTGATACTCATTTGGAATCAATCCACTGAACTTGCATCTAACTGAATCAAAGCCTTAATCACTATTTCATTAAAAGGAAGGTTTTCAGCAAAGCATAAAATGAGTATAAACTTAGGGCCAACCATTCCGCACATCTGAGTAGCTATTCAAGCAAGCTCAGGATCTCTGAAAACTTCGAGCTCGGGCCAGGATTATCCGAGGCTTCAAAAGCAACTTCAGATCAACATCACGGGTAGCCTTTGACTCAGGGCGATCTGTGCTTCTCAGGGCCAAATCATTAGGACAACCTGACCCATCTGACCTCAGTGAAGAAAAAGTTTTTAAAAATCACTGAACACGTGTATTCCCCCCCATACACTTATAAGACTCGTTTGCACCGGGACCAACAAGTGGTATCAGAGGAGTGGTTCAACTTGACCACCTGCTTTGTTGACCATAGTCTTATTTCCTAAAAGATTCTTGTGGTCTACTGAACAGATCTATTTGCTGAAATCTTATAAGGCTCAGACATAATGCCTTCTAAGAAACTTCCAATGTTCTCAGTAGAGAGCTATGGTTTGTGGAGATTGAGAATGCAGGCTCACCTGTATTCTAAGCATGAACGAATGTGGAGAGTGGTCTCTGAAGGACCATTCCAATTCACTGTGGTGAATCCCAGAGTTACAGAAAATGAGAGAAATGATCCTAGGACTGAATTTCCAAAGTCTGATGATCAACTTACTCCTGAGGAGAGGAAGTTAGTCAATCTAGACTATATTGCCAAGGATACATTATATAGCACTATTGATGATGGTGTGATGGGAATGATTTCTCATTGTAATACTGCCAAAGAAATATGGGATACACTAGTTGTGGTATGCCAAGGCACATATCACATTAAAGAGAACAAACTTTCAGTTGCCATTGGAAAGTTTGACAGTTTTGAAATGGAAGATGGTGAATCTATTGACAAACTAGAAGTCAGATTCACTAGTATAATGAATGATCTAAATGCTCTTGGAAAGAGATATCCACAAAGAGAAATAACATTGAAAATTCTTAGAGGTCTATCTAAGAAATGGGATATTCATGCAGTCGTGATTGAAAACACCAAGAACATTGATTCAATGCCGTACCAACAAGTCTTCTCTGAGCTAAAAGCTTATGAGTTTGTTATTGATAAGAAATCAAAGAAAGCTGACAGCAAAGATGATTCTTCATCTAGTAAAAATGTAGCTTTCAAAGCCAAGGAAAAATCCTGTAAAACTAGAGAGTCTGAGAACTCCCTTGCTAAAAATCAGGATGAGCTAGAGGATAAGCTAGTACTGATGGCAAGGAGTTTTGAAAGACTTAATAGTAGATATGGAAAATATAAAAAAATATTACAGGAATCACAGGTACCAAAGAGATTCTAAAGCTGAGGACAGATCCACTGAGAAGAGAAAAGACCTGAAAGCTGAAGGATCTTCATCCAAAAAGAAGGACTCCAAGACTAAAGAGGAAAGTGATCAGGATGATGATGCCAACAGATGCTACAACTGCCAAAAGAAAGGTAATTTTCAGTATGACTGTCCAGACCTAAGTGCTAAGGAGAGAAAGGAAAGGCAAGCAAAGAGAGACAAGAAGTTCTCCAGCAAGAAAGCCATGATTGCAGAAGAAGAACACTCTGAAGAAGGTTCCAGCTCTTCAGATGAAATGTTCTCAGATAGTGACAGTGATGACATCTGTCTAATGGTTGTGGAGGAGGTAAATTCTTCTATCTCTGTTGTTGCTCCTACACAAGCACATGAATTATCAAGTTCCATTGTAAACAGTCAATTTGACCTGATGGATTCTTTTGAGAGTCTGATGAAGGACTATGCTGTGTTACAAGAACTGCTGAATGAAACTCTAGAGTAGAACAAAGAACTGATTGCTGAGAATCTTAAGTGGAAAGACTCTAGTAATGCTGAGATCACTTCTCAATTGATGGGAACTACTGATGAACTAGATGTTCTGAAAGTACAACTCTCAGAGAAAGAGAAGTTGATAGAGACCCTAAATGGAAAACAAGAGAAATCCATTGAGGAAATTCAGCTGATCAGAACTGAGTTCAATGACCTCTTTGAGAAGCATGAAACTCTACAAAAATGTGAGGATAGTGCACAGAGAAAGCTAACTCTATTGAATTCTGCATCTAAAGTAATAGATGAAATTCAGAGTTATTAGAGACCTGCCACTATAAAAGCTGGATTGGGATACATTCCAGGGGGAACCTCACAAGGTCATCTGAATGCTGCTTCTAGTAGCACTAAGACTATCTTTGTTAAACAAGTGGCACCAAATCTCCGAACTGAAGAATTGCCCAAAGTTTTAGACAAGGGAAAAGGACCTATGGTTCCAGAAAAACTGAATGTTCAGGTAAGAAAGCCCAAACCTCAAGAAAAGGCTAGAAAACCTGACCACTCAGTAGGAAATTTTCAGGCAAGTACTTCAAAGCCTCAGGCTAAGAATGCAAACCTGAAGAGATCTGCACTGAACCAGCAGAGGAATTTTCAAAAGAGAAACACTCAGCAGAGACATTCTCAACTGAAAAGACCAAGTCCTCAAATTACTGAAAGACCCCAATTTCAGTACAGGCAACCCAAACCCCACTTGCCTAAGGGTAAAGGTTTCCTGAACCCGAGTCAACAAAGACACAGACCAGCTGCACAAAAGCCAAAGCAATTGAACAAAAGGCTTGTACCAAAGAAAAATTCTAAGGCTCATGTTCATGCCAAGGCTAGCACTCATACACAGGATACTGCTAAGGCACCTAGAGTGGTAAATGTGTATGTAGATATTTATGGAAGACAGATCAGCCACTCTAAAGTAATTAGAGTTATCAGGTAGATTTGGATTCCAAAAGGTACAGCTAACCTGGTAGGACCCTACACCAAATGGGTACCTAAGAATTGATCTGTTTTTCAGGTGAAAAACAAGGGCACTGAGCTGAATGAAGATCACATAACACTGATGAGTGGAGATGAACTGGCTCCTGCTGTATGGTATCTTGACAGTGGATGTTCAAGACATATGACAGGATACAAGCAAATACTCAGTGACTATGTTGAGCAGAAAGGCCCTCAGATCACATTTGGAGACAACTCCAAAGGACGGTCTGAAGGATATGGAACTCTTGAAATTGATTCTGTCCATATCCATGGTGTTTCATATGTATCTGGTTTGAAGCATAACTTGCTTTCAATAAGCCAATTCTGTGACAAGGGATTTAATGTTGAGTTCTAAAAGAACTTATGTTATGTAAAAGATGATATTTCACAGAAAATTCTGTTGACTGGTACTAGAAAAGGAAATGTGTATCTTGCTTATTGGAGCTCAACTCCTAATGATACATGTTTGGTTGCAAAAAGTTCCACAGATACCAGTTGGTTGTGGCACAAAAGGATGAATCACCTGAATTTAAAAACCCTGAACAAACTTGCAAGATTAGCACTTGTGAGGGGGTTACCAAATGAAGTATTCAGTAAAGAACATATTTGTGATGCGTGTCAAAAAGGAAAACAAATTAGAGCATCATTTAAAAGCAAAGTAGATGTTTCTACTGAGAGAATACTTCAATTGTTACATATGGATCTTTTTGGTCCAGTAACACTAGTGAGCACAAATGGCAGGAAATATACACTCGCGGTAGTCGATGACTATCCAAGATATACATGGGTCATATTCTTACTCAGTAAGAAAGAGACTCAGATAAAACTGCCTGAACTACTGAAAAGGCTCAGTACTGAAAAGAATCTGAGTGTGGTCAAAATCAGATCAGATAAAGGAACTGAGTTTATAAACCATATTATATCTGATTATTGTGCAGCAAATGGA
Source organism: Stenogyne calaminthoides (assembly GCA_037126765.1). NCBI lineage: Eukaryota > Viridiplantae > Streptophyta > Magnoliopsida > Lamiales > Lamiaceae > Stenogyne > Stenogyne calaminthoides. The sequence continues at coordinate 21,396,726 of JBBCBC010000028.1, forward strand.
ATAACTCATGAAACATCAGCTGCAAGGACCCCACAACAAAATGGTGTTGTTGAGAGAAGAAACAGGACTCTAAAAGAAGTTGCAAGGACAATGATAGTTGAAGCTGATATTCCTAAAAGATTTTGGGCTGAAGCTGTCAACACCGCATGCTATTCTCAGAACAGATCCATGCTGACCAAGAGTCAAGGCAAAACTCCATACGAGCTTTGGAATGAAAGGAAGCCTCTTATTTTTTTCTTTCGTGTGTTTGGTTGCAAGTGTTTCATACACAATAATGGTAAAGATCAGTTGAAAACTTTTGATAGCAAAGCTGATGAAGGAATATTCTTAGGATGTTCTGAAGTTAGTAAAGCCTTCAGAGTTTACAATTGTAGGACTCTTATATTGGAAGAAACACCTCATGTTGTTTTTGATGAATCTACTTGTGTTTAGAAGAAACAGGAACATGATGCAGGAGAACTGACCAAGAGAATCACCAGACTAAGCCTGAAAAAGAATGACAAAACATCCTCTGAACCTGAAAAGAAGAAGTCAGTCACTTTCTATGAATGGAGTGATTCTGACTCAGACAAAGAAGTTCAGGATGGAAATACTCAGGATGGTGAGACTCAGGATGGAAATTCTCCACTGAAGGAAAGCCAACACACCAAAGCTGACCAATCTGAACAGACACCAGTTCAGACTCAGGTATGTGATGCCAATAAAGATGTGGTCACAGCTGAGGCAATTTCTGAATCTATCAACCAAATGGGATTAAATATCTCTGACAATGTTCTGAATGGAATTTCCCCTGAGGAAGATGATTCCCTTTCTCCTTTTTGTTGTTCCCTGAATTTAATGAACTGCCTGAACCTAACATTTCAAATGTTGAGGATACTATTGAAGGGGGAACATCTAGAAGAAGATGGTTAGATAGTCATCCTACAAGTCAGATTGTGGGTGATCTAACTGATGGTGTTAAAACAAGAAGGTTCCATGGTGAAAGTGCATTATTCTGCTGCTTCCTATCAGAGAAAGAGCTTACTGAGATTGAAGAAGCTCTACAAGATTCATATTGGATTACTGCTATGCAAGAAGAGCTGAATCAATTCTCAAGGAATGAAGTATGGGAGCTAGTGGATAGGCCTGAAAGGCACAATGTTATTGGAACCAAGTGGGTATTCAAGAATAAAAGAGATGAGAACAACAACATTGTAAGAAACAAGGCAAGGCTAGTTGCACAAGGTTATTCCCAAGAAGAAGGCTTGGATTATGATGAAACCTTTGCACCTGTTGCAAGACTAGAAGCCATCAAATTGTTTCTTGCATATGCTGCCTACATGAAATTCACAGTCTATCAGATGGATGTGAAAAGTGCATTTCTGAATGGTGTGCTTAAGGAAGAGGTATATGTGGAACAACCTCCTGGCTTCAGACAGAATGACCAAGTTTACAGGCTCAGAAAAGCCTTGTATGGTCTTAAGCAAGCACCCAGAGCATGGTATGATACCCTTTCTCAATTTCTTACTAACCATGGTTTTATCAAAGGAACTGTTGATAGAACTTTGTTCAGGATAGAAGATGGGGAAGATATCTTACTAGTTCAGATTTATGTAGATGACATCATTTTTGGATCTCCAAATCATCAGTTGTGTGAAAAGTTTTCTACACTGATGAAAGGAAAGTTTGAGATGTCTATGATGGGGGAGATGAATTTCTTTCTTGGACTTCAAGTGAAACAATCAAATGAAGGAATTTTCATCAACCAAGCAAAGTACACCAGAGATCTGATTGCCAAGTATGGTGTACAGAATTGCAATGCAGTTAGAATTCCCATGAATACTAACTACAAGATGGATCCCGATCCGAAGGCAAATCGATGAAGTCACAATCGATTATAGAGGATCATTGGATAACTGCTCTATCTCACAGCAAGTAGGCCGGATATAACATTTGTTGTTGGGATATGTGCAAGATACCAAGCTAATCCTAAGGCTAGTCACATGGAGGCTGCCAAAAAGATACTTAAATATCTTAAGGGCACAGTGAATAGAGGATTATGGTATCCAGCTGATGATAACCTTGAATTAACTGGTTATTCAGATGCTGATTATGGAGGGTGTAGAATTGTCAGGAAGTCCACCACAGGAACTTGTCAATTTCTTAGAAGTAAGCTGATATCCTGGTTTTCAAAGAAACAGACCTCGATAGCAACCAAAGATTACTAAAGTTTGAATACATGGTCGCAGGAAGTCACAGTGCCTGCATTCTTTGCCTCGCACAACAAATAAGGGATTATAAGATTGTAGCCAATGAAGTACCTATATTTTGTGATTGTTATTTCACAAAATCCGGTATTGCACACCAGATGTAAGCATGTGGATATCGAACATCACTTCATCGAGAGATCATGTTGAGAAGAAAGACATCGATGGAGAAGATTCATCTTGATAAATGAGAGCCGATATCTTGACTAAACCTTTGGTCAATCAAGATTTCAGAACTAACAGATTGAATTAGGGATGTTGGATCCAGTGTATAGAGTAAATCAAAAATTGAAGGTTTTCGGATGCATGAAGTTTTCGCGAATTCTCTTGAAACTCGAGGATAAAACCGAAATATCGAACTCGAGTCTTGGGAAATTCAAATTATCAAGGTCAAGATTTTCGATATTATATCAAGATCAAGATTCGAAGATCATCATCGAACCCATTCAAGACTCGAGATTATAATTGACATTTTATCAAGGTCAATACTCAGTAAGACTGATAGAGGAAAATTAGTCTGAAGAAGTAATGACTCATGCAACTCGTTTATTGCTTAACTGAAGCTCAGAAATCATTGGCAATAAATAACAAAACACCTGAAGGGAATGTTTTGGGCGGGATCTTTGAATTACCCAAAGAAGTTCAATGGTCTGCAGGAACAGTAATTAATTGCATTGTTCAATTAATCACCAATAAGGTTAAATTGGCGGCGTATTTTTCGTGAAATCATCCTTTCATATACCCGATTAGTCGGTGTTTAATCTCAACCGTTGATTTATTCCATCTATACAATTTCCCACGAACCCACTCTATATATTCATTTGAAAATTCATTCAAGCCCCATTTTATTAACCTTTGTCTCTCAAAAATTCTCTGCAACTAAAACCTACCTTTTGCCCAGAAATCTTCATCATTCTAAAACCCTACACTCAAAAATTCTCAAAATGACTTTCTCCATATATGATAAACTAGCTATTTCCAACAAGCCATGGTACGAATATGTGGTGTCGCTCGAAAGTTCATCAAATGCAACCCACGAAGAAGAGGCTCTGCATATGATACGAATCGCGAAACTCACAAACCTTGTTGCGAACCAACCGGAGGCTAAATACTCTAAGGAGGTAATAGAGTTTATTTCGAACTTAAAATTAGATGACGAGGATTGTATTGAGTCCCAGATTACTGTATCGCACTTAGAACATAGCTCTAAATACATTGATTTTGTACGGGAGTTGTATATAATCCCTAAGAATTTAAATGATGTATTTGAGTTGTGTGATAGAGGTGAAGACCCTACGATGTATATGTTGGGTAGGGAACAGGAATACCTTGATAGGATAACAGAGCATCTTATTAAGTTTGAGGCTACTTTGAATAAACGGCATTTGAAGCCAAAATACAGAGTATTGCTGGATATTGTTAGTAGGTGCATCATGAGTCGATCCGGTAGTTTTGAGCAGATCAGCACGACGGAGCTTAGATTGATGGCTGCTATAGAAGACTCACCCACCACAGATTTTAATTGGTTGAGATATTTGATCAGAGTGGTGAGTGACCAGGCGAAGCAAATCAAGAAGGAGGATGGATCGGTTACAATCAAAGGCAAAATTCTTCTTGCAACCAAAATAGCCTTTATTTTGGAGATGTGCCATGAAGAAGAGGACATTTTTGCCAACTCCTCACCCTTCCCAAAGTCTAAGATCCTATTCAAGCCAATTGCTACAAGAAAGACTTTGAAGGGAAAGAAAGAGAAGAAAGTGGAAACTGCTGCTGCTGAAGGAGCTACTGAAGAAGCCCATCAAGCTAGGGGGAAGGCTTTGATGGAGGTGAAAAGGGAGAAGGGAGAAGCCATGAAGAAGAAACCCTTGCTCCCAAGCGCAGAAGAATGTTAATTTCCACTGAGGAGGAGGTGAGCGAACCTGAGGAGGTGCAACCTGAGAGCCAGAAAGCTCAGAAATCACCATTACAAGTATTGGCTCAGGTTGTATCTACGACACAAGAGCAAACTGAGGAGCAAGTTTTCTCTGAGGTTCTTGAGACATCACTGAGCTCAGATAAATTTTCTCAAGAAATTTTCAAGGGACCTCAGACCTCAGAACAAGCTCAGGTTCCCACTGAGGTATTGCCTTCCCAGACCTCAGATCAAGCTGAGCCTCAGGAGCTGCTGAATCTTGATGAGCTCCTGAGTGATCCTTTCTTTGATCCCTCAGCACCTGAGGAACTTCCTACTGAACCTGAAAGCCCGAAGCTGAAGAAGGGCGATGCAGAAGAGACTGAGTGGCGAAGCAAGGGGGAACGGTTCATATTGGGCAGGTACCCTTAGCTAAGCTCATATCCTGATCTTCAGGATCTCTTCTTCAGACTGAGGACAACAGTCTACATTCTCAACCAGACTCTGGCAGAGATGCTCAATATTGCTTCATTCAGAGGAGAGGACTGGTGGAATGAGGAGACAACAGTATTAACTGAGTTCTCCGGGTTCAGAAAGACCAAGCTCAAGATGGAAGTGTCAGATTTTGATGAACTGGTCAGGAAGAAGCTTGCTGAGAGGAAAGAAGCTGATGTTGGTGCCCCGAGCTCCAAAGATAAAAATCAAGATGGGGATCAACAAGGGAATGCTGAGAAGTAATCTCAATTGGAGAAGGAAAGTACTGATGCTGGAGAGCCTGATGTCACACATCCTCAGACTGAAGTTAGTACTCTTCAGGTAACTTTTGGCACTACAAAACATTATGCCAAGGCTACTGAAGTTTATATCTTTAATTCTGTAATGTCTGATATGCAGACTGAGGCTCAGGTGGAAACCGAAGCTCAGGTGGAAACCGAAGCTCAGGTTGAGACTGAAGCTCAGATAGAGACTGAGGCTCAGGCAGCGCAATCGGCTCAGGACAAGCAACAAATTCTCTATGCTCCAGAGATTGACCTCACTCCCATTGTGGACAAGCTGGACAAGGTTGTGCCAATCGTAGAGAAAGTGGCTCAGATTGAAGAAGCATTGGCCAACTAGTCCCAGAAGATGGAAAATCTGAGTTCTACTTCAGACCTGATGCAGCTTCAGACTTCTCTGAATAATAAGATGACTGCCATGGAAGGGAAGATAGATGGAGTCAAGACTGAGCTGAGTGCAGAGCTGAAGCAGATGTATCAGGAAAGGACTTCATATCTAGAGGCCAAGCTAGTGGAGAAGAATGATCAACTGATCAAAAATGCTGTTGAGGAAATGGGCTCCATGCTCATGACCAATATGACAGAGATGCTTAAGGATGCGCTCTCCAACCAGTTTGCACCAATGTCTGAAGAGTTCTCTGTGGCTAAGAACCACTTGATAAGGCTAGAGAAAGAGCAAGACCAGTTGGCTGGAGAGGTGCGAAGTGTCAGCAAAGAACAATACCACATAGACACTGCCCTATCCCAACTTCTTCCAAGGTATGGTGCCAAGAAGGGGGAAAGGCCAGGAGCCGACCTGAGGATATTATTGGCACACACCTTGGAGAGAAAGGCAAACAAGGAGGCTGAAAAGAAGAATATTGTTGAAGCCTTGAAGGAAGTTGAAGCCACTCAGAAGCTCAAATCCAAGAAAGTGGAGAAGCCTGTCTACACTCATGTTTCTGAGGAAACAATGCAAGAAGTCATTGCTGAAAAACTGAGTGCTAGAAGAAGGGTGGAGACAAGCTAAGTCGGCGCTGAACAACCTATCAAGAGGAAGGCTGTGGCGTTTGTTGAACCTGAGAGGAAGAGAGCTAAGGCTTCTAAGCCAACATAGAGAAAGCTGATCATGGAGTTAGAAGAGTCTGAAGAGGAACCACAAAAAGAAGTCTTCAATACTAGGAGAGCCTTGAGATCACTTCAGGTGGAACAAGCTAAGAAAACTGCTGCTTCAGTTTCAGGAGTTCCTTTGATAAGGAAAAAGAAAGAAGAAGAGCAGAAGCGCAAAAGTGGTTTCAAAAAGTTCCTGAGCAAAAGGAGAGGGACAGCTAAAACTCAGAAGTGGCCGCACATTGATAAGTGGATGCCAATCCAATTCAATGATGCTTGGGAAGAGATAAAAAGAACCTTCTGGTTTTACTATGAAGTTCTGAGAGAATGGAGGGGGACAAGCTCAGATTCAAATGAAGCATTCATTGATTATCTGCTGACCTTCTATCCAAACTACTTACAGAGTTGGATTAATCTTGCGGATGAAGAAAATGTTCAGATCACTGCCCCTGGTCCATACACATACCCTCCTCCTAGGCTAGAGAATGGCTTGGTAAATGAAACAACCATATCTCAGGAAATTGCTCAATATGCCATCCAGTTAGGTCTGACAGGTAACAACCCAGATATCATCAAGGAGAGAGATGCATTGAATAAGAGGTATTATGGGATGTTCAACCTAGATGTGCCTGTGGATGAGGTTGAAGAAGAGGACAGAAGAGCTCAAGCTAAAGATTGCTGAAAACTGAAGACTCTTGTATTTCTTTTGTTTTTTGTCTTTACTTTTGATAAGTTCATTGTATACATGTCTTTATATTTGATATGCCTTATGATTTTGTGAAGAAATTGTTGGGAGAATTATTATGAAATTGTTGAGAGATTTGTCATTCTTGTATTGTAATAGGAAAAACTAAAACCTGGGTATAGGTTAAGTGTTTTTGTAACAAGATGGTTTTGGCATTATCAAAAAGGGGGAAATTGTTGGGAGATGAATTTAATAAAGAAGATTTTGATTAGATCCCAAAACCCCTGAGTATGACATGTTCAGGATAATCTTGATAGATGAGTCAGGATTCAGTTTTAGAGTGTTCAGGATGCTATCTTTATATTTGATATGCCTTATGATTTTGTGAGGAAATTGTTGGGAGAATTATTATGAAATTGTTGAGAGATTTGTCATTCTTGTATTGTAATAGGAAAAAACAAACCTGAGTATTTAAGTGTTTTTTGTAACAAGATGGTTTTGGCATCATCAAAAAGGGGAAATTGTTGGGAGAAATTTAATAAAGAAGATTTTGATTAGATCCCAAAACCCCGAGTATGACATGTTCAGATAATCTTGATAGATGAGTCGAGGATTCGGAGAGTGTTCAGGGATGCTATCTGCACCATGTATAGTCGGCAGATATAGATCAAAGTTAGGTTAAAGATTACGAAGACTTAGTAAGTTTAAAAGTTTAAAGTTTCGAAGAAACCGAGATGTATAATCGGCCAGATATAGATCGGGTTAGGTTACAAGATTACGAAGACTGAAGAAGTTTCAAGTTTCAAAATCGAGAAATCGCCCGAACCCAAGTTTGATGTGAAACCGAGAAATCAAGATCGGTGTGGCCAAAGCAAGACTCAAGAAACTAAAATCAAGACAATATGAAATCGAGAAATGAAGAAGACTCAAGATATACTCAAGATCTAAGAAGACTAAGAAGATTGAAGATCAAGATTGAAGATCAAGACAAAGGATATCAAGACACAAAAGAGATTATCAAGACTCGATAATGTCTTGAATGCTCGAGATAACCTGAATGTTCCGAGGCACTGAATAATATTTATCTGAAGGACACAATACTGAGAAAAACGTGAATACTCAGAAAAATAGATATTGCCCAAGACATTCACATGCAGATAAAAGGAATTAAAACTAAGTGTTGTTAAGGTTATATCACTCAGAGATATTGACCAAAAAGAGCCAAGTGTTTTTTCTACATTTACTAAAGACAAGAGCCAATCGAGAAGAAGACAACATCAGATTTTCTTGACAATTGAAAGCGACAGGTCACTGAAGCATGTCAGTAGTAATATGTTCCAGACTGCAAAAAGTGGTGAGTGGCTGCATGAAAGCTTATTTCCTAAAACATGCTAGGGAGTATTCAAACCCTAAAAATAGTCGTTCATCACACACCATAAGAGGAAACACATGAAGCTATCTCTTCCAACGGATAGTTTTTCCAAGAGTGACCTTGGTGACTGCCTATAAATACTTGTGACCATCTACATTGAAGGTTACGGGAAATTTGTAAGCAACTCAAGAGGTCAAACTTATTATTGCAAGTTGAAGCACTCGAAAACCCAAGAATTTCCCAAGTGCTTTATATTGAAGAGAGCTCATTCACTAAGTCTAGCTTGATAAGATATATCCAAAGCTTAGTAGAGATATCCTAGCCTTTACATTGTTCTTAATTGTAAAGGATATCTCATCCTAGTTGGAAACCAACCAAGAAACCCCAAACCCTTTGTAAGGTAGTTTGAGTGTGATTGTTGGTGAGTTAGAGTTGTAAAGAGTTAGTAAACTACATTGAGGTAGTAAGAAAACTCTAGAGAAGAAGTGAGTAAACTATCTTGGATAGTCAGAAAGCTTGTGTGTGTTTTGAGTAAGTAAACTACAGAGGTAGTCAGAAAGCTCAAAATAGAAAGGTTAGTAAACTATATTGAGGTAGTCAGAAAACCTTAGGAAGTGGTTAATGAATTTCTCTGAAGAGTCAGAGAGAGTGGACGTAAGAGCTTGAGTCTCTGAACCACTATAAATTGCTGTGTTATTTGCTTTCTGTACTGCATTGATTATCTGTTCCATATCTTTAATTGAAAGCATATTTTCACTGATACTCAGTTGGAATCAATCCACTGAACTTGCATCTAACTGAATCACAGCCTTAATCACTATTTCATTAAAAGGAAGGTTTTCAGCAAAGCATAAAACGAGTATAAACTTAGGGCCAACCATTCCGCACATCTGAGTAGCTATTCAAACAAGCTCAGGATCTCTGAAAACCTGTGCTTAACGGGATTATCCGAGGGCTTCGAAAGCGGGATCAACTATCTCGAGTAGACTTTGACTCGTATGATCTGTGCTTCTCAGAGCCAAATCATCAGGACAACCTGACCCATCTGACTTCAGTGAAGAAAAAGTTTTTAAAAATCACTGAACACGTGTATTCTCCCCCCCCCATACACGTGTAAGACTCGTTTGCACCGGGACCAACAATATGTTATCTTCTTGCCTACTCCACTTGCCTCTAGAACCTATATAATTACTAAGCTCTTGAATTTTGCAAGGACAATTTCAATGTGAAATGCTATTAAAAAGAATTAATAAATCACAAAATGGATAATTTCATGGTAAAGTTAATTTTCTAAACCACTTTAATCGATCATAGCTAAATTACAGAGAGAGTTAAGCTATGAAAGTAAAAAACTATTCAATGGATCAATGTGTCATCGCAAACATATTACCACAAACCTATTAAAACGGAAATTTAAAAAAAAATTGTAAAATGACTTCAGCACCAATTTAAGAAAAACATGAGAAAATTTTGCACTATATTGAAGGCATAATTTTAAAGGAGGCAATGAAATAAAATATAGTATCCTATTTGTTTAAAAACTTACATTCAAGACGAAAACAAAAAAGTCGAATCGATAGTAAGAACGTTCACTCATCTTGTAGTACATAGGCTTGGAAGAAATAAATGAGATACTCCAATCTTTAAAGTATTCACATGCTAAAGTACATAACTGAAATTCTCCATAGAAACTAATTTAATATTTCAAAAAATTTAACATATCACAAAGTGGAATATTGATGAAGAACCCGCCAATGATAAAGTCCTAACAAATTACACATATTAAACTTAAAATAAACTTAAATCTTGAGAATTCTCGAACACTTTATGAATTGAAATAGTTTTTTATCTATTTGTTGACTTTCAACACCGACCTGCAAAATAAATTGAACTAATATAAAAACTCATTGGTAGGCGAAAGAAGAAGAGTCTTTGGCGAAGAGAGAAACGAAAGAGTTTGAAAAGAAAAAAAAGTTATGAGCCATAGCCTAGAACAAAGGCAGGGGGAAAACATTTTAGGGGAGAATTAACTGTAAAATGAATGTTGATAATTTTTAAGTCATAATCTCACAATCAAATATTTTTTTAAATTAGAAAAAAAAAACCAAGATTGAATAGATTTAAGTGGATGTCATATTTTAGGATGAATGTAAGAACAATGAATATAAATGCACAACAAAGTTTATATGGTAGGAGGAAAAAAATCGTCCATTTAGTACACTGATATATAACCTTCAACAAAAGAAAGAAAGAAGATACGCGAATCATAAATAGAAAAGAAGACAATTGAAATCATTCACAAAGAAGAACATGAAAAATGTGAAACTGAAATCTATAATGGATCTGCAATTGAAAAGAGCTGATGAATAATCCAATTTCTAAATTTAGTCACACCCACAAATTATTCATTCCATATTTCACATAATTTAATGCTTATCAAGCTATAAATAAATAAATAAATAAAATTCATTTCTCTCTTGTTTACATGAAAAAAAAAAATGAACCTCTCAACACTGTAAAAAAAAGCAGGAAAGTTATCAAGGATGACATTTTATTTGGAAAAGCAAGGATCTCTGAACTAATTATTTTTTTGTAATAGGGACAACTTCACCAGCAATGTTGCCTTTATTTTGGGAAATGTTCACAGGTAGATTCTTCGAGCTCACTGTGAGGATTTTATATTTTGATTCTAAATTTTCCTAAATAAGTGATTGAATTTTGCGTTCAATTTGAGAAAAACTAAAGCCACATCCTAACAGGACAATATTTAAAGATATAATCAATCAGAATAAAGAATTCAAATTCTTTTCCACAAATTCAAGAAAATATAATGTTGCATCAATTCATTTGAAGATACTCGAGATATTAATTCCCTTTTGTTATTCATTTGAAGATGTTCGAGATCTTAATTATGAACATTAAAATATATTCATCGAATAATTCCCATTTTAGTTAGAGATTTTTAGAAAATATTGAGCTGACGATGTTACTAAAAGAGGACATCACTTCAGAGATTTGTGAGATAAAAAATCTTGTAAATCAAAAATATTTAGTGGTTATTGTGATAATTGAAACATTTTACTAATTATTTACCATGTTATGAAAAAGGGTAAGTATACATAAAAATTTGCATATGCTGATAAGCTCAATTGTACAAAAACCAACACCAAATTTGAATAATCGAAATGATATTTCATCATACTTTCAAATTAAAAATTAGTAAAAGGGTTTGGTTCTCTTGTAGATTCACCAACTAACATACATTTTGGAGATAAGATCGTGCACTTGCCTCTCTTTTTTATGGGCACAACCAACAAAGCGTCACTTGAATATTTTCTTAGTGTCTAAAGGACCAAAATCTCCAGGTTCATGCGGTAACTAAACCACAAAATCGAAAAAAAAAACAACAATTATTTACTTAAATTGGAAACACAAATCGACACATACATGATTACAAAAATCAGAAAGAAAATTACAAAGAAAAATTTTAGTGTAACCATTCTCAGATTTGACACAATTTAAATCATTCCATTGTCTAGTAAAAACCTCAAGACGCTTGTACTATTTTCATCGAAACTTCCAAAATATTTGATTGTTCAACAATAAGAGTTAAAATCAAGTGTCATCAATTTGCAAGAATTTAAAAGTCTCATGTTTATCTTAGAGGCATACTTAAAAAAAATTATATGAATTTTTTTTGTGTTGTTCATTTATACTACCCTGATTGATCCGAAGCCTTTCCAATGTTTGGATTTCTTAGAGTATCTTTATGTGAAAACTCAATAAGGTGAACACTATGAACATTTTCATAACAGAACAAAAAACAATTAGTATTAAGTACCTAAAATCAGATTGAGATTTTTTTTTAAGTCTTAAATAGACGTCGTATTTTTATTTTATTTTTTTAGATCGGGCAAATGATGACTCGAACCCATGATCTCAACGACATAGATAGTGGTGCTCTAACCACTTGATCTATTCCACTTTGTCCTCAAATAGACGTCTTATCACAAAGGACTTGCACTTGACTAAATTTTTGTGCATAAATGACTTTCTATTGATAACCCTTAATATTAATCTCAATTTATAGGAAAATGCAATGATTGTCATATCATATTAAATCCAGAAAAAATAAATAAAAATATAAGTGAAAGTGAAAGGGGAAAAAAATATATCAAAAGGGACGGAATTTAAGGAGCAAAATCAATTTTTTCGTCCTTTTAACCAATTAAAATTAAGGACGAAAAAGTTGAATTTGTTAAACTTATTTTAGCTAGTTCGAGAATAAAATGATTGAATTTGGTAAAATTAATGGACTATTTCTAATGTTGAAAAAAGTTGGAGTACTAAAATCAGATATAATGAAAGTTAAAGAAAAAAAACATTTTCATACCATTTTTTTTAATATTATATATGTACAATATCTTTACATTTCTATTCTAATTTATAAGTTAAATGTGTTCTTAAGTATAATGTTTATGCAATTGTATATCATGTTCGTTCAACTTTTGTTGTATTAACATTATTAAAATATTATTTAAATGTGTTGAATACATTATATATATATATATTATATTACACGAATTATCTATTAAATCTTAATTAAGAACTCCTTGAACATGTGATACATAATTTTATAATAATTAATAATAAAAGAAAACTTAATTGTTATACAAATAAATCATCTTAATTGAGAGGTCAACTCACTTATTTAGCTTGAAAAAACAACATATTGTCTCCAAATTAGAAAAAAAAAAAAAAAAAAATTAGACACAACAATCAGGGTGATATTACAGCAGTAAAAAAATATCTCAAAACATCAAGTAAACATTTTCTCTCCATTGCTCTCCAAAAATGCATTACACTCCAAGATATTCTACGATAAAAAAGATACCACAAATTATAATTATCAATTTCACATTACTAAATTTTTATACAATTTTTCATTACATTTAACATTTTTATACAAATCTAATTTACATTAAAATATGGCCGTATGAAATAGAGACCCAACCAAATTTGAACCAAATCAATATAATAGCCACACCAATGCTCCTGGAAGATTCGACTACTATCGCCAAAAACTGTATAAAGACCTTGAAATGCTCTTAAGCAAAATTGTGAAGAATGCCACTGCGATAGAATCTAGATGAAATATAAACATTTGCTCAGAATAATTCAAACGCGGCGGAACTTTAATTACAAATCTGACGGAAACAACAAATGAATATGAACCAATAAACTACATAATCAAATAAACAAATTGAGAAAAAATTACATGGAGAGATGATTCAAGATCATCATCATTACAAAATGGAGATGAGACAATTGATGAACTTGAAACACGGAGCCCGAACGACCGTCGAGCGATGAAAAGTAGAGATTGCGGATTATACCACTAAAATGTCGTGCAGATTATTTTAATAAATAAAGAGAAATATTAAATAATAAATGTATCCTTGAATTAAGCCGCTAATATGGTGTGCGGATATCACTAAACATTAAAGGTCGTGCTAGAAGAAAATGTATTAATATTTAATATAAAATTCAAAACATTAGCATATACTATAAAATTAAAATATATGCTTAGATTGATCAAGAGCAATAAAATATTAAGTGTTTTATTATGTTGGATAATTAAAAATTGAAAATTTTTATATAGATGTATTGCTCTTAAATTGGAATAAAGAAAATATTAAGGCAAATTTACAACAAAAAATCTTGTCTCCATGACCATCATTTAGGAGTAATTAGTGGCTAAAAATTGAAAAATAAATAGATATTAAATGTTAATTAGACTGCAACAAGAACGTACATAAAAAATTATAATTAAAAATATCAGTTAGAATCATATAATATTCAAAATCCTATAATCCTTATATAAAAATTACACAAAAATAAGGCCTAAGTTGATTCTACATTACTTTAAAAAAAAGGGCAAAAATAGTGTTGTAGGAATTAGTCTAAGGGGTGTTTGTTTTTAATTTATCAAGTGGTTTTTGGGATTTTAAATTCATATATATTTTTTTTTTTTTAACAAATTTTGGTATAAGATTTCAAGTTTTCTAAAATCATAATCTATGATACATAAATTATATCTATCTTATTTTTTTCTAACACAATTTTCAATAAACTATGAATCATGTATCACATACATAATAACTATTATTATTTATCCAACTGAACACACACTATCCTTTTTTTTTACTTTATATTATATCTCATACTTTATACACAATTTTCAACCCCTAAATGTGTTGAGCCAAAAAAAAAATATATATATATATATCCCAATCAGAAAATTTATGTAAACAAACATATAACAATAGGTTCAAGCATAAATAATTTAGAACTGGCCCATGTATAATGGAATCGGTCATTTTTAGCAGCAAGGAAACATTACACAAGTTATTAAAAAAATCCACACAGAGCATTTTTCATTACATTTAACATTTTTATACAAATCTAAATTACACTAAAATATGGCCTTATGAAATAAAAACCCAACCAAATTTGATCCAAATCAATAGAATAGCCACGCCAATGCTCTTGAAAGATTCGGCTACTATCGCCAAAAACTGTATAAAGACCTTGAAATGCTCTTAAGCAAAATTGTGATGAACACCACTGTGATAGAATCTAGATGAAACAAAAACATTTGCTCATAATAATTCAAACGCGACAGAACTTTAATTACAAATCTGACGAAAACAACAAATGAATATGAATCAATAAACTGCATAATCAAATAAATATATTGAGAAAAAATTACATGGAGAGATGATTCAAGATCATCATCATTACAAAATGGAGATGAGACAGTTGACAAACTTGAAACGCGGAGCCCGAGCAACCGGTGAGCGATGAAATGTAGAGATCGCGGATTATACCACTAAAATGTCGTGCAGATTATTTTACTAAATAAAGAGAAATATTAAATAACAAATGTATCCTTGAATTAAGCCACTAATATGGTGTGCGGATATCACTAAACATTAAAGATTGTGCTAGAAGAAAATATATTAATATTTAATATAAAATTCAAAACATTAACATATACTATAAAATTAAAATACACGCAAAGATTGATCAAGAGCAATAAAAATTAAGTGTTTTATTATGTTGGATAATTAAAAATTGAAATTTTTTATATAGATGTATTGCTCTTAAATTGGTATAAAGAAAATATTAAGGCAAATTAACCGCAAAAAAATTTGTCTCCATGACCATCATTTAGGAGTAATTAGTGGCTAAAAATTAAAAAATAAATAGATGTTAAATGTTAATTAGACTGCAACATGGAACATACATGAAAAATTATAATAAAAATTATCAGTTAGAAATCATATAGTATTCAAAATCCTATAATCCTTATATAAAAATTACACAAAAATAAGGCCTAAGTTGATTCTGCATTATTAAAAAAAAAAGGCAAAAATAGTAAGGTAGGAATTAGTCTAAGGGGTGTTTGTTTCTAATTTCTCAAGTGGTTTTTGGGATTTTTAAATTCAAATTTTTCTTTGTTTAACAAATTTTGGTATAAGATTTCAAGTTTTCTAAAAATCATAATATATGATACATAAATTATACCTATCTTATTTTTTTCAAACACAATTTTCAATAAATTATCAATCATGTATCACATACATAATAACTATTATTCTTTACCCAACTGAACACACACTCTCCTTTTTTTTTTTTACTGTACTTTATTATATCTCATACTTTTTATACACAATTTTCAACCCCTAAATGTGTTGAGCAAAAAAAAAAAATATCCCCAGAAAAGTTATGTAAACAAACACATAACAATATATTCAAGCATAAATAATTTAGAATTGGCCCATGTGTAATGGAATCGGTCATTCTTAGCAGTAAGGAAACATGACAAAATTATAAAAAAAATCCACACTGAGCATTTTTCATTACATTTAACATTTTTATACAAATCTCAATTACATTAAAATATGGCCTTATGAAATAGAGACCCAACCAAATTTGATCCAAATCAATTGAATAGTCACGCCAATGCTCCTGAAAGATTCGGCTACTATCGCCAAAAACTGTATAAAGACCTTGAAATGCTCTTAAGCAAAATTGTGAAGAACGCCACCGCGATAGAATCTAGATGAAATATAAACATTTGCTCAGAATAATTCAAACACGGCGGAACTTTAATTACAAATCTGACAGAACCAAAAATGAATATGAACCAATAAACTACGTAATCAAATAAACAAATTGAGAAAAAATTACATGGAGAGATGATTCAAGATCATCATCATTACAAAATGGAGATGAGACAGTTGACAAACTTGAAACGTGGAACCTGAGTGACCGGCGAGCGATGAAAAGTAGAGATCGCAGATTATACCACTAAAATGTCGTGCATATTATTTTACTAAATAAAGAGAAATATTAAATAACAAATGTATCCTTGAATTAAGCCACTAATATGGTGTGCGGATATCACTAAACATTAAAGGTCATGCTAGAAGGAAATGTATTAATATTTAATATAAAATTTAAAAAGTTAACATATACTATAAAATTAAAATATATGCTAAGATTGATCAAGAGCAATAAAATATTAAGTGTTTTATTATGTTGGATAATTAAAAATTGAAATTTTTTATATAGATGTATTCCTCTTAAATTGGTATAAAGAAAATATTAAGGCAAATTTACCGCAAAAAAATTTGTCTCCATGAACATCATTTAGGAGTAATTAGTGGCTAAAAATTGAAAAATAAATAGATGTTAAATGTTAATTAGACTGCAACATAGAACATACATGAAAAATTATTAGTTAGAATCATATAGTATTCAAAATCCTATAATCATTATATAAAAATTACACAAAAATAAGGCCTAAGTTTATTTTGCATTATTAAAAAAAAAAAAAAATAGTAAGGTAGGAATTAGTCTAAGGGGTGTTTGTTTCTAATTTCTCAAGTGGTTTTTGGGATTTTTAAATTCAAATTTTTGTTTGTTTAACAAATTTTGGTATAAGATTTCAAGTTTTCTAAAATCATAATATATGATACATAAATTATACCTATCTTATTTTTTTCAAACACAATTTTCAATAAATTATCAATCATGTATCACATAATAACTATTATTATTTACCCAACTGAACACACACTCTCCTTTTTTTTTACTGTATTTTATTATATCTCATACTTTATACACAATTTTCAACCCCTAAATGTGTTGAGCCAAAAAAAAAATCCCCAGAAAAGTTATGTAAACAAACACATAACAATATATTCAAGCATAAATAATTTAGAATTGGCCCATGTATAATGGAATCGGTCATTCTTAGCAGCAAGGAAACATGACACAAATTATAAAAAAAATCCACACTAAGCATTTTTCATTACATTTAACATTTTTATACAAATCTCAATTACATTAAAATATGGCCTTATGAAATAGAGACCCAACAAAATTTGATCCAAATCAATAGAATAGTCACGCCAATGCTCCTGAAAGATTCGGCTACTATCGCCAAAAACTGTATAAAGACCTTGAAATGCTCTTAAGCAAAATTGTGAAGAACGCCACCGCGATAGAATCTAGATGAAATATAAACATTTGCTCCGAATAATTCAAACACGGCGGAACTTTAATTACAAATCTGACGGAAACAACAAATGAATATGAACCAATAAACTACATAATCAAATAAACAAATTGAGAAAAAATTACATGGAGAGATGATTCAAGATCATCATCATTAGGTGAGACAGTTGACGAACTTGAAACGCGAAACCCGAGCGACCGTCGAGCGATGAAAAGTAGAGATCGCAGATTATACCACTAAAATATCGTGCAGATTATACCACTAAAATGTCGTGCAGATTATTTTACTAAATAAAGATAAATATTAAATAACAAATGTATCCTTGAGTTAAGCCGCTAATATTGTGTGCAGATATCACTGAGCATTAAAGGTCATGCTAGAAGGAAATGTATTAATATTTAATATAAAATTTAAAAATTTAACATATACTATAAAATTAAAATATACGCTAAGATTGATCGAGAGCAATAAAATATTAAGTGTTTTATTATGTTGGATAATTAAAAATTGAAAAAATTTATCTTTGAATCAACGTATCTTAGAAGGTGTTAATTGTTCAATCGATACGCCCGCTGCTTCAGATGTATTGCTCTTAAATTAGTATAAAAAAAATATTAAGGCAAATTTACCGTAAAAAAAATTTGTCTCCATGACCATCATTTAGGAGTAATTAGTGGCTAAAAATTTGAAAAATAAATAGATGTTAAATGTTAATTAGATTGCAACATAGAACATACATGAAAAATTATAATAAAAAATATCAGTTAGAATCATATAATATTAAAAATCCTATAATCCTTATATAAAAATTATACAAAAATAAGGCCTAAGATGATTCTACATTTTTTTTTTTTTAATAAAAAGGCAAAAATAGTAATGTATGAATTAGTCTAAGGGGTGTTTGTTTCTAATTTCTCAAGTGATTTTTGGGATTTTAAATTCGAATTTTTGTTTGTTTAACAAATTTTGGTATAAGATTTCAAGTTTTCTAAAATCATAATCTATGATACATAAATTATACCAATCTTATTTTTTTCAAACACAATTTTCAATAAAATATCAATCATGTATCACATACATAATAACTATTATTATTTACCCAACTGAAGACACACTCTCCTTTTTCTTTTTTACTTTACTATATTATATCTCATATTTTATACACAATTTTCAACCCCTAAATGTGTTGAGCCAAAAAAAAAAATCCCCAATCAGAAAAGTTATGTAAACAAACATATAACAATAGGTTCAAGCATAAATAATTTAGAATTGGCACATGTGTAATGGAATCGGTCATTCTTAGCAGCACGGAAACATGACACAAATTATAAAAAAAATCCACACCGAGCATTTTTTAGCTAGATCTACAACATTGTAAACCAATCAAAAGAATATGAAACAGTTTGAGAAGAAACCTAGAAACTCACCAAGCGTGAAATGAGATCTCACTGTTGTATACATAAATTAAAATTGTTAAAATGTTGTAGCAAGACATTCGCTGGAATCCGATGAACAATCAATTAATTAACGAAACCCATAATAAATCAACATTATTATATTAACAATCATTTTATTAAACAATTAGTCTTGATATAAATTAAGATTATTATACTAATAGATGATCAATTAATCCCTTAGTTTCGATATTCATTGATTATGGAAAAATACAATCTTTATTCCCAATATTTTTTAATTAATTGAAAATCGATAAATAATGCAATGATCCATGGAATGAACATAAAGTAATCAATGCTAAGTGATATATTAAATTAATTAATTACTATTTAGTAGTTCCAATACTTGAACTATTGATACACGAACTAATAATCCAAACGGAAAAAAGTATCAAGAACCCAAAACACATCCTTGATACGAAGAAGAAAACCTCTTTTTTTATAACCAATATCTTGGACATGAACTTGATGGTTAGAGATACATGATAATCAATTTAAGTATAAAAATGAATCACACATAAACAGAAGCAGATAAAAAATAAAATATATATCTAACTTCGAAAGTATAAAACCAATACATATTATATATTACCAATAGGATTGAAAAGAGAATAAAAGATCTAGACTGAACTAAGAAACCAAACAAAAGTCAAGGCCATCAACAAATCCGGCAATTGGCTAGCCAAAAAATTAAAATTCATGGTAAGAAATACTGTCGTGAAAACACGGTTTATCTGTTCGAACATAAGCTGCCTGTAGAAACCTAAAGTCGGTCAAATCCGAATTTACATAAATCAAGTATTAGAACGGCCAACATTTCATTGTTGGAAAATCTAGAATCCTGATATGTAATATACACAGGAAATTGAAATAAATGAATAAGAGAATACACAATAATAAATCTAAAGTACAAGAACTTGGAATAAAAAAAAAAAATTGGATGAAAACCCAAGGTAAATATCATGACTTATATATACCCATGAATTTGAGAAATTGAAGAGAGGAAGAAGGAAAAAACGTCAATTCATTTTGTTGGGAAATTTATAGTTTTGATGAAAGTTCCAGAAACACATGTAATAGGACCAGTCAGACCTGTTAGCTGACTGATGTTTATATTACCGTTTATAGAATACCAGTTGATAATGACTGTATAGAACAACTGATGTAATAGATAGGTCACATATTGAGGGGGAATCTCAATATGTATAGGTCAGATCTGAAGACTCAAGGACAACTGATAATCCGACAGGCCAGAATGCAAAACAAGAACGGAAGATCAGATCGATCTGATCTGGTCAGATATCTCAGCTTAAGTCATAAAGCTCAAACTCAGAATACTCGAAGATCAGACCAGAAGACCTACATCAGTCGAGTCTGCTAGTTGAAGCTAAGTCAACCAGCACCAGATGACTCCGTCAGGTAGACAGATCAGCCTTGACTGATCAGGTCAGCTCACCAGGTGAAAACTGATTTTTCATCTTATCATACGACGATGATCTGGACACAAAGAATGTCAACCTTAGTTGGTAGAACAACACTGCAAAGTGAGTCTGCTATCCAATAAGGACAAGACACGTATGATCGGAGCCGGCAATTGCGGGATTTGATGCTGCTCTCTCTAACGGCTATAAAAGACAATATTCACGCTTTCGGCCATGCCATTCCTGAAGCACGTCATATCAATCCTGCAAGTCTACCAAGTATAGCCTGAAATTCGAATTGCTCTCCAACGGCTCTTTGATTTCAAGGTCTATAAATATGGGATCACACTTCAGAGTGAAATACGGAAATACTGAACAATCAAGAAGCTCAAGCAACTATCAGATTTCCGCACGAAGAACACAAATTTGAAGCTTATTTTTCTATAGTGTTCATCCCCATAAGTTCTTAGCAAAGAAATCTTTTCATCTAGCTGATAGGCTACCTTAAACACGAGAAAATATTTCATAGTTGGAACCAAAACACTTATCCAAACCCCAAGTTCGGTTAAGTCGTTTAGCAAGATTTCAGACTAGGGTTTCTAGTTCTGATCTCTGGGATCGGTCGAGTGAGAACTCCTTAAACATCTGTAGGTGTACTGTGTTGGACTTACACATAAAACAAAGTCCAGTTGGTTAAGTTGGTGCCCCTTGTGATAGGGAAGAGTGGACGTAGGGATCGGTTTGTCCGAACCACTATAAATCTTGTGTGCCTTTACCGCTTTGATTAACTTGCTTACACAATCGCACACAACCTTTAAAAGCGCATACATATTCCAAGTTGAGATCAGTTAGCACCAAGTTTCTGATCTGATCGTTTGACACTTTGGTCAACCGGTTAAAAGACTAACTTTGGAAACCGATTTATAAAACCGGTTTTTTCACACGGGTAAAACTTAAGCTTCCGCACACATCAGTTAAACTGATAGTTAC
Source organism: Stenogyne calaminthoides (assembly GCA_037126765.1). Lineage (NCBI taxonomy): Eukaryota > Viridiplantae > Streptophyta > Magnoliopsida > Lamiales > Lamiaceae > Stenogyne > Stenogyne calaminthoides. Next base: position 21,418,239 of record JBBCBC010000028.1, read on the forward strand.
CGAACTGATCTGCCTTGAAAGGTCGATAAGTTTGGTTATCGATTCAAACCGATTCACTCGCGACACCGATCAAAGCTAACGCCATCACACCGATCTGCACAAAAAGTTTTCGTAAGTCTATTCACCCCTCCCTCTAGACTTACGCCTCGCTCGCCCGTTCGGGACCTACAAGTGGTATCGGGCGGTGATTCTCTGGACCAATCGGCTTTGTGTATCATCGATTCTTGAGGAAGAATCTTTGTGGTCAATCAATGGATCTTGAAAAATTGTTTTTAAAACTCATTCATTTTCCAAAAATCACTCAGCATGGATAACACCTCAGGAATGTATCATGATCTGCCGAAGTTCTCAATCGATGAGTATGCATATTGGGCCATATATATGTCCAACCATCTAGGTTCTATAAGCTGCAAAATGATGGAAGTCATCGAAAGAGGACCCATCATCATTTATTACGACAACCCTGCAGTTGGAGGAGATCCAGAACATGCCCCGGGAAGTCTTGTACGAAAAAGCCCAGCCTTGATGGATGCAGAGGAAAGGAAACTGCATACTCTAGATACTATTGCAAGGCATATTATCATGAAAACAATGGACAAGGTCACCAAGGAAAAGATTAAATATCTCAAAACTGCGAAAGCAATGTGGGATACACTAGCTGAGATATGCGAGGGAAATGACCAGATAAAAGACAGCCGTCTACAAGCCGAACTGGTAAAGTTCGAAAAACTGAAGATGCTGCCCAACGAAACCATCAACGAACTCGATGGAAGGATTACAATGTCAATAAACAAGCTTCGAGAACTTGGTAGAGAGATGTCTGATAAAGATATTAACTACAAAATTCTAAGGTCTCTCACCAAGAAATGGGACATGAAGGTCACGGTAATCAAGGATTGCCAAGACATTTCGAAGATGAAACCAAGTAGCTTGTTCTTGAGCCTTAAAGCTCACGAGTTCGATTTAATTGAAAGAGGACAAGCTGATGAAGATGAGGTGCCCGCTGAAGCCTCAACTTCAAAATCAGTTGCTTTTAAGGCAACCAGCAGCAGGTCGAAGGCCAACGAACCTGTTGGGAACATAATGAGTCAGCAGAGCAGACGCTTCCGCTACCGTGAAACTTGAGAAGTCGAACGTCCAACTTGGTAAGTATCGAAGATTTTATAAAGATTATCAACATAGCCGAGGAAGAGATAGGAGATCAGATAATAGATCACCAGAAAGAATCAGATCTGATGATCGGAGAGATCACAGAGATGAAAAGAAAAGAGATAATCAGACTGATGAAAGAAGAGATAACCAATCAAACAGAAGAAACTCAGACTACTATCAGAAAGGAAAGTCACCTGATAGGTCATACAGACGGAGTGATTTACCTGGAAGAAAAGGTTCGGTGGATCAAGGAGAGCGTGCTTCAACCGTGAGAAGCCAGTCACTATAAATACAGACGCCTGCACTGACGCCAAGAGAAAGGGAAGAAAAGAGGAACAGAAGAGAGCAACGGTACAGGGACAGAAAAGCCATGGTTGCTGACACGTCAGGGATTGACGATTCCTATCTGCCCTCTGAGGACTCTGGATACTCCTCTGTAGAAGACTTACTTTGACAAGCGATCTTTAACTTCTATGAAAATGAAGATCTAATATTCTCTTCGAGACGATGATGAGATCTGCTCGATGGCGAGGAGGACCAATCTGAGGTAACCTCCAAACTCCGCTTTGTTCGCTTCTACACTGCTATCATTAGCACACACCCTTTGAGATTGACTGCAGCTCTACTCTGAGCAATTGCTTGAGGATCTCTCCAATGCAGTAGACACTTATGCTATAGTGGAAGCTGAAAATGACAAGCTGAGAATCAGAAATAATCAACTTGCTAAAGAGAATGATCTCAAAGAAAGCCTCTGAACTTAAATTGTTAAACCGCCGTAAGGCAAATCGAGGAATTTAACATTCTGAAAGTTAAGGCTTCTGATCAGGAGAAGCAGATCAAAGATCAGCTGGCTATTAACAAACAACAAGCTTCAAAATTCTTCAAGCAAAATTTGATGAGCTATTCTGAATGCATGAAAGTCTGAAATCATCTGAGGATAATCTGCGTAAGAAAATAGAAGTTTTCACAAAATCATCTAAAACTGTTCAAGACATGAACACCTATTTTCAAACAACGATTAACAATAAGGGACTTGGGTTTGAGAACCCTTCCAAATCCTCAAAAGCCCCGGCTGATTCATCTCAAAAAGGTGTAATCAGACGAATTTCTGACAAAGATACACCAAAAGCCACAAAAGTATCTAATAAGGAAAAAAAGACCGGTTGAAAGGGGTAAAAGGCGGTGCCTAACCGTAAGAGGAAATGAAATGGACCCCAACTGTAAAGCATCAGCCGAGGAATCAACAGAAGAATCCAGTTCTTCTGAAGAAACCTCAACCTAATCAACAGATCGGTACCAGAAAAGACAACCTGTAAAAGGGAAGTCTAATCTGAGACCCAATCAAGGTCACCGCCTAAAAAAGCCGCTATAGGTAAACCGCAAAAAACCACCTATGCCAAAAAGATATGAATCTTTTGATGGTAGCGATCGTACCTACCCCTATAATCGAAAATCTAGGGGTCTTTTTTTGAACCACCTTTGGATAAAAAAGAAGACAAACGAAAAAGATAAATCCCAAGTCTTCTAAGTCATCCAAGGTTCATACTAATAATCATACAAATCAGAAAGCATATAAAGAGACGTATGATTATGTTGACAGGTATGGGAGACAAATCAGGCCTTCTGATCTAACTGATCTCAATAGAAGTGCTCTGTTGGTATGGATTCCCAAAACTAACCCTAACCCCTCAGGACCCAGTCCTAAAGGGGTACCTAAAGCCTGATTTGATTGCAGGTTCGCGTGGGTCTGGCCAACAAAGGAGGTGTGCAAGCAACTATCTGGTACATCGATAGTGGATGCTCAAGGCACATGACTGGAAGCAAACATCTCCTCAGCTCTTACATAGAACAGAAAGGCCCGCGTGTACTCTTCGGTGACGATAACTTTGGTTATACCAAAGGTTTCGGAACCTTAGATAATGATGATGTACAAGTAATTGGAGTCTCGTTTGTCGAAGGTCTGAAGCACAACCTATTATCGGTTTCACAATTCTGCGACAACGGATTCAGTGTTGAGTTCTCGACTGATCAATGCACTATCAAGAATCGAGCCACTCAACAGATTTTGCTAACTGGTTCAAGGAAAGGGACGATCTACACAGCAGATTGGAACAGCTGCCCAAGAAATGCATGTCTGATTGTTAAGAGTTCCAAAAGTAGCAGTTGGCTCTGGCACAAAAGAATGAGCCATCTGAACTTTAAAACTCTTAATAAGATAGCGAGGATGTCTCTAGTGGAAGGACTTCCGAATGAAGTATTTTCAAAGGATCAGACATGTGGAGCATGTCAGAAGGGAAAACAGGTCAAAACTTCATTCAAAGGAATTCCTGGACCAGCATCCAGCAGAGTATTGCAGCTGCTTCATATGGATCTATTCGGACCGATTACACCAAATCGATCTCAACGACGAAAATATACTCTGGTGATCGTGGATGACTATTCCAAGTTTACCTGGGTTATATTCTTACATAAGAAGAATGAGACGACAACGAAGATACCCGAGCTACTAAAAAGATTATAAAATGAGAAGGGTGTCAGTGTAGTAAAAATCGATCGATAAAGGTGCAATTTTACGAACTATTTTATTCTTGATTTTTTTTCTAAGTTTGGTATACTGACATGAAACATCGAATCTGAGGACGCCACAAATGAAATGGAGTAGCGAATCGGAGGAACAGGACTCTCAAAGAAGCTTCGCTTTCGCACAATGTTAGGCGAACATGCACTACCAAGCCGTTTCGGCGTATAAATCAACACTTTGCATGCCATACTCGTAATGATGTCTTCCGACTAAGGCTCACTACAAAACACCCTATGAACTGTGGAAGGCGTAAAACCTCGTGTTTCTTACTTCCATGTTTTTGGGTGCAAGTGTTTCATACACAACAATGGGAAGAGTCGGTTGAAGACTTTTGAGGCCAAGTCGATGAGGGTATATTCTTAGGATACTCCTCATCTAGTAAAGGCTTTCGGGGGTTTACAAATGCATTTAACCCTAATTGTGGAAGAAACACCCCATGTAGTCTTTGATGAAGCATCATCCCGAACAAGAGATATCCGCCTCGAGAACAAGACGTGCTGATCAACATGTACCGATGCTCGAGAAAATGGATCGGTAACGATCAAGGAAAAAGGATCGAAAATCGTAATAACAAAGTATACATTCCCGATCTAGTGATTCACCAGATCAATCGATCCTAAGGTACGATCAACTCGTCGATGAAGAAGGTTCGGTGAACCATCCGATATTCCCACGAGCGTCAAAATGAGTCCAACATCACCGATGTTTCTTATCTCCAAATCATAATTACGCAAATCGAGCGAGTAATGAAGCTTTATCGGATAACCATGATGTTCTCCAAAACGATGCAAATCGATCATCGGACAGAACCCATCCCAACCGATAAAGTTAAGACTAGACATCGTTAAGACTAGACATCGATTGGTGAAAGTGCCATGTATTCTTTTATTTGTCCATGAAGGAACCAACAACAATAGAGGAAGCTCTACAAGACGCAAGTCGGATTCTAGCTATGCGGGAGGACACTGAAATAGTTCGAGAGAAATCAAGTTTGGGAACTAGTGGACGCACGGATCATCAAGACGTGTCGCACGAAGTGGGTTTTCAAGAACAAGAGAGATGAGAAAATGTCATCACCGAAAATAAGGCAAGACTTGTTGCTAAGGGGTATTCACAATCGGAAGAATTGATTATGATGAGACCTTTGCACGATCCGCTTCGCCTAAAGTCATTCGGTCAAGTTTTAAGCATATGCTTCCCACAAAGGGTTCATTTGTGTATCGGATATGGACGTAAAAGTGCTTTCTTAAACGGGGTACTAGCAGAGAAGAAGTTTATGTCGAACAATCTCCGTGCTTTGAAAAGGGCAACCAGTGTACCGTTTAAGAAGAGCTCTTTATGGCACAAAACAAGCTCCTCGAAGCTTGGTATGATACACTCTCTCAGTTCTTGATCGACAGTGGGTTCATTAAAGGAACAGTGGACAGAACCCTATTCAGAATAGAAGATGGAGAAGATATTATGATGGTTCAGATTTACGTGGACGATATCATCTTCGGATCTCCCAACAAAAGTCTATGTGAAAGATTCAAAGAACCGATGCAAGGGAAGTTCGAAATGTCCATGATGGGTCAGGTTGAATTAAAATTCGGGTCTTCAAGTAAAGCAAAGTCTGTAAGGGATATTCATCCGCCAAGCAAAGTACACTAGGAATTTATTGGCTAAGTTTGGAGTTCAAAACTGTAAGGAAGCCAAAATTCCTATGATGACTGGATTCAAGATGGATCCAGATGAGGATGGTCAGAAAACCAATCAGAAGGAATATAGGGCTCTCATTGGATCTCTACTATACCGATGCCAAAGAGACGGATATAACCTTCGCAGAGGGGTGTATGTGCGATTTCGAGCAAATCCAATGATAAGCCACCTAGAAGCGACTAAGCGGATTCTTAAGTATCTGAAGGACAAGAAACCTTGGTTTATTTTACCCATCGATGATAATCTAGAGCTTAGTGGGTATTCTCGATTACGATTATGGAGGTTGCAAGATTGACGAAAATCAACCTCGTGAACTTGTCGGTTTTTAGGAAATAAAAGCGATCTCGTGGTTTTCAAAAGAAGGACATCGATTCATGACATCTACTCTTGAAGCGAGAATATATGGGTCACAGAAGTCGTTGTTCCCAATCGCTGCTTTCTGGCTCGATCGGCGAGAGGATTACAACATTATAGCTAAGAACGTACCAATTTTATGTGACAGTAATAGTGCTATTGCAATCACTCAAGAATCTGTTCTACATACAAGATGCAAGCATGTGGATGTCGACACCATTTTATAAGAGATCATGTTGAAAAGAAAAATATCAGAATGGAAAAGATTCATACTGATATACAAAAAGCTGATATTCTAACCAAGCCACTAGCTGAGATCAGATTCAGAGAATTATGCAATGAGCTAGGGCTTCTGGATCTTGGAGATAAGGCACCTAAAATGCATGAAGGATTGATCTCCAGAACCAGCTGGTTAAGAGAATAATCTGGTTTAGAGACTAACCAGGTTAAGAGAAATCAGTTGAGTTTGGTATCTCAACTGATCGGAAGGTCAGTCAAGAAACTGATATAAGAAGTCGATCAGATTTACAAGTTATCAGATTAAAGGAACTGATCAGATTTAAGGTTTATCAGATTAAAGGAAACGCTCAGTTTAAAGGATTATCTGATTAAATCAGTTTGGTTATTTTACATCTTTGTAAGCCGATTAAGCTGATATTCAACAAGCAAGATTCAGAGATTAAAGCCTACAATCGCATAAGAAAGCAGAAAATTTACACAACAATGGAATAATAGAACTTTTCATTGATAAAGACCCAAAGGTCAGGTTACATTACAAGTTACAAGTACAAAGGACCCGGAGGTCAGTACATAGGTGATAACCGAAAACCCTAAACCTATAACCCTAAACCCTCATCCTAACCCTAGAAGTGAAGGGGAGAGAGAGATTTTAAATCTGATGCTCTCATTTTCCCCCACTTAACAAGGGGTGAGAGAGGCTTTAAAATAATCCCAAGGCACTCGCAGAAGCTAAATACAATGGAGCGAGAGAGGCCTTGATAGGATTTTTAAGCCAGGAGCCCTTAGACCTGAAGTCAATGGGCTCTCCAGCTGTTAAATGGAGCACATGTGCCAAGAAAGTAGTTCAAAGACCTTATGGGCACATGTGTCGCATGCAAAAATTGAGTTGATATAGGAAGATCAGCTGTTGTCTGATCAAGACCGTATATCAAACTCATGTTTTATATCAGACTGAGTCTGTTGATGCATGTTATGTCATCTCGATAGACACACAAGGTGCATACGGTTAGGAGAAGTGTCTTCTCAGTTGCGACAGCAGATCCGCCGCCCTGATGGTAGAGAAGCTTAGCAACAATTGTATGTGAAATCTTTGATGACGACGAAAACAGCGATAAGGGATACACAGGGTTGATTTGAAAAGCTGAATTCATTAAAAAGGGGGTAAAGGTATTTGCCGAAAGTTTCACCGGAAATAAGGGTTCACCAGAAGGCATGATTCTACAAAGAAGATAAGTATGGTGAATGGGTTATGTTGTGTAAAACATTGGTCCAATTTATAGAGGCCAAGCAAGGGTGCAAATGTAATTTTGATCTCAAAAAGCCTTTTTAAGAAATTTGCATCAAGGACAGCGTGTAGAAATCACGCGACTGATAATTGGATAAATTTACGGCGGATTGACATATCGAGAAATTCATACTATAATTACGCATGTCAAAGCACGCCAACTTAGGGAATAGAGGCTACTATTCTAGACTAAGTTTTGGCGGTAACACTTATCCCAAGAATTGGCTTGATCTGAGAAGGATCAGATTAGGTCAACAAAAATCTGATTACTTATGAAATTGATCAGATAAGGAAGATCAGTTATGCTTGAAATGTCAACAAATCAGATATATCAGTCTACGAGGAAACAAAAATATCAGTTGAAGGGGGAACCTCAACTGATCTAGGAGAATCAGAAGGGAAATCAGACGCGAGTGAAGAAGATCGGTTAAAAAGAACAGTTGGGAAATTTTAAGGCTTATGCAGAATATTAAGATCAACAAGTGAAATCAACATGGAGAAGTGGTATTGACTGATTACAATATCAGTCAACCAGATACGCTTTCCTTTTCTCTTGTTCTTTGCTTATTTATCTGTCTGCTCTTATCTGATGTTGCTCGCCTTACTGCTCTCATTACCTTTTGTGACGTGTTCCCTGCAAAACATTTAATGCGGACGTGGGGTACATGTATTAATTGCTACTAAATGTGTCTTTAAAATCCAAAAGGTTTAATACGTACTTTTCCTGACCCTACGATCAAAACCGCTCAATCTGGAGCGTTTATTCTATTCAAACCGGTTGATCTTCCAAAATCTTGTCTTTAGTTTTCCCTCCTCATCTTTATAAGGTTCATCAAACCCTACCGGAGTTTTTCTTTTTCACAAACTTCCGACTTATTCTCCGAAAACTTCAGATTACTCTTCTACGATTCAAAGTTTTTTTTTCTTTCGATCTAAATCTATCTTTCCGAAAAACTGAATCTAGTAATTTCTGATTATTTTGATGAATCTTCTTTCTTAAAACTTTTGTTTCTTAAAAGTTTTTGTCTGTCTTCGATATCCTGTATTATGATTTATTGTTTCTTGGTTTCCGCATATGTGATATTTTAGTGATTATGCACAATGTTAACCGAATCTATCTTATTTGTAGATGATTACTCACGGTATGGGTAAAATAATGTGCAATTATGCGGAACTGACATTAAGGATTGTCGAGGACAAGTTCGTACAATTTGGTGTGACAAAGGATCCGGAATCAATGGAAGTGGAGCAAATTCTGAAGAAAGCAGGACTTGAGAAATATTACGCTGCTCATTGCAACCCAGTGATGCAGTATGAAGCACTCGAATTCCTAAGGAATTTAAGAGTGGATACAGATGCTCCAGGAGAAGAACTACTTTCGACAGTCACCGGAGAAGAGATCAGACTGACGAATGAGGACATAACTCGTCTGTTCAGCCTACCAAAAGGGCGAATCTCACCTGCACACTACAGGGAGAATCAAGATGAGCTGATCAGAAATGAACTCTTCAGAGAGGCCGACAAACATCATCTGGCCAGGTTTTGTCGGGCCAATGCTCAAGAGGAATACTGATTGTTGTTTGACATTTTGTCAAAAATAAAGCATGGGTATTTCATTCAAATTTTATGCTCTTACATCTGTCAAATTGTATAGCATAGCTGTAATAATTGATGAAGCCAAGAACATCAATTGGCACGGGTTCCTAAAGGCCATTCTACTCCAAGAACATGAGAAATTTGGAGTTGATGAGTGGAGGCAGGTCTATCTGAAGAAGAGGATCAGCAATCTCAACAAGGTTGCAGTTATACTACAAGACAAAATGCCGAATGCCAAATGGGAACATAATGGACTGAAGTCCTACAAGGCCTTCCTTTCCACCACTTCAGCCATATTTGGCCCACCAGACGATGATATGCGGCCAACTCCTCCGAAGGCGAAGAAGGGAAAGAGCAAGGAAGCAACCTCGTCTACACCAGATGCCCCCCCGAAAAAGAAAAGAAGACTGGTGAAGGCCCAAGAAAAGAGGTCAAGAAGGCGGGCAGCCCCCATGACTCATTTAGAAGATGAGTCGATCAAGAAGGAGCGCCAGATCAGTCTAATGAACCACAAAAATCAGGTGAAAAATCAGACAGGCAGGCTTCTCAAGCTGGAGCTCGCCAGAACATTCTGAGGAAGAAGCACGAGATGAGCGATCTCCTTCTCCTCCAACTCGAGCTGATTCACCACTCAGACTATTGGCTGCTGAGCATGTTTCTCCTACTCTTCCACCGCCCGCGAACACTCCGAACTACATCGATTCGCGAAAGCTTTACCTCGATGTGGAACCAGACACACCTGCTTCCACAGCAGAACCTCTCAGGTCGAGCCAATCAGCCAACTTCCGCCTACTCAAGCATTACGAGAACTCTCCACATCTCATCAACTCCGACGACGGACAATTCCTGAGTCCAGATCTACAAAGACCATCGCTGGGAAAATGGTCAGAATGAGAATCGAACGAGAAATTGATGAGTTGTATCCAGAACTGGTCGCCCATCCGGCTATAAGAGGGGAAGTCATGGAGATCCTCACCTGGAGAGATCTTCGTTTAAAAAGCTTCTCAGATTTTATAATGATCATTGAGCAGGATGGGCGGTCTTGATGAGTTTGCGGACTTTTGATTTCGACATGAGGAAATCGCTAAAGTGGGATCACCACCGAGGTGATAATCTGCTAAATGTCAAAGCTACGATCCACGCGAAGCTAGGGTTGCTTTAAGAGGACGAATCGAGATCGGCGAAGAAGCTCTGAAGCGAGATGCTTACCATGAAGGATGCGGAGATGCGAATGATAGTGGAACTGGTGCTTGCGGTTTCATGACCAACCACCGGAGGCGCAAACAATCGAAAATGATCAAGTGACGCAAAAACATTCCTACATCTCACGTCACCACGATCAAATTCGGAGATCGATCTTGTCTCAAAGATCTTCCGAAAGAAGAAGTTGAGGAAGTGATAGTGATCGATGCGATTGGCCTCAAAGAAATATCGGATCAAAGGGAATTGGCTATTTCCCATTGAGGCGATCAAAGATCGCTTCTCCCAAATCAGAACCACCGTGACGCCCAATCTTATAAAATCCGTTGATGACAAGTCGATTCAAAGTGGATCAACAACAAGTTTCTTTTCTGATGCTCACTGAAAAGGCTAGAATTGAAGAAGAGAAACTTGACAAACTGATTTTCACACTCGCTACTGCCATGGAATCTGTCAAGACTGAGCTGATTTCGAAGGTTCAAAATCTAACTGTGCAAGCTCAAGGTCTATCTGCTGCAGATCTCAACAGGGCAATATCGGTCGAAGATTGGATCTCGACTTCCCACTCACAACTCTTTTTGATCAAACCAAAAAGGGGAAGGACAGATGAGAAACAATCGACGTGGATCGATCAACGAAGATCCGATTCAAAAGCGATTGAAGCTTATGGACAAAGACTAGACCATCTGGATCGCTTTGCTAATGAAGTCTCTGAAAAGATGGAAAAGTCAAAGGCGAGAAAGTTAGGCTTCTTTACCCAAGTCTTCTTTGTGTCTTTGACATCACAACTTTGTACCGATTACTCGATAGTCACAATAAGCACAGCTAGCCAAATTGAAAGTGATAAGAACCGGGGCCGAAAAACTGGCCCAAAGAGCAGATGATTCTTGAAGAAGCCATAAAAAGCGATTCTTTGAAGAAGCCCGCAAAAAGCAGATTCTTTGAAAAAAAAAGCGAAGAAAGAAGGGCAGATAAATTGGCAGAGGCAGAAAATCTGAAGAAGAGATTCAGATCGAGAGCGAAGAAAGGAAAGGCTGGAAAATCTGTACCAGAACCTCAGCTGCCAGCAAGAGTTGATGAGATTATTCCAAAGATCACGCATCATTAAGAGGTTTGAGGAATGGAATAAGATCAGAAGTGAATGGCTTCTGGATGCTTTTGTTCTCGATCTTGTTCCAAGTGAAGAATCTCCAGATGATGAATTCCTCAACTGGTTGCAAAACAAATATCCAAATTTTCTGAAGTATCTGGAAAATGAGGCCAAAATTATCAATGCAAAAATATCTCGCCAAGAGTATGATCTGTTAGAATACTCGAAGAAGGCAGATGGCTCATTTGACAGACTGGCATTTCAGAGATTCTATTTTGACATCTTGAGTAAAACACGCATAACTGATCCTCAACAGATCAATGATGTCAAATGGAAACTCTACAAGATTTTCAACGTACCTCAAGATCAGAGAGAGATGCCAGAAGGATACAAGCCTAAAGAGTGAAGATCAGAAGACTTCTCAGGATCAGCTGCTCTTAAATTCAAACTTTTCTGCTGTAACATGTAATCGACATATCTAATGAGAAAAGTTTATTTTTCTGATCCTAAGACAAAATCTCATTGTCTTCTGATTTTATGCTCTTTAACTGTTCTATATTTATCAACTGTGTTTGGTTTCTCAGGTGTTTTGGTTTCATCAAAAAGGGGGAAATTGTTGGGAAATTTATAGTTTTGATGAAAGTTCCAGAAACACATGTAATAGGACCAGTCAGACCTGTTAGCTGACTGATGTTTATATTACCGTCTATAGAATACCAGTTGATAATGACTGTATAGAACAACTGATGTAATAGATAGGTCACATATTGAGAGGGAATCTCAATATGTATAGGTCAGATCTGAAGACTCAAGGACAGCTGATAATCCGACAGGCCAGAATGCAAAACAAGAACGGAAGATCAGATCGATCTGATCTGGTCAGATATCTCAGCTTAAGTCATAAAGCTCAAACTCAGAATACTCGAAGATCAGACCAGAAGACCTACATCAGTCGAGTATGCTAGTTGAAGCTAAGTCAACCAGCACCAGGAGACTCCGTCAGGTAGACAGATCAGCCTTGACTGATCGGGTCAGCTCACCAGGTGAAAATTGATATGTCATCTTATCATACGACGATGATCTGGACACAAAGAATGTCAACCTTAGTTGGTAGAACAACACTGCAAAGTGAGTCTGCTATCCAATAAGGACAAGACACGATGATCGAGCCCGTAATTCATGGGATTTGATCTTTGCTCTCTCTAACGGCTATAAAAGACAATATTCACGCTTTCGGCCATGCCATTCCTGAAGCACGTCATATCAATCCTGCAAGTCTACCAAGTATAGCCTGAAATTCGAATTGCTCTCCAACGGCTCTTTGATTTCAAGGTCTATAAATATGGGATCACACTTCAGAGTGAAATACGGAAATACTGAACAATCAAGAAGCTCAAGCAACTATCGATTTCATGCGAAGAACACAAATTTGAAGCTTATTTTTCTATAGTGTTCATCCCCATAAGTTCTTAGCAAAGAAATCTTTTCATCTAGGATGAAGCTACCTTAAACACGAGAAAAGATTTCATAGTTGGAACCAAAACACTTATCCAAACCCCAGGTTAGGTTAAGTCGTTTAGCAAGATTTCGGACTTTTCTAGTTACGATCTCTGACTGGTCGAAAGTGAGAACTCCTTAAACATCTCAGTAGGTGTCTTGTGTTGGACTTACACATAAAATAAAGTCCAAAGTTGGTTAAGTTGGTGCCCCTTGTGATAGGGAAGAAGAGTGGGCGTGGGATCGGGTTTGTCCAACCACTATAAATCTTGTGTGCCTTTACCGCTTTGATTAATCATTTTACAAAATCACACAAACTTTAAAAGCGCATACATATTCCAAGTTGAGATCGATTAGCACCAAGTTTACGATCGATCGGTTTGACACTTTGGTCAACTGGTTAAAAGACTAACTTTGAAACCGATTTATAAAACCGTTTTTCACACGGTAAAACTTAAGCTTCCGCACACATCGATTAAACCGATAGTTCTTCGAACGATCGCCTTGAAGCGATCAAGAAGTTGGTTATCGATTCAAACCGATTCACTTTCGACTGATCGATCAAATTAATTTGCCATCACACCTGATCTGCACAAAAAGTTTTCAGAAGTCTATTCACCCCTCCCCTCTAGACTTCTGCCCTCACTAAACCCGTTCGGGACCTACACATTTACTGGGAATATAATCAATTGGCAAGTTTTAAGGTAAATATTAAGATTGATATAAAGACCATTAAGTTAAAGTCAAATATTCCTATATTATGTGGTCATCAAAGTGAATGGCCGAGATCATCATCAAAAACTGATCAACGGCTACGGAAAAAGGGTGGGAAACCAAAAGTCGATAATTGTAGTTGTATTATATAGTTATAGATATGGATTAATTGTGTAATTTGAATTTATTTATCAATATTCATGCATTAATTAAATATAATATGCATAATTAATTATAATTGATTTATAATATATTTACCAAAAATATCAAGTTAAAGTCCATTTAATTATAATTAATGTGCATAAATTATTATTATGACACTCGGATTCCAAATCAAAACCCATTTCCTTGATTTTTGGAAATAATTATATCAATTATTATGCTAAGTAAATTTCTTATCCATTTAATTTTTTTATAGCTTTTCTAACTAATTAAGACTTGGTCAAATAAAGAATATTATTTGATTTAAAATTCAATCCTTAATTGTCATTACATAATTAAAGAAAAAAAAACAATAGTTTATGCTATCTTAAATTTATTCACGATTAAGTTCGAATTATTCCATACATCACAATAATGTATATGGTCAACTAAACATCATTTCTTAAATTTCGGACCATAATTCTCGCTACATAATTCTTCAAAAGTTTCGTAATATTAGTTTGACCAAATCACTATTTATAAATCAATTTTTTTCTAATTTTTTTTGGAATAATATTGTGTATTAAATTCTATTTATATTTCTATATATTAGTTTAATTAATTTTAATTTATAATTAATTTATAAAATACTTATCAAATATACCAAGTCAAATCATATTTAATTACATACAATATTGGTCTTTTAATTTATACAAGCACTAACTATTTCAACATAATTAACTCGATCAAATACATCGAAATATGATACATATTGTAATAAAAAGATTCTTCAATGTAAATGATCTGATTATTAGTCGAACAATTTTATTTATTTTGTATAAGGATTTTTACTGTGTATTGTATTTAATAGGTTTATTTAAAGTTGAATTATCATTACTTTATATTATATTTAATTAACAAGGAATATTGATATACAAATAAAGATGAAAAATTAATTAATTTGGTAATAATTTATTCTTGAAAAGTATCACATGTATGAACTATAAGAAAATTTAATATACTTTTTGGTTGTTTTTATTGGTATTGTTGATAATTAGATTATAAATTAATTAGCATTATTTATACATTATATTTAACTCACAGTTTTTTTTAAAAAATTTACACGATAAATTCTAAGTATTGTTTTTTTTAATGAAAAAGTATTAATTAGTGAAATTAAAAAAAAAACTTAAAACATTATTATAAGTTGAATCTTATCTTGGTATTCTTTAAGATGATATTCTTCCTAAAATCAAGATGATTATTAATGTTTAAATATTAATTAGTTAACTTAAGTAATTAATATGGATTGATTCGTGAAATTTAAGTTAATTCAATCGTAATTAGATAATTTTGATTTTTTTAAAAATTATAATTAATAAAGATCTATACTTGATTCTTGTTCTAATACCGAATAGATTGTTATAGATGGAATCAATCAAATCTTGCAATATCACAGTCATCATAATCATACATATAATCGTGTATATTGGTAATGATAATAGTGTGTATCGTGTATATTGGTAATGATCATGTTGATGATATAGTGCAAAGTACTTACCCGTCCGCAGCTGATAATTTTACGATACCCATAAATACCTTGAAGATAAGACACTATTTGCTCTAACACACCGCGAAGTGAAATGTATTAATGAGGAGCTTCTGTCTACGATAACTGGTGATAGAAGAATATATTTAAGTTCGGGTAGTGTTTGAAGATAAAATTTTCAATTAGGAGATAATTGTGAGTTGTATTATGTTGATTCTTAAACTCTATTAAGCGTTTGGGACTTTCGAACCACCATTTGATTTTGAAGGAAGACGTGTCGATTATGCTTTTTAGAAAAATTGACATAAAGTCAAATTTGTGCAATGAGACGATATTGACTATCATGAAGCTTATAAATTAAAGGGTAATTCTTGGTGGGCAGATTCTGCCCTGGGCAGAAAAGACTATTTTAAACTTGGTGAGCTTGATTGAGGGCAGATTCTTGGGTGGGGTTGATTGAGGGCAAAAGTTTTTTAATGATTCTGCTTTGGACAGAATCTGTCCATTTAGCACCTCCCTAAATTAAAATATCTACGCTAAAATTATTCATGAAGGAATTTTGACAATATGGTGTTGGTCCACAAATTAAATTGAGTAGAAAAAACTATAGTCATTATTATTATTATTGATTATAATTAATTGAACTAAATAAAAATAATAAATTTCTTATACTCCATCCGTCCTTATTTTGATTATCCATGTACTATAGATCCGGAGTTGAAGAAAAGTGGAAATAATAGTATTAAATGGTGTAAAGTGGATTTGATGGAGTGGTATGAATGTCAATTCAACTTTTTAAAAAAATATTATTTATTAGTATTAAATGATGTAAGTTGATTTAGTGTGTGTAGTAAAGTGACATGTGATGTAAATAAGTGTTGTTTGTAAGTGATATTGTTTTGTAAAGAAAGTTACTTTATTTCCTTTTTAAGAAATGACCAATCTAAATTAGGACACCTATTTACAGAAAGTGACCAATCTAAATTAGGCGGAGGGAGTATTATTTTTACAATGTATTTGTTCCAAAGCCCAGTCAACTTTTTATTTCTAATTTATTAGGTTTAAAATTCGGTAAAATCTATTGTTTTTAAATTATAAATGTAAGTTAATAAATTATAATCTTAATCGTGACATGTGATGCATAACTATTATGTTCTTTAAAGACTAAAAGTATCTAATGCAGATAATATTAGAAAAAAAAAAAACTAAAACTTCAATATAAATGATCTGATTATTAGTATAATGATTTCATTTATTTTGGATATGGACTTTGAATTTATACTTTATTTAATAAATTGATTTAAAATTAAATTATCCTTACTTTATATTATACTTATTTAATTAATAGAGAATATCGATATACAGATAAAGATAAACAATTAATTAATTTAGTACTTATAGGTCCCGAATGGGTTTAAGTGAGGTAGAAGTCTAGAGGTGGGGTGAATAGACTTCTGAAACTTTTCGTGGGATCATGTGTGAAATAGCAAGTTTCCTGATCAGAGTGCGTGTGAATCAGTTTGGACTGATATCCAACTTACTAATCGCTTGAGGGCAGATCAGTTCGGTGTCTATCAGTTTAACTGATGTGCGGAAGCTAAGTATTACCCGTGTGAAAAATCAGTTTGTTAAATCAGAATTCTAAGTTATCTGTTTTGAATCAGATGACAAAGTGTCAAACTGATCAGATCAGTTGCTTGGTGCAAATCTGATCCAGACTCAGAATATGCATGTAATACTGAAACAAGTAGTGTGCACGATGTGTAAAGCTGGTAAATCAGATAATGTACACCAGATTTTTATAGTGGTTCAGACAATTTGTCCTACGTCCACTATTCCCTATCAGCAGGGGCACCAACTTAACCAACTGGACTTAGTTTAATGTGTTAGTCCAACACAGTACAATAGATGTTTCAAGAGTTCTCACTCAACCAATCCCAGAAATCAGAACTAGAAACCCTATTCTGAAATCTTGCTAAACAAACTTAACCTAACTTTTGGTTTGAGTATAAGATTTGTTGTGTTCCAACTGAAAATCTATCATAGTGTTTGGGTAGCCTAAAGCTAATGGATAAGATTTATGTGCTAAGAACTATGGGATGAACACTTAGAAAATATTCTTGATTTTGTGTTCTTCTTGCGGAAATTGTGGATAGCTTGAGCTTGATGATAATTTCCGTAACTTTACTATGAAGGTTGATCCCATATTTATAGACCTTGAAATCAAAGAGCCGTTGGATAGCAATTTGAATCTCAGGCTATATTAGGTAGATTTGCAGGATGGATGTGACGTGCACAGAGGTGGCATGGCCGAAATCATGCAAGCTTGTCCTTTGTAGCTGTTGGACTCTGAATCGTTAGTCCTGCAAGTTTCAGTTCCGTAAGTGTGTGTCTTCTTCTCATTGGTTCACAAGTACACAAATTCGGCACTTGATTTACTAATAAGATTGACATTCTTCTTGTCTGATTGACTTGGCTCGTATTAGGTAACTTGATGTAGTCACCTGATGGATCTGACCAGATCAGTTAAGACTTATCTGTCTACCTGGTTTGAATCTTCTGATGTAGATTGTCTTAACACAACTTACAGATTCTTCTTTCTGTTATTTGATGTAGATCTTCTGGTCTTGATGTCTTCTGATCTTCAGCTCTTCTTGTTGGTCCCGGTGCAAACGAGTCTTACACGTGTATGGGGGGGGAATACACGTGTTCAGTGTTTTTAAAACTTTTTCTAACTGAGGTCAGCTTGGGTCAGATAATCCTAGGTTACGAAGCCTACGGATCGCTCGATTCAAAGTCTCTTGAGGCGAGTGATCTTATCGAAACTTTTCGGATACCTCGGATAATCCCAACCGAGTCCCGAGTGTCGAGATCCCGAAATGCTTGGATCGATAACTATCTTCTTGAATCCTCGGAAGAGAGTTCGGTTTGGTAACTATTTGTTCTAGCTACTCGATTAAATGCGAATGGTTGGCCCTTTAGTTTATACTCGTTTTAAGCTTTGCTGAAAACCTTCCCTTTATGAATTAGTGATTAGGCTGTGATTCACTTATGCAACTTCCAGTGGATTGATTCCAACTGAAATATCAGTGAAAAATATGCTTTCAAAATCAAGTCAATGCAACAGTTAAGCACAGATAAGGAAAGCAATAAAGAACACAGCAATTATAGTGGTTCAGAGACTCAAGCTCCTACATCCACTCTCCCTAACTCTTCAGAGAAATTCACTAAACACTTTTGAGCTTTCTGACTACCTTGTAGTTTACTTACTCAACTCGGCCCTGAGTTTTCTGACTACTCCATGTAGTTTACTTACTCAACCCGACCTTGAGTTTTTACGACTACCTCCGTAGTTTACTTACTCGATCACACACAAGCTTTTCGGACTACCCACAGGCTTACTAACTTCTCCTCTAGAGTTTTCTGACTACTCCTTGTAGTTTACTAACTCTTTACAACTCTTTCTCACCAACAAACACACTCCAACTACCTTCTCAAGGGTTTGGGGTTTCTTGGTTGGTTTCCAACTAGGATGAGATATCCTTTACAATGAAGCACAATGCAAAGGGATAGGATATCTCGACTAAGCTTTGGATAAATCTTATCAAGCTAGGCTTAGTATAGTGAGCTCTCTTCAATGTAAAAGCACTTGGGACATTCTAAGTTTTTCGAGTGCTTTCACTTTTTACAAGAATAAGTTTGAGCTCTTGAGTTGCGTATAAATTTCCCGTCTCCTTACAATGTAGAAGGTCATCAGTATTTATAGGCATACACCAAGGTCACTCTTGAAAACTATCCGTTGGAGAGATAGCTTCGTGAGTTCCCTCTTAAGGTGTGTGAGAAACGGCTATATTTAGGGTTTGAAACTCCCTAACACGTTTTAGGCAATAGCCTTTCATGTAGCCGGTCTTCACTTTTTGCGATCTGGAACTTTTTAGTACATCGACATCTTTTTTCAAAGGCTTTATCCTTTGTCGATGTCGATATATGGTACAGTGTCGTCTTCCTCTTTTTGACTTTTGTCTCCAGTTAAATGTAGACACCTTCAACGGCTCTTTTGGTTATAAACTCTGAGTTTGATATAACCTTAACAACACTTCTGATTTAGTTCCTTTTGTCTGCATCTTGAATGTCTTGGCAATATCTGACTTTTCTAAGGAATCGCGTTTTCCTCAGTATTGCATTCTTCAGATAGATATATTGATTGCCTCGGAACATTGAGGTTTATCTTGAGCATTGATTACATTCTTTTTGAGTCTTGATAATTCTTGTGCCTTGATATTCTTGATCTTGATTCTCGATCTTGATCCTGTGATTTGATTCTTACGAGTCTTGAGTCTTGAGTCTTACGAGTCTTGAGTCTCTGAGTCTTGAGTCTTGAGTCTTTGAGTCTTGAGTCTCTGAGTCTTGAGTTTTACGAGTCTTACGAGTCTTGATTTTATCTTGGTGATATCTTTTTGAGTCTTCATGCTTGAGTCTTGATTCTCGGTATCTCTTGAGTCTTGATATCTCGATTTCTTCTTGAGTCTTGAAACTTGAACCTATCTGAATCAGATTGGCGACTATACATTTTGCAGATAGCATCCTGAATACTTCTAAAACTGAATCCTGACTCAACTTATCAAGATCATTCTGAACATGTCATACTTGGGGGTTTTGGGATCTTAATCAAAATCATATAATCTTTTATTAAATTCATCTCCCAACAATTTCCCCCTTTTTGATGATGCCAAAACCTATCTTGTTACAACCATATAACCTATACTCAGGTTTCAGTTTATCCTATCACAAGATGGTTCCTGAATCAGAGAATCTCCCAACAATTTCTTTAAGAAGGGAATCTCTTTAAATAAATAATCTCCAATCAATTTAAAACATTCAACAGATTTCTTCAGTAATGAATCTTTCTTAAGTAGACCATTACCAAATACTTAAACAATTTCCCCCATAGCATCATATAATTTCCCTTTTATATGAGCATACAATTAGATCAGAGACATTCATTCAGGCATATCAAAAATAAAAGACATGTAAATAAGATAATGAGATATTATCTTTTGAGCATAATGATAAATCTTCATTGATGATAAGTATACCATTACAGATTACAATGAATTTATCAAACAAAATCAAAAAGACAAAAAATTTAAAGATTACAGAATCTTCTGAGTTCTTCAGTCTTCAGTCTTCAGATTCGGCTCTTCAGTCTTCTGCTCTTCAGTTTGCTTCATTCTCGACTTCATCAGTGGGCACTTCCAGATCAAACATTCCGAAGAATCTTTTCTTCAGCTCATTTCTTTCCTTGATGATGTCTGGACTGTTTCCAGTTAGACCCAACTGACCAGCGTACTGAGCAATTTCTTGCGTAATGGCCTTCTCATTTACCAAGCCATTACCAAGTCTCGGAGGAGGATAGGAATATGGACCGGGGGCTACTATCTGTACTCCACCTTCATCCGCAAAGTTAATCCAGCTCTGTAGATACTTTGGATAGAAGATAAGAAGATATTCAATGAAAGCTTCATTCTGATCTGAGCTTTCCCCTCTCCATTCCCTGAGAACATCGAAGTTGAACCAGAAAGTTCTCTTCACTTCTTCCCACATGTCGTTGAGTTTAATTGGCATCCATTTATCAACATGGGGCCACTTCAGCGCTTTAGATGTTCCTTTCCTCTTGCTCGCAAACTTCCTGAAGTCACTCCTTCGCCTCTGCTCTTCGTCTATCTTCTTTCTGATCACAGAGGTTCCTGAGACCGAAGCAGCAGCTTTCTTAGCTTGTTCTTTTTGGAGTGTCTTCAGAGCCTCTCTGGTGTTGAAGACTTTCTTCTGAGGTTGAGACTCAGATTCTTCTGCATCTTCATCATCCAGAATCAGCTTTCTCTGGATTGGCTTAGAAGCCTTCGCACGCTTGCTTACAGGTTGAACATCGCCCAAGGCTTTCCTCTTCATAGGCAGTTCAGCACCAGCCTGGCTTGTTCCAACTTTAGTTCTAGCACTTAGTTTCTCCCTTGCAACCTCAAGCATGGTTTGCTCAGAAACTCGAGTGTAGACGGGCTTCTTTACCTGAGCGAATTTCAATTTCTCAGTAGCTTCAACTTCTTTTAAGGCTCTGGCTAGATTGATCATTTCAGCTTCTTTCTGAGCCTTCTTCTCCAAAGTACGTGCCATGAACTTCCTGAGGTCTTCACCTTCCTTTTCCCCCTTCTTGGCACCGTAATTTGGAAGAAGTCTGGAGAGAGCTGTGTCCATGTGATACTGCTCTTTGCTCACACAGCGGATCTCTCCTGCTAACTGATCTTGCTCATCTTCCATTCTCCTGATGTGGTTCTTAGCCACAGACAGTTCTTCAGATAAATGGGCAAACTGGCAAGAGAGTGCATCTTTAAGCATCTCTGTCATCTTGGTCATGAGCACAGAGCTCATTTCCTCAACAGCAGTTTTGATCAGCACCTCATTTTTCTCTGTTAGTTTCACCTCTAGAATTTCAGTCGATTCCTGGTGCTTCTGTTTCATTTCAGCACTTAACTCTGCGTTGACTCCCTCCAGCTTTTCATTCAGCTTTTCTTTCATGGAGGTCATCTGAGTGGTCAGAGTGTTTTGTATCTGCACCAGTTCTGAAGATTGGCTAAGACCTTCCATTGTCTGAGCTTGATTGGCCAACGTTGCTTCCATCTGAGCAATTTTGATCGACATTGGCTCAATCTTTTCAAGTTTCTCCATTACGGGAGTGAGATCAATCTCAGCATCCTTCTGCACCTTCTGTGCTATTTGATCATCCTGAGCTCCACCTTCATCCTGAGCCCCGGTCTCCAATTGAGGTTGATCAGCAACAGAAGTCTCTTTTTCCATTTGAGACTGATCCTCAGCATCTCCCTGTTGGTCCCCATCTCCATCTTTAGATTTGTCTCTGCTGCTCGGGGCACCAACTTCAGTTCCTTTCTTCTCCGCTAGCTTCCTCTGAACCAGCTCATCAAAATCGGAATTTTTCATCCTGAGCTTTGTCCTTCTGAACCCTGAGAAGTCGGTCAGGAAGGCTGTCTCCTCATTCCACCAGTCTTCCCCTCTGAATGCAGCTATATCAAGCATCTCGGGAAGAGTCTGATTGAGGATATATACTGTCGTCCTTAATCTGAAGAAGATATCTTGCAGATCAGGGTATGAGGATGAACCGTTCCCCCTTGCTCCTCCATTCGCCTTCTTCAGCCTCTCCCTTCTTCCATCTCGGGCTCTCTGGTTCAGTAGTAGCTTCTGCTAAGGAATCAAGCAGTAGATCACTCAGGAGCTCATCATGAATATTCTGCTCCTGAGCCTCAGCAGCATCTGAAGTTTGTGCATTCAGGTCCTCAGTTTGCATCTGAGTGGGTTCTGAGGCCTGAGCTGGTATATCCTCAGTATGAGTTTGAGTTGGCTCGTCAGTCTGAGCCTGCACATCTTCAGATCGACTCTGAGCTGGCTCTTCTGTCTCGAGCCTTTTTATCTCGGGTAGGCATCTCTGAGGTCTGAGCTCCTTTAAAAATTTCCTGAGAAATTTTATCTGAACTGAGTGATGTCTCGAGCACCTCAGAGAAGACCTGCTCCTCAGTTTGATCCTGAGTCCTAGAGATAGCCTGAGCCAACACCTGCAATGGTGAACTCTGAGTGGTTTGGCCTTCAGGTTGAATCTCTTCAGAATCACTTCCATCTTCATCGGTGAGAACCACCAATTTTCTGCGCTTTGGGGCAAGGGTCTTCTGCTTCATTAATTTTGCGCCCTGCTCTATTTTTGCCTCCAACAAAACCTTCCCCCTGGTTTGTTGGGTCTCTTTCTCAGCAGCTACAGAAGGTGATTCTTCCTTCTTTTCTCTTTTCCCTCGGATGCCCTGCTTCTTCACAGCAGTGGGCTTGAAGAGAATTTTGGATTTAGGGAATGGGGTCGAATTGGCGAAGATATCCTCCTCCTCTCTGCACATCTCCAAAATATAGGCAATTTTGGTGGCATGGTGGATCTTGCCTTTCATCGTGATTTCCCCATTGACTCTTTTTATGACCTTGGCTTGCTCCGACACCATCTGAATTAAGAATTTCAGCCAGTTGAAGTCAGTGGTGGGAGATGCCTCGATCGCCGCCATCAATCTGAGCTTTGGGGTACTTATTTGCTCAAAACTCCCCGCAAGACTCATGATGATCTTGCTCACAATATCCATCAGCACACGATATTGTGGCTTTAGGTGCCTCTTGTGCAATGTTGCCTCAAACTTCACAGGATTCTCAGCAATCCTATCTAGGTACTCCTGCTCTCTACCCGACATATACATCGCAGGATCCTCTCCTCTATCACAGAGCTCAAATACATCATTTAAATTTTTCGGAATAATGTACAACTCTCTCTCAAAATCGATGTATTTTGACGAATGCTCTAGATGCGACACGGTAATCGAAGAGTGCATACAATCTTCTTCATCTATTCTCAAATTACAGATGAATTCGATTACCTCTTTTGCGAACTCCTGGTCTGGTCGGCTTGCGACTAGATGGGTGAGTTTAGCCAGTCGAATCATATGCAAAGCCTCCTCTTCTGGCTTTGAGTTGGTTGTGCTTTCAAGAGAGACAGCGAACTCGTACCATGGCTTGTTGGTTATGGCTAATTTTTCGAACATCGTTGGGGCCATTTTAGAATATGATTGAAGAATTTGAAGCTCTATGGTTTGACGATTTCTGGGCAAAGGGATTTTAATTGCAGAGAATTTGGGAACGAATGGTTTTGATAAAATTTGGCTTGAATGGCTTTAAAGGGGTATAAACAGCTTCGAGATCGTGTGTATTCGCGTTGGTTAGGTGGAGAAGCAACGGTTGAGATTAATCTCCGATTAATCGGGTATACGAACAGACGATCTCTGAAAAGTAAGCCGCCAAAATATCCTCATTGGTCATTAAAGTGGCAGAGTATTAAATGACTGTTGACCTTCTTCGGAATTAAAAACGATCCCGCCCAAAAACATTCCTCAGGTGTTTTATATTTATTGCGAATGATTACTGAGTTTTACTTGAGCAATAAATGAGTCGCATGAGTCATTACTTCTTCAGACTAATTTCCCTCTATTAGTCTTCTTGATCTTGACCTTGATAAAATGTCGATATATCTTGAAATCTTGAATGGGTTCAAGATAATCCTCGACTCTTGACCTTTAGTAAATCTGAGTTTCCTGGGACTCAGTTCAGTATTTCCATTTTATCCTGAGTTTCTCAGTAGAATTCTGAGAAAGCTTCATGCATCTGAAAATCTTCAATTTTTCAGTTTTACTTTATACACCTGGTTCTAACATCCCTAATTCAACTCAAAGTTCCTGAAATCTTGATTCAGTCAAAGGTTTAGTCAAGATATCAGCTCTTTGCCTATCAGTATGAATTTTCTCCATCCTTATGTTCTTTTTCTCGACATGATCTCTCGATGAAGTGATGTTTGATATCCACATGCTTGCATCGGTGTGCAATCTGGGATTTTGTGAAATAGCAATGGCACTATTATTGTCACAAAATATTGGTACTTCATTGGCTACAACTTTATAATCCCTTAATTGTTATGCGAGCGAAAGAATCGAAAGCACAATGACTTCCTGCAGACCATGTATTCAAACTTCCGATAATCTTGGTTGCTCTTGAGGTCTTTCTTTGAAAACCAAGATATCAGTTTGCTTCCTAGAAATTGACAAGTTCCTGTTGTGGACTTCCTGTCAATTCTGCAACCTCCATAGTCGACATCGAGTAACCGCTTAATTCAAGGTTATCATCACCGGATACCATAATCCTCTATTCACTTTGTGCCCTTAAGATATCTCAAGATATCTTTTTGGCAGCCTCCATGTGACTAGTCTTAGGATTAGCTTGGTATCTTGCACATATTCCAACAGCAAATGTTATATCTGGTCTACTTGCTGTGAGATATAGCAATGATCCAATGATTCCTCTATAATCAGTATGACTCACTGATTTGCCTTCTGAATCAGGATCCATCTTGTAGTTAGTATTCATAGGAATCCTAATAGCGTTGCAATTATTATACACCATATTTGGCAATCGGATCTACGGTGTACTTTGCCTGGTTGATGAATATTCCTTCCTTTGATTGTTTCACTTGAAGTCCTAGAAAGAAATTCATCTCTCCCATCATTGACATCTCAAACTTGTCTTTCATCAGTGTTGAAAACTTTTCACACAGCTGATGGTTTGGCGATCCAAAAATGATGTCATCAACATATATCTGAACTAGTAAGATATCTTCCCCATCCTCTATCCTGAAACAGAGTTCTATCAACATCCTTTGACAAAACCATGGTCAATGAGAAACCGAGAAAGAGTATCATACCATGCTCGGGTGCTTGCTTAAGACCATACAAGGCTTTTTCGAGCACAGAAACTTGGTCATTCTGTTTGAAACCGGGAGGTTGTTCTACATAAACCTCTTCTTTAAGCACGCCCGCTCGATTAAATGCACTTTTCACATCCATTTGATAGATATGTGAACTTCATGTGGGCAGATATGCAAGAAACAATCCGATGGCTTCTAGTCTTGCAACAGGTGCAAAGGTTTCATCATAATCCAAGCCTTCTTCTTGGGAATAACCTTGTGCGACTAGCCTTGCCTTGTTTCTTACAATGTTATTGTTTTCATCTCTTTTATTCTTGAAAACCCACTTGGTTCCAATGACATTGAGCCTTTCAGGTCTATCTACCAACTCCCATACTTCATTCCTTGAGAATTGATTCAGCTCATCTTGCATAGCAGTAATCCAATAAGAATCTTGTAGCGCTTCACCAATCTCAGCAGGTTCTTTTTCTGATAGGAAGCAGCAGAATAGTGCACTCTCACCATGGAACCTTCTTGTCTTAACACCTTCAGTTAGATCACCCACAATCTGACTTGTAGGATGACTATCTAACCATTTCCTTCTTGATGTTCCCCCTTCAATAATATCCTCAACATTTGAAATGTTAGGTTCAGTTAATTCAGTAAACTCAGGGAACAACAGAAAAGGAGAAAGTGAATTATCTTCCTCAGGGGAAATTCTATTCAGAACATTGTCAGTGACATTTGTTCCCCTTTGGTTGATAGATTCAGAAATTGCCTCAGCTGTGACCACATCTTCATTGGCATCACATACCTGAGTCTGAACTGGTGTCTGTTCAGATTGGTCACCTTTGGAGTGTTGGTTTTCCTGAGGTTCACCATCCTGAGTTTCATCCAGAACTTCTTTATCTGAGTCTGAGTCACTCCAATCATAGGATGTGACTGACTTCTTCTTTTTAGGTTCAGTGGATGATTTATCTTTCTGTTTCAGGCTTAATCTGGTGATCCTTTTAGATATTTCATCTGCATCATGTTCCTGTTTCTTCTGAACACAAGTAGATTCATCAAAAACAACATGAGGTGTTTCCTCCACAATAAGAGTCCTACAGTTGTAAACTCTGAAAGCTTTACTGACTTCAGAATATCCTAAGAATATTCCTTCATCAGCTTTACTATCAAAAGTTTTCAACTGATTTTTACCATTATTGTGTATGAAACACTTGCAACCAAACACACGAAAGAAAGAAACAAGAGGCTTCCTTTCATTCCAAAGCTCATAGGGTGTTTTGCCTTGACTCTTGGTCAGCATGGATCTATTCTGTGAGTAGCATGCAAAGTGTTGATGACTTGAATTAAAAATCTTTTAGGAATATCAGCTTCAGCTATCATTGTCCTTGCAGCTTCTTTCAGAGTCCTGTTCCTTCTTTCAGCAACACCATTTTGTTGAGGGGTCCTTGCAGCTGATGTTTCATGATAAATTCCATTTGCTGCACAATAATCAGATATAATATGATTTATAAACTCAGTTCCTTTGTCAGATCTGATTTTGACCACACTCAGATTTTTCTCAATACTGAGCCTTTTCAGTAACTCTGGCAGCTTTATCTGAGTCTCTTTCTTACTGAGTAAGAATATGACCCAAGTATATCTCGAGTAGTCATCAACTACTACCAATGTGTATTTCCTGCCATTAGTGCTCAATGGTGTTATAGGACCAAAGAGATCCATATGTAGTAACTGAAGTGTTCTGTCAGTAGAAACTTCTACTTTGTTTTTAAATGATTCTTTAACTTGTTTTCCTTTTTGGCAAGCATCACAAATATGTTCCTTACTGAACACTTCATTAGGCAACCCTCTCACAAGAGCTAATCTTGCAAGTTTGTTCAGGGTTTTGAAATTTAGGTGATTCATTCTTTTATGCCATAACCAACTGGTATCTGTGGAACTTTTAGCAATTAAACATGTATCTTTAGGAGCTGAACTCCAATCAGCGAGATACACATTCCCTTTTCTTGTACTAGTCAGTAAAAATTTATGTGATGTATCATCTTTCACAAAACATAAGTTCTTAGAGAACTCAACATTAAAACCCTTATCACAGAATTGGCTTATTGAAAGCAAATTATGCTTCAATCCAATACATATGAAACACCATGGATATGAACCGAAATCGATTTCCAAAGTTCCATATCCTTCATCCCGACCTTGAGTTATCTCCAAAAGTGATCTGTGGGCCTCTTTGTTCAACATAGTCCTTTGAGTATCTTCTTGTAACTTTGTCATATGTCTTGAACATCCACCGTCAAGATACCATATATCGAGAGCTTTTCATCTCTGCTTTCATCGGTGCCATGTGATCTTTAGTCGATTCAGAGCCCTTGTTTTCCTCCCGAAAAAGCAGATCAATTCTTAGGTACCCAATTTGTGTAGGGTCCTACAAGGTTAGATGTACCTTTGGAATCCAAATCGCTTCGACAACTCTAATCACTTTAGAGTGGGCGATCATCTTCCATAAACATCAACATATACATCCACTACTCTGGGTGCCTTAGCGGTTTTACGTATATATGTGCTAGCTTTAGCATGAACATGTGCCTTTGAATTCTTCTTTGGTTCGGGCCTTACGCTCGGATGCTTAGGCTTTTTGTGCAACAGTCTAAATCTTTGTTGACTTGGGTTCGGATAACCTTTACCCTTAGGCAAGTGAGATTCGGGTTATGCATCTTTGAAATCTGGGTCTTTTCGGCATCTTTGAGGACTTGGTCTCTTCAATTGAGAATGTCTCTGTTTGAGTGTTTCTCATCCGAGGATTCCTCTGATGGTTCGATGTGGAGCCTTTCGGTTTTGCATTCTTAGCCCGAGGCTTTGAAGTGCTTGCACGAAACTTTCCAATGATGCTTTCGAGGTTTTCTAGCCTTTACACGAGGTTTGGGCTTTCTAACCTTGATCATTCGGTTTCTTTGAAACCATAGGTCCTTTTCCCTTGTCTACAACCTTGGGCATTACTTGATTTTGAAGTCACGAGTGCCATTGATTTTACAAAGATTGTCTTCTTGCTACTTGATGCGAAGATTCGGATGACCTTGTGAGGTTCCCCCGGAATGTATCCCAATCCAGTTTTATAGTGGCGGATCTCTGGTAACTCAATTTCATCTATTACTTTAGATGCGATTATTCAATAGAGTTAACTTCTTACATGCACTATCCTCACGCGTTTCTGTAGAGAGTTTTATGCTTCTCGAGAGAGGTCATTGAACTTCGATTACGATTAAATTTGAATCTCTCCGTGGATTTATCTAGCATTTCGATTAGGGATATTATCGAACTTCTCTTTCTCTCGAGAGTTGTACTTTCGAACATCCATTCATCGATAGTTCCCATTAATTGAGAAGTGATTTCATATTGCTAGAGTCTTTCCATTTTAGATTTTCAACTTTTCGATTCTTTATTACGCTCTTGAGTTTTATTTAGCAGCTTCTTGTAAAAAAGATAGTCCTTCATCGATTCTCAAAAGAATCCATCAGTCAAAATAGATTTTTTTCGGTGGAACTTGAAAACTCTTGTGCTAGTGTAGGAGCAACAACAGAGACAAAGAGTTTACCTCCTCAATGGCCATCGAGACCGGATGTCATCACTTTCACTTTGTCGAGAGAATATATCATCCGAAGAGCTAGATCCTTCCTCGAGTGTTCTTCTTCGCAACCATGGCCTTTTTGCTTGAGGACTTACGGTCTCTTTTTTAGCTTGTCTTTTTTTCTCTCCTTAGCACTCAACTCGGACAATCATATTGGAAGTGACCTTTCTTCCGCAATTATAGCATCTGTTGGCATCATCATCCTGATCATTTTCTTCTTTGGACTTGGAGTCCTTCTTTTTGGATGAAGATCCCTCAGCTTTCAGGTCTTTCTTCTCAGTTGATCTGTCCTCAGGTCTCTTCTGGTACCTGTGGTTCCTGTAATAGCTTTTATATTTTCCAAAACGGCTATTGAGTCTGTCAAATCTCCTTGCCATCAGTGCTAGCTTTTCCTCAAGCTCATCCTGATTTTTGGCATTAGAGTTTTCGACTCTCTCTAGTCTTCTGAGTTTTATCTTTGGCTTTAAAAAGCCACATTCTTACTAGATGATCCCGAAATCATCTTTCTTTGTCGACCCTTTTAAGATTTCTTATCAATTAGGAATTCATAAGCCTTCAGCTCAGAGAATACTTGTTGATAAGGCATTGAGTTGATATTTTTGGTGTTCTCAATCACCACAGCATGGATGTCCCATTTCTTAGATAAACCTCTAAGAATTTTCAATGCAATTTCTCTCTGTGGGTATTTCTTACCCAACGCATTCAGATCATTCATGATTCCAGTGAATCTGACTTCTAATCTGTCAATTGATTCACCTTCCTCCATTTCAAAACTATCAAACTTTCCAATTGCCACAGAAAGTTTGTTTTCTTTTATGTGATCTGTGCTTTGGCACATGATAGCTAGTGTATCCCAAATCTCTTTCGCGGTATTACAGTGAGAGATCATTCCCATCACACCATCATCAACAATACTGTATAGTGTGTCTTTTGCAATGAAGTCTAGATTGACTAACTTTCTCTCTTCAGGAGTCAGTTGATCATCAGACTTAGGAAATTCTGCTCTGGGATCAGTTCTCTCATCTTCTGTTATTCTGGGATTCACCACGGTGAACTGGAATGGTCCTTGAGAGACCACTCTCCACATGCGCTCATGTTTAGAATACAAATGTGCCTGCATTCTCAGTCTCCATAGATCATAGTTCTCCACTGAGAACATGGGAAGTTTTTTAGAAGACATTTTTCTGATCTTTTGAAAAGAAAAAAATTTCAGCAAATAAGATCAGTACAGATAGACCACAAGTATTTTTGAAAATAAAACTTTGGTCAAACACAGCAGGTGGTCAAGTTGAACCACTGCTCTGATACCACTTGTTGGTATCAGATCAGAGACAAGTTTTAAAAAAAAGATCTGCTCAGGCGATCACTTTGAAGATAGTGATCTGTTGAGTACCTGCTCTAATACCACTTGTTGGTCCCGGTGCAAACGAGTCTTACATGTGTATGGGGGGGAATACACGTGTTCAGTGTTTTTTAAACTTTTTCTAATTGAGGTCAGCTTGGGTCAGATAATCCTAGGTTCTGAGAATCACAGATCGCTCTGATTCAAAGTCTACTGAGACAGTGATACTGAGCTGCTTTCAAATACCTCAGATAATCCCAACTGAGTCCTGAGTGTCAGAGATCCTGAGCTGCTTGGATCAGATAACTATCTTACTGAATCCTCAGAAGAGAGTTCAGTTTGGTAACTATCTGTTCTAGCTACTCAGTCGTGCGGAATGGTTGGCCCTTTAGTTTATACTCGTTTTAAGCTTTGCTGAAAACCTTCCCTTTATGAATTAGTGATTAGGCTGTGATTCACTTATGCAACTTCCAGTGGATTGATTCCAACTGAAATATCAGTGAAAAATATGCTTTCAAAATCAAGTCAATGCAACAGTTAAGCACAGATAAGGAAAGCAATAAAGAACACAGCAATTATAGTGGTTCAGAGACTCAAGCTCCTACATCCACTCTCCCTGACTCTTCAGAGAAATTCACTAAACACTTTTGAGCTTTCTGACTACCTTGTAGTTTACTTACTCAACTCGGCCCTGAGTTTTCTGACTACTCCACGTAGTTTACTTACTCAACCCGACCTTGAGTTTTCTGACTACCTCCGTAGTTTACTTACTCAATCACACACAAGCTTTCAGACTACCCCTGTAGCTTACTAACTTCTCCTCTAGAGTTTTCTGACTACTCCGTGTAGTTTACTAACTCTTTACAACTCTTTCTCACCAACAAACACACTCCAACTACCTTCTCAAGGGTTTGGGGTTTCTTGGTTGGTTTCCAACTAGGATGAGATATCCTTTACAATGAAGCACAATGCAAAGGGATAGGATATCTCGACTAAGCTTTGGATAAATCTTATCAAGCTAGGCTTAGTATAGTGAGCTCTCTTCAATGTAGAAGCACTTGGGAAATTCTAAGTTTTTCGAGTGCTTTCACTTTTTACAAGAATAAGTTTGAGCTCTTGAGTTGCGTATAAATTTCCCGTCTCCTTACAATGTAGAAGGTCATCAGTATTTATAGGCATACACCAAGGTCACTCTTGAAAACTATCCGTTTGAGAGATAGCTTCGTGAGTTCCCTCTTAAGGTGTGTGAGAAACGGCTATATTTAGGGTTTGAAACTCCCTAACACGTTTTAGGCAATAGCCTTTCATGTTGTCGGTCTTCACTTTTTGCAGTCTGGAACTTTCGTACATCTGACATCTTTTTTTTGACTTTGTCCTTTGTCGATTAATCGGTATATGGTACGATGTCGTCTTCCTCTTTTTGACTTTTGTCTCCAGTTAAAGGTAGACACCTTCAACGGCTCTTTTGGTTATAAACTCTGAGTTTGATATAACCTTAACAACACTTCTGATTTAGTTCCTTTTGTCTGCATCTTGAATGTCTTGGCAATATCTGACTTTTCTAAGGAATCGCGTTTTCCTCAGTATTGCATTCTTCAGATAGATATATTCAGTGCCTCGGAACATTCAGGTTTATACTGAGCATTCAGTACATTACTGAGTCTTCAGTAATTACTGTGCCTTCAGTATTCTTGATCTTTAGTTCTCAGTCTTCAGTCCTGTGATTTCAGATTCTTCTGAGTCTTTTGAGTCTTACGAGTCTTGAGTCTCCCGAGTCTTGAGTCTTCGAGTCTTCGAGTCTTGAGTCTCCCCGAGTCTTGAGTTTTCAGAGTCTTGAGTCTTGAGTTTCGATTTTATCTTGGTGATATCTTCGAGTCTTCATGCCGAGTCTTGATTCTCGGTATCCTCTTCGAGTCTTGATATCT
Organism: Stenogyne calaminthoides; assembly: GCA_037126765.1. Classification (NCBI taxonomy): domain Eukaryota; kingdom Viridiplantae; phylum Streptophyta; class Magnoliopsida; order Lamiales; family Lamiaceae; genus Stenogyne; species Stenogyne calaminthoides. Next base: position 21,450,561 of record JBBCBC010000028.1, read on the forward strand.
CGATTTCTTCTTGAGTCTTGAAACCTCAGAACCTATCCTGAATTGTATCTGCTGACTATACATTTTGCAGATAGCATCCTGAATACTTCTAAAACTGAATCCTGACTCAACTTATCAAGATCATTCTGAACATGTCATACTTGGGGGTTTTGGGATCTTAATCAAAATCATATAATCTTTTATTAAATTCATCTCCCAACACATCTGGTCTTCTGATCTTCAGCTTATCTGATCTTCTGATCTTCAGCTTATCTGATCATCTGATCTTCATCTTATCTGATCATCAAGACTTAACCTATACATATTGAGTTCCCCTTCAATATGTGACATATCTGTTACATCAGGTGTCTATACAACTCAGTTGGTCATCCTATCTGATATCTAAGACATCAGTCAGCTAACAGGTCTGACTGGTCCTATTACAATATATTTTGGAACTTCCATCAAAACTGTAAATTTCCCAACAGTACTCCCTCCGTACCAACAAAGTTTCCCCCAACTTTTGGGCACACATATTAGGAAAAATGTGTAATGCTGAGGGGTAATGTGGTAAACCTTTATGTATAAAGTAAATGAATTAATTGAATTGAGTGTATGTGTGGGCCCCAAAAGTAATGACATTTGGTGTAAATATGTGAATATTGTGTGGTTGTAGTTTGATAAGGAATTTCTTTTTTTTTTTTGTGCAAACTTTTGTGGGAAGTCCTAAAAAGAAAAATGGATAAACTTTTCTGGGATGGAAGGAGTATTAATTTATTCTTGAAAAGTATCAAATATATGAACTATAAGATAATTTAATATACTGTTTGGTTGAATTTTTTATTGGTATTGTTGGAAATTAAATTATAAATTATATTTAACTCAAGAAATAATTATTTTTTTTTTAAAATTTACACGATAAGTTCTAATAGAATTAGTTTTTTAATGAAAAAGTATCGATAAGTGATACTCCCTCCGTCTATCAAAATTGTGCTCATTTCGTTTTGACATGTTGTACAGAAAGGTAAATTAAGTCCATTTATAAATAACATAATTGACTGTGAATAAAGTATATTGATAACTTTAGTAATTAAGTGATTGTCGAATGATGAAGATAAAAAAAATTATGTTCATAAACGTACTTAATTTACCTTTCCGTACAATATGTCAAAATGAAATGAGCACAGTTTTAGCGGACGGAGGGAGTATTACAAAACGTAAATTCATTATTATAAGTTGAATCATATCTCGGTATTGTTAAAGATGTTATTCTTCCTAAAATCAAGAGGAATTAATATTTGAATATCAATTAGTCAATTTAAACAATTAATGTGGATTGATTCATGGAATTTAAATTAATGCAATCGTAATTACATAATATTGAATTTTCTTAAGATCACAATTAATAAAGATTTACACTTGATTTTTGTTGTTACATGAAATAAATTATTATAGATGGTATCAATCAAATCATAGAGATAATCGTGTATATCGGTAATTAATGTAATCGTGTATGTCGTCAAAACCTAGTCAACTAAATAAAAATAATAATTTTTTTAATACCATTTTTGTAATGTATTTGATACAAGACCCATCCAACTTTTTTTGAAGGGAAGACCCACCCAACTTAATATTTCTAATTGATTAGATATAAAACTTGGTCAAATCTATATTTTCTAAATTATAAATGTAAGTTGAGAAATTAAAATTTTAATCGTGTCATGCGATGCATAAATATTATGTTCTTTAAATTATCTAATGCGAAGAGTATTATATATACTTTTGTAAAATATCATATATGGACTTGATTTTTTTTCTAAAAAAATTATAAGAATAAATAATAATGATATTGAGTAATTTTATATATTATAGATTACATAATTTTTTTATTATATATTTTATTGAAACTAATTATCATCAACTACCTATTGTATAAATGATATATGTCCTTTGAATTTTTTTACTATATTAAGTGTTCATGGCTCTCTAATCACTGTTTTGTATTGAAGATATAAGTGTTGATAATACTTTTAAGAAATATTGATCAAAAGGTTGAGTTATGCAACAAGATTGATTATTACTAAGTAGAAGGTCATGTTCTCGATGCAAGAATCATTTTAAGAAGGATCCCATGATCGACCTTGACCGCTTCAGATCAAACATCGTCGATTCAGTTTCAAATGAGATAATTTATTATATTTTTCTGCTCCGCAACAACAATAAATAAAAGTCAAGGTTAATTATTATTGACATTAGGTGTGTAATATTTCAAAACATTTTTTCATAGGGTCAACTATGGGGAAATATTTTTTTTAAGACCCGTAACATAGGGGGGTGGCTATTTAAGGATAACAAATTTCAGTTTGGGAAAAGTAGGACATTAATTTTATTTTTTTTGCAAATATAGGTCATTTTTCCCAGACTTAGGGACCTAAATTTGCAAAAAGTTAGAACTTACAAGCTTACTTTTTGCCGAAACTTAAAATTTATGGGCCTAAATTTACATTAACTTGAAACTTACAGACCTACTTTTGTAAAACTGAAACTAGCTAGCCTAATTTTTCCAAACTGAAACTTATTGTCCTTATATATTACAATCTCTAGAGTCAAAAGTAAAAAAGTATTGAAAATTCTATGTCTCAGTACGGATGAGAGACCTTGCAAGTATATAACAAATTAATGTTGTTTACAAATAATTTTTTCAAAATTTGTTATTCAGAATATATATATAAATATAAATTTGTGCATTCATTTGTCTTTTTACAGAGTCATCAAGTAAACTAACATATAAATTATATTTTGCATATTTGAGTTATAAATTATTTAAATATAAAAAATATTACCAAATGTTAAAATATTATTGATTATTTTACATAAATAATTTATTTCAGTCCACGAAGTTTCGCGGTGCAAACAATAGTAGAGAGATATAGAGATTATATATACTTATTCAAATGTTTCATGAAATATAATTATTTTATCAATTATTATTTATTCAAAAAATGGAGAAAAGATTTATATTTTCCTAATACGGAACCAAAGTATGTAAATCAATCAACAAAAAATTTTTGAAAAGAGAAAGATGAAACACCATGTACAAAAAAATGTATTAATATATATTAATGAAAAAACTTCAAAATTGAATGAATTATAGTATAAAATAATTTTGTTGCATAAAATTAATTAAAATATAAAATAAGATTAAAAATAATTTAATTATTGATGAATTTTTGGTCAAAAGAAAAATTTCTCATATTTTTTGAAATTAATAATTAATAACATAATTGTGTAGTAATTAGTTATAGTTAATCTGTTGACATATCATCTCATTTATTTTAAATCAATCCCTCATTATGATGTCATCTAATGCAATTAGTAATGACATAATTTTGTTACATAAAATTAATTAAAATATACGATAAGATTAAAAATAAGATTAATCATTAATTAATTTTGGTCAGAGGAAAATTTCTCATATTTTTGGCAATTCATAATTAATAACATTAGTGAAGTATAATTGGTTATAGTTAATTGGTTGACAAATCATCTCAATTACTCTAAATCAACTCCTCCTTATGATGCCGCCTAATACAATTAATAATGATATTTGGATGAACTTTCTAATAATGCAATACATCAATCCATTTCAACCTCAAGACTACACGTAAGAAAAAATAACTCTCTATTAATAATATAGAGAGATATAGAGATTATACATATTTGCTCAAACGGTTCATGAAATATAATTATTTTGTCAATTATTATTTACTCGAAAAATGAGAAAAAACTAATATTTTCCTAAGACGGAATCCAAGTATGTAAATCCAAACAAAGTTAATTAACCAGCATATAATTTGAAAAGAGAAAGATGAAACACCGTGTACAAAAATAAATATATTAATATATTAATTAATATATATTAATGAAAAAAATTTCAAAATTGAATTAATTATAGTATAAAATAATTTTGTTACATAAAATTAATTAAAATATAAGATAAGATTAAAAATAAAAATAAAAATAATTATTAATTAATTTTTTGTCAAAAGAAAATTTCTCATATTTTTGGAAATTAGTAATTAATAACATAATGGCGTAGTAATTAGTTATAGTTAATTGGTTGACACATCATCCCAATTATTTTAAATCAACTCCTAATTAAAATGTCATCTAATACAATTAGTAATGACATAATTTTGTTAGATAAAATTAATTAAAATATTTGTTAATTTTTTTCAAAGATTTTTTTTCCATATTTTTTGCAATTTTTAATTAATAAGATTAATGAAGTCGTAATTGGTTATAGTTAATTGGTTGACACATCATCTCAATTATTTTAAATCATCTCGTTGTTATGATGCCACCTAATACAATTAATAATGATATTTGTATGAACACCTTCTAATAATGAGTTACATCATCCAATTCAACCTCAAGACTACACGTAAGCAAAAAAAGACTCTCTATTAATAATATAGAGAGATGTGGAGATTATATATACTTGCTCAAATGGTTCATGAAATATAATTATTTTTGTCAATTATTATTTATTCAAAAAAGGAGAAAAAACTTATATTTTTCTAATACGGAACCGAAGTATGTAAATCAAAATAAAGTAAATCAATCAACATATAATTTGAAAGGTGAAAGATGAAATACCATGTGCAAAAAATATATTAATATATATTAATGAAAAAACTTCAAAATTGAATTAATTTATAATATAAAATAATTTTGTTACATAAATTAATTAAAATATACGATTAAATTAAAAATAAAATTAATTATTAATTAATTTTTTATCAAAGAAAAATTTCTCGTATTTTTGGAAATTATTAATTAATAATATAATGGTGTAGTAATTAGTTATAATTAATCGCCATATCATCACAATTATTTTAAATAAACTCCTCATTATGATGTTATTTAATGCAATTAGTAATGATATAATTTTATTATATAAAATTAATTAAAATATACGATAAGATTAAAAAAAAATTAATTATTAATTAATTGAGAAAATTACTACTAGGGGCTAGAATCAAGCAAATATTGCTACCAGGTGCAACCCACTTTTTACCATTACTAGAAGGTGCAAAAATTGTGATAGTATGACATTATTACCCCATAGCTAATAACATTGAAAATGGGTATTAAATAAAATAAAACACGTCTTCCACTCCAAACCCCCCACTTCCCAATATTCAAAACACCTCTGCCTCAATATTCAAAACACCCAAATTCCAATTTCAAATCCCACATCTGCACCCAAACTCAAAAATACCCAAATTCAAAATCCAAATCTCAGATTTGCCAAGCCGCGTCGCCTCAGCGCAGAAGCCCAAGTCGCGTTGCCACAGTGTTGCCATCGTGCCAAAGAGCGAGTTTCCACCACCGCTACGCCACCTCTGTCGCTCGAGGGTGGGGCGGGGGGTGCGCCGCCTCCTCCGCGCGGTGGCGCCGCTTACAGCACATCGTTGAGGGTGAGTGGGGATGAGTGCTTAGAGGTAACGCCGTCGTGGGGTGAGTGCGAAGCAGTTCTGGAAGGCTGGGGATTATAAGTCGGCGCCCTTCCATTGCAACTCAGGAGAAACAGGTTTTGATTTAGGAATTTTACGATTCTGGAATTAGGGTTATTGATTCTTTGTAGTTCTTGAGTTCTGGAATTTGGGTTATTGATTCCTAATTAGGGTTATTGATTCCGAATTTTGGGTTGTTTGCTGCAAATTGATTTTGGGTTGTTTAATTTTGGGTAAACACAAGCCTATTTTAATTTTGGGTAAACACAAGCCTATTTCAAACAGGAACTAATTTTGGGACGAACTTTACTCATTTTTAGCAAAAATAAAATAAAAAAAATCCAAACACAAACACAAACACAAAACATGAATTAAGCAAAACTGAGGATTTGGATTTTTGTTTGAAAATTTGTTTTGTTTTTGCTTAATTCAGTTTCGGGGTTGCTGCTAATGTGCTGGAAGGCTTGTGTTTTGTATTTGGATTTTTATTTTGTTAATTTTTGGTGCATGTATTTCCAGTTTTTTGTAATTATTTTGGGATTTTTTGTGCATATATGAGAAGGTTATAGATGATGGGTGGTCATATTGAAGAAATTTGATTGTGCTTCGTTCTTGAGTTTCTTGATTGTTGCTTATTTGAAGATTTAAAGATGCTGAAGATGCATATTTAAAGATGGAGGAAGAATATAAAGATGGATCTGCTAAATTTCTAGATTTTTTTTTTCAAATTTATATACATATGTGCATGTATTTCGTGCATATACGCATGTACGGATGCATATGTGCATGTATTTATGCATATGTTCATGTATTTATACATATGTTCATGTATTCGTGCATATGTTCAACTTTGAACATATGTTTATGTTGAACATATGTCAATTTTTGTATTTAGAAGATAATATCTAAATTTTTGTATTTGAATATATTCATGTATGTTGGTCCCGGTGAAAAAACCCATGAAATGCGTTTAAAAATCATGAAATGCATATAAAACAGGGGTGAGGGAATGGTGATTCCAATTTTTTTTCCTGAAACCGATGTGATGTGTTTTGCTTATAATCAAATGCATATGACAAGTAAAACATAAAAAATAAAGAACACACGATTTTATAGTGGTTCGGAGTCCAACTCCTACATCCACTCTTCCCTATCAGCAGGGGCACCAACTTAACCAATTGGACTTAGTTTAATGTGTTAGTCCAACACAATATAGATGTTTAATGAGTTCTCATTCTCTCGGGACTTATCTCCCTCATGGGATTGCCTACCCTCTCTTTCGGGATTGCTTAGATGTTTAACGAGTTCACACTCGCACCCAGAAAGTAAGCTAGTCCAACTAATTTACAATCCTTGCTTAACAAACTCAACCTAACTTTTGGGTTTGGGTATAAGATTGTTTGGTGTCCAACTAGGTGACATTTTCCCTTACATTTGTTTAACCTCAATGCTAAGGATGAGAAAATCTCTCTAAGCTTAGAATATTACATTTGTGCTTAGATCTAGGGTAGAACACTTCTTGAATATATGCGTGTATTTCTTGCTCAGTGTTTTATGGTGGAAATGCTAGATGATTTGGCTCTGTAGCTTCAATGGTGTTTTCACGCATTTCCCACACTTAATTTGATGGAAGAACTTGTATTTATAGTGTGGATTTGAATGTTATCTTTGGATGGAGTCACATTCAAATCCATACTATTATGTAGCTTTTTGCAGCTTTTTCAGGCTTGTTGTCTTCCTCTCATTGGTCCACTTCAGCTGAATCTAACGGCTATATTCTTCAGGATCTTCTGAGTCCTTCAGGATTCTTCTGAGTTCTTCAGGATTCTTGATTCTTGATTCAATGGACTTCTCTTGATCAGGACCTTACACTTGATCGGGCATACTTTTCGAAGTTGGCGGGTTAAAATCGACTTCGAACAATCGACCCTCAGTCCTTGCACTCGAGGTTATCGATCGATTCCGGTTCTCAGTGAACATGTCTTCAGATGACTTGTCTTTTGAGGACATCAGATCAGGTGACTTCTTCCCATCAGTCTTGTTCTGATCTCTGTTCAACCTTATCTGATCTTGATCACATCTGATCTCGATTAGTCTCATATGCTCCTCTTCTGATCAACAACCTCTTTCTCCGATCTTCCGTCATCTTACGGTCATCCATCGTATGCATATTTTCTGATCAGGTCTGTAGATTTCTGATTTCTTTTCGCCGATCCGATCGAATTTTGCTTTTGATCAGTTTTAACACATTATCGGTCAAGATATCGGTGAAGATCGGTCATCTTGTTTGTTCTGGTCATCTGATCAGGTGACACTTTTCTTCTGATTTTGCTGGCTTAGCTTTTCTTCTCTTCTGATTTTGCTCAGCTCATCAGTTAACTCGGAACTCATCTTACTTATTTGATCACGATCAGCCTCATCTGCAGCCTCGTCTGATCTTGATCATCTTCTTCTGATTTCATGAGTTCTCCCTCAACTTGTTTTTTCGTTCCCCCTCAACTTTTTATCTGTAGATTAGCTTAAATAACACAAGTTGATAATGTTTTGGCATAATTCATCAAAACTCAAATATCCCAACAATTTCCCCCTTTTTGATAATGACGTCAAAACATTAAAATATATGCATTTATACAGAGATCGGTTTTTCAAAAAGATCAGTTCAAATGGTCACAATAAAATTAGTGAACTTTTGAACTCCCGCTCTGATACCACTTTTTGGTCCCGGTGAAAAAACCCATGAAATGTGTTTAAAAATCATGTAATGCATATAAAACAGGGGTGAGGGAATGGTGATTCCAATTTTTTTTTCTTGAAACTAATGTGATGTGTTTTGTTTATAATCAAATGCATATGACAAGTAAACATAAACAATAAAGAACACACGATTTTATAGTGGTTCGGAGTCCAACTCCTACATCCACTCTTCCCTATCAGCAGGGGCACCAACTTAACCAATTGGACTTAGTTTAATGTGTTAGTCCAACACAATATAGATGTTTAATGAGTTCTCATTCTCTCGGGACTTATCTCCCTCATGGGATTGCCTACCCTCTCTTTCGGGATTGCTTAGATGTTTAACGAGTTCACACTCGCACCCAGAAAGTAAGCTAGTCCAACTAATTTACAATCCTTGCTTAACAAACTCAACCTAACTTTTGGGTTTGGGTATAAGATTGTTTGGTGTCCAACTAGGTGACATTTTCCCTTACATTTGTTTAACCTCAATGCTAAGGATGAGAAAATCTCTCTAAGCTTAGAATATTACATTTGTGCTTAGATCTAGGGTAGAACACTTCTTGAATATATGCGTGTATTTCTTGCTCAGTGTTTTATGGTGGAAATGCTAGATGATTTGGCTCTGTAGCTTCAATGGTGTTTTCACGCATTTCCCACACTTAATTTGATGGAAGAACTTGTATTTATAGTGTGGATTTGAATGTTACCGTTGGATGGAGTCACATTCAAATACATACTATTCTGTAGCTTTTTGCAGCTTTTTCAGGCTTATTGTCTTCCTCTCATTGGTCCACGTCAGTTGAATCTAACGACTATATTCTTCAGGATCTTCTGAGTCTTCAGGGTTCTTCTGAGTCCTTCAGGATTCTTCTGAGTTCTTCAGGATTCTTGATTCAACAGACTTCTCTTCAGCGGACATTGTCTTGATCAGGCATACTGACACTCAGGCTAACTGAGTCCAGCTCTTCTGACTTCAGACAATCTGACCCTCAGGTCACTTGCACTCAGGTTATCTGATCAGTATTCGGGTTCTCAGTGAACATGTCTTCTGATGACTTGTCTTCTGAGGACATCAGATCAGGTGACTTCTTCCCATCAGTCTTGTTCTGATCTCTGTTCAACCTTATCTGATCTTGATCACGTCTGATCTCTATCAGTCTCATCTGCTCCTCTTCTGATCAACAACCTCTTCTTCTGATCAGGTCTTCTGGTCATCAGATCAGGTATGCATATTTTTTGATCAGGTCTGTAGATTTCTGATTTCTTTTCGCCTGATCAGATCAACACATTATCAGGTCAGCATATCAGCAGCATCAGGTCATCTTGTCTGCTCTGGTCATCTGATCAGGTGACACTTTTCTTCTGATTTTGCTGGCTTAGCTTTTCTTCTCTTCTGATTTTGCTCAGCTCATCAGTTAACTCGGAACTCATCTTACTTATTTGATCACGATCAGCCTCATCTGCAGCCTCGTCTGATCTTGATCATCTTCTTCTGATTTCATGAGTTCCCCCTCAACTTGTTCTTTCGTTCCCCCTCAACTTGTTATATGTAGATTGGCTTAAATAACACAAGTTGATAATATTTTGGCATAATTCATCAAAACTCAAATATCCCAACAATGTATTTGGTGCTAAGTTTTTGACATGGAAGTTGATATCTAAATTATATATATAGATATGTAAATTTTTTTTTTTTTCTTCCCCTCTCTAATTTTGAAAAAAATGAAACAATCTATTTAAAAAAAGGCTCCGTAAAAAAAAAAAAAAAGAAGTTACCTTTCTTTAATACCAACTTTTACTCTCTTTAATTTTGAAAAAATAGAAGGAAACAGTCCCAAAAAAAAAAGGAAATAAAAGATGGTAAGAATGACATTAAAGACATTGCATGTGAACTTTTGTACCTATTAGTGATGTTTATAAAAGATGGCACCTATTTGCAATATTACTCTTAGGATGGCACCTAAGAGTAATCCACTCTAATTAATTTTGGTCAATGGAAAATTTCTCATATTTTTGGCAATTCGTAATTAATAACATTAGTGAAGTAATTGGTTATAGTTAATTGGTTGACATATCATCTCAATTATTCTAAATCAACTCCTCATTATGATGCCATTTAATATAATTAATAATGAAATTTGGAGACACCTTCTAATAATGAGATACATCATCCAATTCAACCTCAAGAAGACACGTAATTAAAAAACTCTTTATTAGTAATATAAGGAGATTTCTATTGAAGATTACTATTTTGGACACAGGATAATTGTGCATACTATAGGCAGCCTATATATTAAGAAACGACAGCATGGAGATAAACACTCAAAGAGCATAAAAAAACCTAGCTAGCTACTAACAATCATGGTTAAAAACCTCTATATTTTTCTCCATGTTTTTCTACTCATCTCATTAACCCTAGTACAACATATTCATGCAACCAAATTCATGGTCACAAACAAAGGGCGGACCGTCTAAGGGGCTGGGCCGGGCTACAACCCGCCCTGTTTTTTAGAAAAAAAAAATTACTATTTAAAAAAAAAATTGTTTTAGCCCATTAGGAATCGAACCAACAACCTTTCAAGCATAGTAGTCCGCCCTTCACCACTGAACTACTTGAATTTTTTACTATTATGTTTTATACTGTATTTTTTTACGCTTTCAGCCCACCCTGCATTTTGATCCTGGATCTGCCATTGACTCAATGTCCCCAACACCCCTGGAGGCAAGCTACTCAATCCGAGATTGGGGATAAATATGCCTTCCGAACTATGAAAGTTATCCAAAAATTCATATACAATATCTTCGAACAGCGCCCGGGTGAAGGAAGAAATGTTCCAGTCCTACACTTGTATATTTCTGATTTCAAAGGTTATGCATACAAAAATGGAGAAGTGCTTCCGCCTTGAACGCGTACTATTATCCTCGTAGCAAGTCAAAATTCTATTTCTCTGCCGTAATGTACCATGAAATGGCTCATGTTTTCCAGTGGCATGGCAACTTCACAGCCCCCGGAGGGTTAACTGAGGGGGTTGCCGACTATGTGATGGTCAAATCAAACGTTTACGAAAAGAGTAAGTATCCTCAACCGAGTATTGGAAAGAGGTGGGATGAAGGGTATGCTGTTACAGAGAGGTTTCTGGAGTATTGTGATAGTTTGAGGAAAGGATTTAAGGCAGCTTTAAATAAGAAGATGAAGTATGCATATAGTGATCACTATTTTGTGGAGTTGTTGCGGAAATGTGTGGATCAACTTTGGAAAGATTATAAGGCTAAGTATGGAAAAAAACCAGAAGAATTATCAGATGGAGTCTATGGTCGTTTTCCAGGTATGAAGTCTAATGGAGATCGAGTTGGTTTGTACGAGCATGCATTTAACCCTTAAAATAAGCGTGCATTTAACAACAATATTTTATGCGACTGTATATTTCATTTATGAATTACTGTCGAATAGTTTATGATTTACACTGTCTATTTAATGATAAGCCAAAATTTGCATGCTTGTCCACCTAAGGCAAAAGGGTTATACTTTTACAATAACATTACATTTACGTAATGAGTCTTATTTAGTTTCACATGACATATTGAAATGTATGCACCTCATGAATCAAGAATAATAAGTTTTGTTTAAGTTTACTGTAAAATAAAATATATCGATATCTATTGTAATCATAATATATTTCGAGAGAAATGACAAGCAACTCGAAGAAACTAAATTATAATATGCATTATTGAAACATAAATATTCACCATCAGAAATATACTTGAAAATGGTATAATTAGCATGAATGTATAACTCCGGTTACTATATATATATATATATTGTAGGTCCCGAACGGGTTTCGTGAGATCAGAAGTCTAGAGGAGAGAGGTGAATAGACTTAAAAACTTTTTCTTGAGATCGATGTGATTGCGGTTTGCTTTTGATCGAGTCTTGGTGAATCGGTTTAGATCGATATCCAACTTCTTGATAAACTTGAGGGCAGATTAGTTCGATATCTATCAGTTTAACTGATTGTGCGGAAGCTAGTTTACCCGTGTGAAAAACCAGTTTTATCAAATCAGATTCTCAAGTATGTTTTCAACCAGCTGACTAAACTGTCAAACTGATCAGATCAGTTGCTTGGTGCAGACTGATATTAACTCAGAATATGTATGCAGTTTTAAGTCTGGTTGTGTGCAATAGTGTAAAGCAGTAAAGAGCAAGTAAATGCACACAAGATTTTTATAGTGGTTCGGACAACCAGTCCTACGTCCACTCTTCCCTATCACAAGGGGGACCAACTAAACCGACTTAACCGACTTAACCGACTGGACTTAGTTTAACGTGTTAGTCCAACACCCAACAGATGTTTACAGAGTTCACACTCAACCTATCCCAGAAATCAGAACTAGAAACCCTAGTCTGAAATCTTGCAAAACAAACTTAACTAAACTTTTGGGTTTGGGTGAAGATTTGTTGTTGTTCCAACTGAAAATCTATCCTAGTGTAGAGGATGAGATTTCTATGCTAAGAACAATGGGATGAACAGTTAGAAATATTCTTCAAATTTGTTTTCTTCGTGCGGAAATTTTGCTATAGTTTGAGCTTCTTGATAATTTTCGTGTCTTCACTCTGAAGAGCAATCCCATATTTATAGACCACAAAATCAAAGAATCGTTGGAGAGCAATTTGAATTTCCGGCTATATTTGGTAGGTTTGCAGGATTTGATGTGACGTGCTTCCAGGAACGGCATTGCCGAAAGCATGAATAGTTTTCCTTTATAGCAATTTGACTCTGTAGCGCCAAATCCCGCATTGTCAGCTCCGTGCATACGTTGTTGGGGAATGATTTGCACAGATCTATTCGGGGTGAATATTTAAATACAAATTTAATTCTTATAATTATTACTAGCATTAATTAATCCTATATTAATTCAAATAACAATTCAACAACATATCATGCATATAATTAATTCACGTAAATCCTACGCATGTGGAATTCTACGAGTTTACGTGAACGTACCTCTTGGGATGGCAGTGATTTGGCTGATTAGACTAACCGAAAGAACTTCCCAAGTATTCCCTTAGTCCTTGTTCGACTATCCGGTTTAAGGACACTTGTGAACAATTAACAAAAAGGAAAATAAATTATGTTGCACCACCTTTGTGGATTTACTAATTTTTCCAGCATATGGAATTGTACTTGGGAATGAAAGAATCATCCCCTATTTATAGCTAGGTGATGGGCGAAATTTTTGGTAGAAAAACAATGTGGGAAAAGCTTTTCTTGATCTCCAAGAAATCTTGAATATATCTCTTATATTCTTTTTTCCATAATTATAATATTCCACAAAAATCCCATCTCACCAATATTATGGATAATTTCGAAATATGGGGAACCAAGAATCCAAGATTTGGATCTTCTTGAATTTATGAGATATTCTTGTATTTCAAGAAATACATATCTTCCATAATATTTTTTCAAGAAAATCAAGAAAATCTTTCTTGCCCACTATATTTCAAAATTTTCGAAATCTCTATTGTGAATAACTAAGTGGTAGATTTCTTGAATTTAATGAGATAATCTTGTATTCCAAGAATACATATCTTCATTCCATAACAAAATTCAAAGAAAATCTTTCTCCCCTCTTATCCATAATTTTCAGAAAATAATTAGGAAAAATAAGCAACAATATTTATTTTATTTTAAACACCTTTTTCAGTTATTGGATTATATGTTGGGCTACTTAGGGGACCTTTAGGAGAATTAAGATTGAACCTTCTAATGGACTTTGAATATCTAATATTGAGCCACAATATTAATCAAGCCCATAAATATTAATTAATCCCACTACATAATTAATATTGCACTATCCATCTTAACCCATATTACAGTCAATATGGCTCCTCCTGGTTATTATTTTCCGTATTTTCTAGCCCATTAATTAATATCTAAATAGCCCATTAATTAATTCTTTTGTCCTTGGTCAAGGAACGTTCAACATTAAATAACTTTCCATTAATTTGGTAATAAAGCTTTTGAACCTCCCAAGGGGGCAAATCAAACAAACGTTTCACTTGCACCGATTCTTCAGATAAATCTTAGCAATCACATGTCAACATTAAAAAGTTATCCATTCTCTACCCATGAAAGTCTAATTCCAATCACACGTGATCCTATTTAAGCGAAGATTTGGTATGATGGGTTGTTCATTTTCATATTTATCCTCCTGTAGTCCTATTCAATGGCATCGTGAATCTCTTGGTCAAGACAAACCCAATTTTTTCAGTTACAATGGAATGGCGTTAATTTAATTTAATCTTACGTGATCCGGTATCACTAAATTAACTACAATGTAACACGTCACGACTTATTGAACATATTATCTGAAGAAATATATGTAACATCCGATAATATTTAAAGCATCAGTGATAAACAATTTATTTCAGTAAATAAGTCCGAAATTCAGTTTTGATTATACAAAGTAAAAAATAAACTTTCTAGTATAATCCCAACATACGTGTCTTGTTCTTATTGGTTAACAAGTACATTATTCAGTGTTTGTTCTACCAACTAAGGTTGACATTCTCTTTGTTCATATCAACAACGTATGGTAGGTGTAACATCGATTGACACACGGTGTGGTGACGTCGATTACAAGCGGATCGATCTACTGATAAGTCTTACGATGCAGTTGTCTTAGCTTCAACTAGCAGACTCGATTGATGTAGGTCTTACGGTCTTACGATCTTGATCTTACGGTAGTCTTCGATCTTGGTCTTACAGTGCGGATCTTGATCTTCTGGTAGTCTTCTGATCTTCAGGTTTCTCTGAGTCTCAGTGTCTTGATGACATCTTGAGTCTTGATTTCTTCGAAACTTCTTTGAGTCTTGAGTTTCTGCTTGAGTCTTGAGGTTTCTCTGAGTCTCGGTGTCTTGATGTTGTTGAGTCTCGATTTCTTGAAACTTCTCTTGAGTCTTCAGGTTTCTCTGAGTCTCAGTGTCTTCAGTGACATAGTGAGTCTTCAGTTTCTTCATAAACTTACTGAGCTATTGACTTCATGTCTTCACCTGATCAACTGATCATTCGACTAACTGACCTGACCTATACATATTCAGTTCCCCCTCAATATATGACCTACCTTATACATCAGCTGTCTATACATTTCAGCTGGTCATCCTAACCTGATTCTAAGACATCAGTCAGCTAACAAGTCTGACTGGTCCTATTACAAACTGTTTTGGAACTTCCATCAAAACTAAATACAAATTTCCCAACAATTTCCCCCATTTTGATGGAACCAAAACATATAATCAGAAAAAACAGATAACCATACGAAATGTAAAAACATAAACAACAGAAATCAGAAGACAATGAGATGTCGTCTTAAGATCAGAATGGTAACTTGTTTTATATAAGATATGACGATTACAAGTACAAATTTTACCTTTCACCTGATCTAAGACATCTTCTGATCCCTTAAATAGGCAAACTTCTGAAGACTTTCTGGAGTGTTGAAGATCTTGTACATTCTCTGCAGCAAGGTCTCCAATCTTTCTCTCTCAATAATGTCTCCTCTCTTTACAAAATCATAAAAGAGCTGTTTGAATCCAATTGGGTCAAGAGAGTTATCAGCTCTGAGTGGCGGATTCATTATCTGAAATTTGGGTGCAGAAGGAGTTAATGACATGATTTTTCCTTCATGCATCACCACTTTGAAGAATTTGGGATGTTTGATCTCCAGCCAGTTTTGAAACTCAGCATCAAATTCCCCCTGATCGGCATGTTCTGGTATCTTCTGAATAATGTATACGTCGCTCAGCCAGTTGATTTTAATCCTTGTCCATTCAGGAAGCAAGTCTCGTCTGGCCACCTGAATGCTTTCAACTTCAGCAGGGAAAGCTATCTCTTCCCAATCTACTTCTTTTGCATCTGCTGCCATCTTAGATTTCCTTTTGACATATCTTTGGTCCAGACCGGCAGCTTCAGCAAGCTTCTTCTTCTTGATAGCCACTTCAATTACCCCATGCCTCATCAGTTGTTCTTCTTTATCAGCATTTGATGTCTGCAACTGAGTCTGGGTCACGATTGGCTTCTTGATTTGCTTCTCAGCTTGTTTGCCTTTCCGCAGTTTTCTTTCTTCAGAAGTGTCTTCTTCTCTCTGCAGTTTCTTTGCCAACTCGAGACTTTTCGCCTGATCCTCCTGATCAAATCTTTTTCTAGCGATTGGCGAAAGTCTTCAATCTTGTCTACCACAGCAACAACTTCGCACGAGTTGTTACCATCTGCGCAAAATTTTTAAAATCTGATCTATTTTTCTTTATCTTGTCCTTTCCCCTTTTTGGTTGCATCAAAAAGGTGTGACAATTTGAGATGCATGGCCTGAAACTGACGTGTTATCTCCTCCTTAAGTTCTTCCACTGCAAGAGGAGTGATCCGAACATTTGCAGAAGTAGTTGCAATACCTAGGAACCTATTTGATCCAGATTCAATTATTTTCTTGGCCTGAGTAATAGATTGATCAAGTCCTTTTCTGCTATTGTCCAGACACGAATCAATTCGTTCCAAGGATCCCCAGACACTTTCCAAGAGAACCTGCGTCTCTCTAAGCATAAAAGTCTGGAGCCTCATCTTGTCAGCAAGAGGGTCAATTTGTTTTGTTACCGAGTCGAGAATAGAATCGTGCATATTTGTTATCTTCTCATTTATTAATCTCTCCCTTTGTCAACTAGGTTTGAAATCGATCAACAGTTAACCCTCTCTCTCTCGTCGGTTGCTCAGGTTTCTTCAAATTTCTCGCATCGAGTTTGCGTGAAGAGTCGTAAATTGTGTATCGACCGAAGCTTTTACCTCATCTTGCATTGCTTTTACCCCATCTTGTATTTTTCATCGATTTAGGATATCGGCCTTAGCGATGGCGACCGGATGTTGAAACCTCGCCTGGTTGGGTCTCATCTGCAGCACCCATACCTGGTTCATCGGCAGGTTGCTCATACTCAGTATAAGCATAAGCATCATAACCCGTTTCTTCTTCTTCAGAAATACCCAGCTTCTAGTACACCACCATCGATATCGGCATCAGTAGCCCGATTCTGCTGCTTATTTGGATACCGGCGATATTCGCCGCCTTTCTTTTCGGTCAACAAAATAATCGAGTCCAAGGCATTCATTAAAATCGAAGTCTTCAATATCCTTGAAGTCCGATGTTCCTCCGAAGACTATCTCCTCCATCTGTTTGTCGATCCCAATGTGATCGATGAGTTCGGAAAGTGCTTTCGTCCGGATAGGCATTCACTGTCATCGCCAGTAGAAAATACACCGTAGAGTGTTCTTGTACAGGTGATTCAAGGAGGGTCCTCTTGTTGAAGTGATTGTGAGACATGGAGACATACATGTCTTTGATCTCAGCAACATTTTGCTCCTCCTGAGCGAGTTCCAGAATAGGTGCAGGAACAAGTTCCTGAATAATATCTTGAACAGGTTCCTGAACAGCTTCCGAAACATACATATTTAACTGTGAATATTCGGGAGGGAATGGAGGGTTTTCTGGTTGACTGGTTGAAGGTTGATCGGGCTGTGGTTCTGATGTTGAAGTTATTTTGGGAGAGGGGGTTCGAGAGGGAGACGGGGTAAACGATTTCCCGGTGGAAGGTTCAGTTGAAGGTGGTTGTCTGGTTGATGGTTCGGGTGAGGGTGAAGTTTTGGTTAAGGGTTCAGGTGAAGGTGATTTTGAGGATGAGGTGGGTGAAGTGGGGCAGTAGGTGGTTTCATGCCCTCTAAAAAGAGAACTTAAGTGGGCTGAGTCTGATGGTTCAGAATCAGACTGATTCACTTCAGGTTGTACATCAGCTCCACGGGTTTCCACCTGAACTGGGTTTTCCACCAGCATTAACTCTCGACCTGATTCTTCAGGTTGATCTTCACCTGATTCTAGAATTTCAACATCACTTCCTTCATCTTGAAGACCTCTAGAAGGCATACCAACTTTCTTAGGCAGCATTGTAGTAAGTGTTTTCTGACGCTTCCCACCTGCATTAGAAGGCTTACTCGTAGCCTGCTTCCTCTTCCTCGTTCCTCTCTTAGATGGAGTTTTGCCTTCAGGATTTTTAGGCTTCGGCACATATGGTGTTAGATCATCATCCGATAATCCAGATAGTGCCTCATCCTTGTAAAGCAAGGCTTTGAATTTATCCACATATTGCTTCCGCCCATTTTGTGACCAAGGGTAGTCATTGGGAAGCTTATCAGCCAGAATTATGGACACCTTGTGAATATTGCTGATATTCTTGGTCAGCTTCACTCAATTTTCTTCATCTGTTGCAAATTTATCAGTTTCCTGCAACAGACGATGCTTGAATAACCCCATCCAGTTCATATCTGGGGCTTTCTCAATGATTACGGCCATAACATGCTGCTTATGCTGGGTTAGAGCATCTGGGCTGAATGAGATCCCAAGTATGACTTTCGAGACAATTTCGAAAAGCAGTCTATACTTCCTTCGAAGGTAGGGAACTTTGACATGTGTGAGATGATTGATGTTCCCCGGTCTCAACAACACTTTCTGCAGATACTCCTTATCTGACATTCCAGCAGTGAACTCATCAGGGTATTTCTTGCCCATTTGAAGACCAAAGATTCTTCTGAGATCATCGTTGGAGACATCGATCCTGGTCCTTCCAACGAATGAGAATAATTCTTTGTTGTCTGTCTCCTTTAGTCTTCTCAAGAATTCCAGTGATTCGAACACATGGACAGTTTCCTGATGGCGATAGCAAAATTGATCAAGTCCACAGGCTCTTAAGCATTCGAGTATCTCCTTTGATTCTGGATCATTAGTGGTATTAAAAATGACATACTTCTCATCAATGACATTTTTTAGCATAGAAGCATAGTCAAAAGTTTCTGATAACACTATTGACGATTCCATTTTCTGAAATCATAAAAAAGCATACAAAGTGAGTGCTATGTGAAACAACATAATCAATCACACATTGTTATTCATAAAGGAGTAATTTTGCGAATTAATACTCATGAATATCTATCCCCAATATGCATATAGTTTATGATGTATATAGAAATGACAATGACAGATTTAAAATCCATTTGATCATGATTAACAGTAATATACACAATTTCTATACACTGATCATTATATGCTATTAAAGAAAATAACAAGATGAGTAAGTTACCAGAAAAGCGATATGAGAGTTTTGGAAGATAGATTAACCGCTTGAATATTTTGAATGTTTGAGAGAGTTTTCTGGAACTGAAATTTGCGGTTTTAGAAAGTATAAAATGCGAAAGGTTTTTTTTTTTTTTGGAAAAAGATATTTAGGGTTTTAAAAGATGGGAGGGAAATATTTTACTCGATTATTTTTGAAGGTACTTGAGTGTCCTTGATTTAAGTGGACGGTCAAGATTAAAGTGGTTGAAGAGTAATTCAATATGCGGTTAAGGATTTAAACCGGCAGACTTTTGGACTTGAAGTTTCGAAAACAAATGCATTTAATACACAAGCCCCGCGTCTGCATTTAATGTTTGCAGGCATGACATCATAAAGTAATGTGAACAGTAATAGCTAACATGGAATAAGTATGAAGAAAAATCAGAAAACGTATCTGACTGACTGATATTGTAATCAGTCAGTTACCACTGTTGATCTTATCTGGTTGACCTGATTACTGTTGACCTTACTGATGGTTGCCTAAACCATAGTATTTCCCAACAATGTCCCACTTATCTGATCAGTTTTCTGATGAACCAAGCTGATCAGGTGACGTTCCCTTTCCAACCGTTATCTCTGAGCAACTCTTTTGACTGATCCTTTCTGATCAGTTGAGATACCATATCCAACTGAGCCTTCTTATCTGATCAGTTTTCTTCGGATCCATCCTGATCCACTCTTGATCTAGGTCAAGTCTTGGAATGTGCGCTCCTGTCAGAACTTAGTTCTTGAGGAGTCAAAGAGTCATCTCGATTCCCTAAGTCTGCGTGATTTGACACTTCGTAATGATGGTATGGAACGTTGTGATAATTCACACCGTCAACTCATCTAACCATCAGTCGCGTGTTTCTTACGCGCTGTCCTTGTGGTGCAAATTTCTCCTAAGGGTCTTGAGAAAATAAATTTGCACCTATACCCCTGCTTTTCTTCTATAAAAAGATCTGGGGTTTTAGGCAAACAACACAACATAAACCATTCATCTTCTTTATTTAGCTTATACTCCATGTTTTCCGATGAACCCTTATTTCCGGTGAAACTTCCGACAAAAACCTTTAACCCTTCTCAAATGATTTCAGCTTCTCAAATCAACCCTGTGTGTCCCTTATTACTGCTTTCGTCGTCATCAAAGATTACACATACAATTATTGACAAGCTTCTCTACCACCGAGGCGGCGGATCTGCTATAGCAAATGAGAAGGCACTTCTCCTAATCGTGTGCACCTTTTGTGCCTATCGAGATGATAGAATTAGCATCAACAAACTCAGTTTGATACAAAACATGAGTTTGGTATCCGGTCTTGATCAGACAACAGCTGATCATCGTATATCAAACATAATATTTGCATGCGACACTTGTGGCCATATGGTCTTTTGTCCACATCTTTGGCACTTGTGTCCCATTTAACAGCTGGAGAGCCCATTGATTTTAGGTCTAGGGGCTCCTGGCTTAGAAATCCTTCAAGGCCGCTCTCACTCCTCACTCCGAAGCTCTGAGGGTGGCTTAGGATTATTTCAAAGCCTCTCACACCTCTTTTAGGGTTGGGGGAAAATGAGAGCATCAGGCTCTAAAATCTTTAAAGCCTCTCTTCCCCCCCTTTTCAGGGTTAGGCTTAGGGTTTATGGTTTAAGGTTTATGTACTAACCTCCGGGTCCTTTTGTACTTGTAACTTGTAATGTAATTCTGACCTCTGGGTCCTCATCAATGAAAGTTCTATTATTTCATTGTTGTGTTTTTTCTACTTACTTATGTGATTTGTAGCCTTAAACTTATACAACTTGCTTGTTGAACATAACTTAATCGACTTACAAAGTATAACCTTCCAATCTGATCAGTTCCCCCTTAATCTGATATGTCTTAATCTGACCAGTTCCTTGTCTGAACTTCTGATCAGTATGTACCTAACTCAACTGATTCCTCTTAACCTGGTTAGTCTCTTAACCAACTGGTTCTGGAGACCAGTCCACCAAACATTTCCGGTGCACTTTTTTCCTCCGAGATCCAGAAGCCCTAGCTCATTGCATAATTCTCTGAATCTGATCTCAGCTAGTGGCTTGGTTAAAATATCAATTTTTTGTTTATCAGTATGGATCTTTTCCATTCTGATATTCTTCTTTTCAACATGATCTCTTATAAAATGATGTCTTACATCCACATGCTTGCATCTTGTATGTAGAACAGGATTCTGAGTTATTGTAATAACACTATTACTGTCACAGAATATAGGTACGTTCTTAGCTAAAATGTTGTAATCCCTCAGCTGCTGACTTAGCCAGAGCAGTTGGGAACAACAACTTCCCGCAGCCATATATTCTACTTCAGTAGTAGATGTCGCAACTGATGTCTGCTTCTTTGAAAACCAAGAGATCAGTTTACTACCTAAAAACTGACATGTACCTGAGGTTGACTTCACAAATTTCGCAACCTCCGTGAATCGAATCGAATACCCACTAAGCTCTAGATTATCATCTGATGGGTAAAATAAACCAAGGTTTACTGTCCCCTTCAGATACTTAAGAATCCGCTTAGCTGCTTCCAGGTGGCTTTGCATTGGATTTGCACGAAATTTGCACATACACCTCATCAAAAAAAGTGATACCCGGTCTGTTTGGCGATCGGTATAGTAAAGATCCAATGAGAGCCCTATATTCTTTCTCGATTAGTTTTTTCGACCATCCTCATCTGGATCCATCTTGAATCCAAATCATCATAGGAATTCTCGCTTTCTTACGGTTTGAATTCCAAACTTAGCCAATAAACTCCTAGTGTACTTTGCCTGGCAAATGAATATCCCTTCTGTACTTTGCTTAACTTGTATACCCAGAAAGTAACTCATCTGACCCATCATGGACATCTCGAACTTCCCTTGCATCGGTTTGCTTTGAATTTTTCACATAAACTCTTGTTGGGAGATCCAAGATGATGTCGTCCACATAAATCAACCATCGAAATATCTTCTCCATCTTCTATTCCTCAATAAGGTTCTCATCCACTATTCCTTTAGTGAAACCACTTTGTCTATCAAGAATCGAGAGAGTGTATCATACCAAGCTCGAGGAGCTTGTTTGAACCATAAAGAGCTTTTCTTAAATCGGTACACACAGTCGCCTTTTTCAAAGCACGGAGGTTGTTCAACATAAACTTCCTCAAATTTAGTACCCCATTTAAGAATGCACTCTTTACATCCTTCGATACACAATAAACCCTCTGGGCAACATATGCCAAAAAACCGAATAATGGCTTTCTAGGCGAGAGACTGGTGCAAAGGTCTCATCATAATCAATTCCTTCTGATTGTGAATACCCCTTAGCAACAAGTCTTGCCTTATTTCTGGTTATGACATTATTTTCATCTCTCTTTGAATACCCACTTTGTGCCAATCACATCTTGATGGGTTGGTCTGTCCACCAGTTTCCAAACCTGATTCCTTTCAAACTGTTCCAGTTCTTCTTGCATGGCTAGAATCCAGTTTGCATCTTGTAGAGCTTCCTCTACTTCAGTTGGTTCCTTCAAAGACAGATAACAATAATACATGGCACTTTCACCAATCTGATGTCTAGTTTTGACTCTATCAGATGGGTCTCCGATGATCAGATCAGTTGGATGACTGGTTATCCAGGTCCTTCTTTTCTGATTTGCATCTTTTTGGAGAACATCATCCTCTTCTGATAGTAGTTCATTACTAGTGATTGGGAGTGGTGCAGAATTATGACCCACTTGACATGGACAAGTCTCAGCTGATGTTGGACTCATCATGTGCTGATGTCTGTCCGTAGGAACTTCAGATGTTCCCCCTGAACCAGATGGTTCAGTTGATACTGTCTCAGTTGTACCAGCTTCTTCATTGACAGTTGTACGTACCTTAGGGTCTGATTGACCTGGTGAATCAGCAAGATCTGGAATATACACTGTTACGTGTTCTGATCCTTTTTCCTTGATACTTAGGCGATCCATTTTACGTACGCATCAAAATGCCGGTTGATCTGCATGCTTTGTTGTTACGAGGTAGCTTTCTCATGTTCAAAAGATGTCTCATCAAAGACCACATGAGGTGTTTCTTCCACAACTAGGGTTCGCCTGTTGTAAACCCTAAAAGCCTTGTTGGATGAGGAATATCCTAAGAAGATACCCTCGTCTGACTTGGCCTCAAAAGTCTTCAACTCATGAAACACTTGCACCCAAAAACATGGAAGTAAGAAACACGAGGTCTTCTGCCCTTCCACAATTCATAGGGTGTTTTGTAGTGAGCCTTAGTCAGAGAACATCTGTTCTGAGTGTGGCATGCAGTATTGATGGCTTCTGCCCAGAAATGACTTGGTGTTGCATGTTCAGCTAACATAGTTCGAGCAACTTTCTTGAGTGTTCTGTTTCTCCTTTCTGCTACACCATTCTGTTGTGGCGTTCTTGCAGCTGATGTCTCATGTTGTATACCAAACTTAGTGCAAAAATCAATAATAAAAGAGTTCAGAAATTCTGTACCTTTATCTGATCTGATTTTCATAATACTGACACCCTTTTCGTTTTGTAGTTTCTTGAAAGCAAATTTCGGTATCTTTGTTGTTGTCTCATTCTTCTTATACAAGAATACAACTCAGGTAAACTTGGAATAATCATCCACGATTACCAGAGTATATTTTCTTCCGCTGAGACTGACTGGTGTAACTGGTCCAAATAAATCCATATGGAGCAGTTGCAATACTCTCATTGATCTTTGGTCCAGGATTCCCTTGAATGAGGTTTTAACTTTTTTTTCCTTCGACATCGACACATGTCCGATCCTTAGAGAATACCTCATTCGAAAGTCCCTCAACCAAAGACATCCTTGATATCTTGTTAAGAGTTTTAAAGTTCAGATGACTCATTCTTTTGTGCCAGAGCAAACTGCTACTTTTGGAACTCTTAACAATCAGGCATGCATTTCTTGGACAACTGTTCCAATCTGCAGTGTAGATTGTTCCCTTCCTTGAACCAGTTAACAAGATCCGATGAGTAGCTCGATTCCTTATAGTACACTGATCAGTCGAGAACTCAACACTGAATCCATTGTCGCAGAATTGTGAAACTGATAATAGGTTATGTTTTAAACCTTCGACATCACGAGACTCCAAAGAACACAGACATCATCATTCTCTAAGGTTCTGAATCCTCTGGTAAAAATAAAGTTATCATCACCAAAGAGTACACGTGGGCCTTCTTGTTCTGTGTAAGAGCTAAGGAGATGTTTGCTTCCAGTCATGTGCCTTGAGCATCCACTATCGATGTACCAGATAGTTGCTTTGCTTGTACACCTCCTTTTTGGCCAAACCCACGCGAACCTGCAACCAAATCAGGCTTTAGGTACCCCTTTTGGATTGGGTCCTGAGGGGTTAGAGTTGGTTTTAGGGATCCATACAAACAGGGCACTTCTATTGTAATCAGATAGATCAGAAGGCCTGATTTGTCTCCCATAAACGTCTACATAATCATACATCCATTCATATGCATTCTGATTAGTATGATTATTTGTGCGAGCCTTGGGTGAATCAGAAGACTTGGGATTTATTCTTGTAGTTTGTCTTCTTTTAACCCAGTGGGGCTCAGGTGCAGCAGCCCTAGGTTTCTGATTGTAAGGGTAGGTACGAATGCTACCATTAAAAGATTCATATCTTTTTAGCATAAATGGTCTTAGTAGTTTACCTTTAGCTTGCTTGTTAGGCAGCTGACCCTGATTAGGTTTCAGATTAGATTTCCGTTTGACAAGTTATCTTTTCTGATACCTAATCTGCTGATCAGGTTGAGGTCTCTTCAGAAGAACTGGGTTCTTCTGTTGATTCCTCGGTTGATGCTTAATCAGTTGGGATCCATTTCTGTTACCTTTCTGATTTGGCACTTGCCTTACTTGTTCAGCAGGTGTCTTTCCCTTATCAGATACATATTTTGCTTTATGTGTATCTATATCAGAAACTCGTTCGATTACACCTTTTTGAAGTGAACCAGACGGGGCTTTTGAGGATGTAGAAGGGTTTTCATACCCAATTCCCTTCTTATTAGTTGCCGTTCGAAAATAGTTGTTCATATCCTGAACAGTTTTCAAGGATTTCGTGAAAACCTCTATTTTCTTACATAAACTATCCTCAGTTAATTTCAGACACTCATGTAGTCGGAAGAGTTCATCAAACTTAGCTTGTAAGATTTTAAAATCATCAGCTTGCTATTTATTGATAGCCAGTTGTTCCTTAATCTGCTTCTCCTGATCAAAAGAATTAACTTTCAGAACTTTCAGTTCTTTAGTTAACTTCTGAGCAGCTTCAGCTGATTTTAGTTCAGCTGCTTTACTGACAGCATTTTCCTTAACAAGCTGAGTATTTTTAATCCTTAGCTTATCGTTTTCATCTTCCACTATTGTATAAGTGTCTACTGCGTTAGAGAGATCATCAAGCAATTGCTCAGAATAGAGTTGCAAGTCAATCTCTCTAGCAGGTGTGCTAATTATAGCTGGTGTGGAAACTGAAAGAGCAGAAGGTTTAGAAGTTACCTCAGATTGGTCTTCCTCCTTAGCCATCAGACAGATTTCATCATCAGAAGAGAATATCAGATCATCGTGGTCGTAGAAATCATCAGTGTTGCTTATTAGACAAAAGTCATCTACTGATGAGTAGCCAGAATCCTCAGAAGGCAGATAAGAATCATCAATTCCTGATGTATCAGCAATCATGGCTTTCCTGTCTCTATAGTGTTGCTCTCTTCTGTTCCGCTTCTCTTCTCTTTCTTTTGGAGTCAGGTCTGGGCAATTTGCGTTGTAATGACCTGGTTTCTCACAGTTGAAACGTGCTCCACTATCCACGAAACTTCTTCGCTAGGTGAGTCATTCCGCTCAGAGAATCTGGTCGTGACTGACTTACATGCGATTGTAACGAAACTTATTCTCTCGGATCTGTTGTCTCTTCTTTCATCGACCGATCATCTCTTTTCTTATCTTCTCTGCGATCCTTTTCGCGGATCATCTCTTGGGTCATCGATTTGGTCCTTTCGGAGATCCGTCGGTTGGCCTCCTATCTCTTCCTCTGTTTGTTTTGATAATCCTGTAAAATCTGCGATACTTACCAAGTTGAATGTTAGATTTTTCAAGTTTTACCGTTAGCAAAGCAATCTGCTCAACTTTTGCTTATAATATTTTCAACGGAGTTCGATGAGACTTTGATTTGTTTCTTTGGTTGCTTTGAATCTGTTGATTTTGATGTGGCGGTGTGTGGCTTCAAAGAAGCGACTCGTCTTCTTCTTCTTGCCCTCTTTCGATCAGATCGAACTCATGGGCTTTAAGACTCAGGAACAGGTTGCTTGGCTTCATCTTGGCAATATCTTGACAATCCTTCATTACAGTGACTTTCATATCCCACTTCTTGGTTAAAGATCTCAAGATCTTGTAATTGATGTCTTTATCTGACATTTCTCGTCCAAGTTCTCGTAGATTGTTGACTAACATGGTGATTCTTCCATCGAGCTCATTGATGGTTTCATTTGGCAGCATCTTAAGTTTCTTGAATTTCACCAGTTCAGCTTGCAGTCTGCTATCTTTAATCAGATCATTTCCTTCACATTTCAAATAAAGCGTATCCCACATCTGTTTGGCTGTCTTGAGATACTTTATCTTTTCTTTGGTTATCTTGTCCATGGTCTTCATGATTATGTGTCTGGCTATTGTATCCAGAGTGTACAGCTTTCTCTCTTCAAAGATCCATCGAAGGGGACTCTTTTCTCGACAAGACTTCCAACTGCAAAATCTGGATCACCTCCAACAGCTGGGTTGTCAGGATAGATGATGATGGGTCCTCGTTTAATAACTTCCATCATCTTGCCGCTTATTGATCCCAGATGGTTGCTCATGCATATCTTCCAGTCTGCATACTCATCAATGGAAAATTTAGGCAAATCATGATACATACCCGAAGTATTATCCATGCTGATCGTGAGTTTGAAAACGAATGAGATTTGAAAAAGGTTTTTCAAGATCAGTTCAAGTGACCACAAAGGTTCTTCCTCAAGAACCGATGATATTCAAAGCCAGTGGTCTGTAGAACCACTGCTATGATACGACTTGTAGGTCCTGAACGGGTTTCGTGAGGGCAGAAGTCTAGAAGGGAGGGGTGAATAGACTTAAAAAAACTTTTTTCGCAGATCGGTGTGATTGCGGTTTTTGATCAGAGTCAAGGGTGAATCAGTTTGGACTGATATCCAACTTACTGATCGCCTGAGGGTTGATCAGTTCGATATCTATCAGTTTAACTGATTGTGCAGAAGCTAGTTTACCCGTGCGAAAAACTAGTTTTATCAAATCAGATTCTCTAGTCTGTTTTCAATCAGCTGAATAAACTGTCAAACTGATCAGATCAGTTACTTGGTGCAGATTGATATTAACTCAGAATATGTATCCAGTTTTAAGCCTGGTTGTGTGCAATAGTGTAAAGCAGTAAAGAGCAAGTAAATACATACAAAATTTTTATAGTGGTTCGGACAACCAGTCCTACTTCCACTCTTCCCTATCACAAAGGGGCACCAACTAAATCGACTTAACCGACTGGACTTAGTTTAATGTGTTAGTCCAACACCCAATAGATGTTTACAGAGGAAATCTATCCTAGTGTTTATGTAGCCAAAAGCTAGAGGATGAGATTTCTATGCTAAGAACAATGGGATGAACACTTAGAAATATTCTTCAAATTTATGTTCTTCATGCGGAAATTTTGCTATAGTTTGAGCTTCTTGATAATTTCCGTGTCTTCACTCTGAAGAACAATCTCATATTTATAGACCACAAAATCAAAGAGCCGTTGGAGAGCAATTTGAATTTTCGACTATATTTGGTAGGTTTGCAGGATTTGATGTGACGTGCTTCCAGGAACGGCATGGTCGAAAGCGTGAATAGTTGTCCTTTATAGCCGTTTGAATCTGCAACGCCGAATCCCGCATTGTTAGCTCCGTGCATACATGTCTTGTTCTTATTGGTTAACAAGTACATTATTCAGTGTTTGTTCTACCAACTAAGGTTGACATTCTCTTTGTTCAGATCAACAACGTGTGGTGGTGTAACATCGATTGACACAGTGTGGTGACTTTGATCGATTCTAACCGATCGATCTACTGATAAAGTCTTCGATGTCGATTGTCTTAGCTTCAACTAGCGATTTCGGTCGATGTAGGTCTATAGGTCTTCTGGTCTGGATCTTGATCTTCTGGTAGTCTTCTGATCTTCAGGTCTTCTGGTCTGGATCTTGATCTTCTGGTAGTCTTTTGATCTTCAGGTTTCTCTGAGTCTCAGTGTCTTCAGTGACATACTAAGTCTTCAGTTTCTTCAGAAACTTATTGAGTCTTCAGGTTTCTCACTGAGTCTTCCGGTTTCTCTGAGTCTCAGTGTCTTGATGACATCTTGAGTCTTGATTTCTTGAAACTTACCGAGTCTTCGTGTTTTCTTCTTGAGTCTTGAGTTTCTCTCGAGTCTCGGTGTCTTGATGACATATCGAGTCTTGATTTCTTGAAACTTCTTGAGCTATTGACTTCATGTCTTCACCTGATCAACTGATCATTCGACTAACTGACATGACCTATACATATTGAGTTCCCCCTCAATATGTGACCTACCTTATACATCAGTTGTCTATACATTTCAGTTGGTCATCCTAACCTGATTCTAAGACATCAGTCAGTTAACAGGTCTGACTGGTCCTATTACAAACTGTTTTGGAACTTCCATCAAAACTAAATACAAATTTCCCAACATATATCGATATTTTAGCAAGCTAATATTGGGTTATACGTGAAAGTGTGATTTTACTTTGTATGAGAAACTGAACCTTGAGCTTATTTATTGAGAATAAATATTTTATCAATGTTGCTTTAAATATGAATGAATGTTAATTATTTATTGCAAAGGTACCGTTCAATATTAATATATATTGCATTATAGTTAATGTGGTGATATCATATCACAGAAGATCACATTAACAGTTGTAAATAAGTACATATTCACAACCTAGATGGAATTGAACACTACATTGGTAGAGGTTATTGTGTAAGGCTCAAATTGGCTTGACCAAGAGATTACACTAGTGCATAATGATGCACTAGAGAGGACCTACAGAGAGGATAGATTCTTCCGTACTGACTTAAGGGATGAAGAATTAGACCTCAGTAGTTGTTGATTTCTTAATCTCTGTCCCTTAAATAAGATTGTGTGTAGTTAATACTTATTGCTTTGATCTACGTTGGGTAGAGAATCAGAGAGTGATTCGATACTTTGTATTTTGGGCAATATTATTAGTTACATGACAATTGCTAAGATTTAATACAGAGAATTGTGTGCAAGGAGAGTCTTGTGTGATTTGTTCCCTTGGTGGGCTCAGAAGTTTTATCATACAAAATCATGCATGTGGATTAAGTTCCGGTATGGATAATAATGTTGAGCTGTCCTTACTCCAAGAAAAAGATATCAATTAATATAAAGCTTTTTAGCTTAATTAATTAATGGACTAAATAATCTTAAACATGAAAAATAATATCTGAGAGCCATATTACTGTAATATGGGTTAAGATGGATAGTGCAATATTAATTTTATAGTGGAATAAATTAATATGAATGGGCTGAATAATATTGTGGCTCAATATTGTAATTCAGAGCCCATTGGGAGGTCCAGTCTTCTCCTATGCCCCTCAAGTAGCCCAATATAAGTCCATTAACGAAAAGGTGATTAAAATTAAAAAAACAAAATTGTTGCCTATTTTTTCTATTTTTTTCGAAAATAATGGGCAAAAGAGAGACAAAGATTGTCTTGAAAATATTTTATGGAAAGAAGATAAGTATTCTTGGAATACAAGATTATCTCATAAATTCAAGAATCTTTGACTTGGTCTTTTACTCGTGGTATTTTCAAAATTTTGGGGAAATAAGGGAAGAAGATTTTTTGTGAGTGTTATTTATGGAAAATAGAATATATGAAATATATTCAAGATTGCTTTTGGAAGAAGCAAAGAAATTTCCCATGAAGCACACAACGCTCATATTTCAGTCCCCCCCTGTAGTTATAAATAGGGGATGAATTTTTCAACCCCAACACAATTCCAATCTTGGAAAAATTAGAAATCCACAAAGGTGGTGCAACAAATATTTTCTTTTTCCCTTTGTTAAGTTGTTCGTGAGGATTTCCCATCGGATCAACGAGCAATGATTTGAAATACTTGAGAAGACTCTTGGTTTAATTTGTTAAAGCTTGTTCCTACTTCTCAATGATTGTCTCTCCGGGGGTAAGATTCGTGTAAACTCCTAGATTCTGCATGTGTAGGATTTTACGTGAATTATTTGTACGCATGTATGTTGTTAGTGATTATTATTTGAATTAATAAGATTAATTCATGCTAGTAATAATTAATTATTTAAATTTATATTTAAAGTTTATCCCGAATAGATCTGGGCAAAACGTTCCCCAACAACTGGTATCAGAGTCTCAGTTTCGGGCTCTGAGTTTTAAATTATAATTTAAATTATTGTTCATAAAATTTTGGAATTGGATAGTAGAATTGCTAGATCTTTTTTGCAGGTATCCAATTGACATGGTAATTTAATGTTTTTATTTATTTCATGTGTATGGATGTGTTTTTAATTCGATTAGTTCGAATTCATTTTTCACGTGAAAAAATCCACGGGTAGATTAGGTTATTTATTTTTCCAATGTAATAGACTAGTCTAGATTTTAGGTTTATTTTTTTTACCGGATCGAAGACGAAGATGACGAAATTAAAGACTGATTTTCGAACTAGGCGTGGGCGGTGTGCACGCCATGATGCGGTCCAAAGAGGCAAGACGCGATCTGGCGACACTTGCAAGTACACGCCATCGCCGATGTGTGAGATATAAGGGAGCGGCGGGTCTTGGGCGAGGGATCGCTTCGGGCGGACGCGTGGACAACCCGGCCGACGACCACGGCGAGCAGACGGACGCGGCGCGCGATAAACGCACGCTGTGGATGCATACCGCACCCGAAGTTGGTCGTGGCGCGACGCAGTCTTGGAGCGCCAAGCGATGTGCGTGTGGATGAGGGCGACCTAGGGCTATTCTCGTCCGGGCGTGGCTAATTTTTCAACACGGACGAGTGAGAGCTTATCAAAACGGACGATTAAGCTTAAAGGAAGGACAATTTCTCAAGATCAAGATGAGATAAAATTAAACCATGACAGTTAGATATATGTGCCCAATTTGCGTTTAGTTTTTGTTTTGATGGATGTTTTAATTTTATGCAAATTATCTAATTTGTTTAATGTGTTTGCATAAGAATTCATTTAATAATCTCACTTTCGAAAATTACTAAGTATGTTTTAAATAATTAATTTGAAATTTTATTCAAGACAATAAAATTGAATTAATGTTGACCTCCATGATTTATTTATTTGTGAAATCTTTTGGTGATTTTCCCCAACGGATGGGCCAAAAGATAACTTTCACATGAATAAATTCCGAAAGAATGATTGTGGATTATTACTAGTGGTGGTATTGACCCTCCCAACGAGTGGCTTGCTCAAAGTGAAATAATAATCCTGTATTTAAGCATGGTTATTACTTAGGTATAAAATTGATATTAAATTACTCCCCAATGGAGTCCCTGTCAATTTTATATGGTCAAGTGGGAGCCAACTATTAATTTTGAATTAAAGGTTTGTAATTGTCTTTGTTTGTAACCTGCTTGAATGTGTTTTAAATAACGGACCACACTCAACGTGGCATATTTAAAACTGTTTTGAGATGTTGGCTGATGCATGTTCATATTTTTTGAGATTTTGATATGATTCATGTGATCGAACTTTGTGATAATTTGTGATTAATCTGGATATTAATACATAAATGTATGTTTTATTTTCAGTTCAGCATTTCATTCCCTTTACCCTCTGTTTAGAATACTTGAAGTTAATAAAATGAAAGTAGGAAACTATATTGATTGGAAAACACCTATTTATTGTCTTGACCACGCAAACGAATAAGTTTATCCTTGACGAACCAAAACCCGTTGACCCTATGATTGAGACTAGTGAGGAAGATAAGGAATATCACAAGCAGTGGATGAAATCTGATGAAATGAATAGGTGGACTATCTTGACTTAAAAGTCATATGTGTTGAGAACACCAACACCAGGACATAGAAACTACTGCAGCTATTGTGTTAAATCTTGAAGAATTCTTCGCTCATAGAATCGTAAAGCGAGGTAGATAGCCATGCGGAATATGTTCTCGCAGAAAAATAGCATTGAGTGGTGTCAAGAGGAAGATAAACAAACGAAAATGCTTAATTATGGTGTGAAAGGACATCGGAGGTCAGCTTGTACTAAGCCTAAGAAGGATGGTACGTAAGGTAATTCTCACACACTAGTTATTGAAATTTATTTAGCGCGTATTTTTCCCATTCGTGGGTGATGGATGCGGGAACCACTAATCATGTTTGTTTAAATACTTCAAGGATTTTAGATAATCTGGCAATTTAGTGGGAGTGAGATCACTATCACCGTGGGCAATGCTACGTGAGTAGCGGTTATTGCATTGGGAGATGTCCACCTATCTTTTAGTGATAGAATTTTAGTTTTAAGAGTCGTTAGTTATATTCCCAGTTTTAGAAAGAATTCACTTTTAGTTTCTAAACTGGTTTTTGGATGGATATTCAGTTTCTTTTAATAAAAATGTTATCATTTCTCGAAATAATGAGTTTATCTGTTATGGGACATTGTTGAACAATCTCTGTACTATTAATTGTGCACACCACACACAAAATGCATCTTATAACACATCATCTATTTTGAATAAAAGAAAGCGTTTTTCAGATATGAACGACACTTATGTGGCATCTAAGACTAGGTCATATTAATCTAAAAGGGAAACAAAGGTTGGTGAAAGACGGGTCATTGGAATCTCTCCAGGTTGAACTGTTTTCAACTTGTGAATCATGCTTAGAGGGTAAAATGACCAAGAGGGCATTTGGAGCCAAGAGGAATAGAGCCACTGAAGTGTTAGAGATCATTCATACTGACGTATGTGGTCCAATGGCAGTCATAACTAGAGAAGATTATGAGTATTTCATTACTTTTATCGATGATTACTCAAGATATGGATACATTTACCTTATGAAGCATAAGTCCGAAACCTTTGATATGTTCAAGAGTTTAAGGCTGAAGCAGAAAATCATAGGAAAAAGAGTATCAAGTTTCTACGATCTGATCGTGGAGGCGAATACCTCAGCGATGAATTTTTGAACTACTTGTTAGACGAGGGGATTGTATCCCAGTTGACTGCACCCAGAACCCCTCAACAAAACATGGTTGCAGAATGAAGAAACATAACTCTTTTAGAAATGGTCAGATCAATGATGAGTTATTCGGAGCTTCCCAAGTTATTTTGGGGTCATGCCTTGGAAACAACAACTTATATTCTTGGTACCATCCAAATCGGTTCCTAAAATCCCATCAGAGTTGTGGACCGGGCGCAAGCCCAGTTTGAAACACATGAGAACCTGGGGGTGTCCCGCATATGTGTTGGACAAGAAAGCCGGTAAATTAGATCCACGTTCAGAATTAAGGTTATTTATAGGATATCCCATGGGAACAAAAGGGTGTCTGTTATGTAGTCCCAAGGATCAAAGAGTTGTAATAAGTACACACTTTAAATTCTTGAAAGAAGACTATATGAACAATAAGAAGCCCGATAGTGAGATTACCTTAGAAGAATTAAGAGGGTCAACTCCTATACCAACTGTACACGTTGACATACCAAGCGTCACACCTACACAATCGAAACCTCATCGTAGTGCCTAGGTTGAGAGACAACGTGAGTGATTCATGGGGATGAGAGAGTCTGTTGGGAAATTTGTATTTAGTTTTGATGGAAGTTCCAAAACAGATTGTAATAGGACCAGTCAGACCTATTAGCTGACTAATGACTTAGAATCAGGATAGGATGACTAACTGAAATGTATAGACATCTGATGTAATGGATAGGTCACATGTTGAGGGGGAACTCAATATGTATAGGTCAGGTCAGAAGATCAGAAGACCAGATGAGGTCAGAAGATAAGAAGACCAGATGAGGTCAGAAGATCAGAAGACCAGCTGAGGTCAAAAGACAAGTGAAGTCAAGACCACCGAAGAAAAGACAAGTGAAGTCGCCGATGAAGTCGATGATCGTGAAGACATGAAGCTCAAGTTCAGAAGACCTGAAGACCAGTTGACTACCAGAAGATCAAGACAAGAACACCAGAAGACCTACATCAGTCGAGTCTGCTAGTTGAGCTAAGACAACTTACACCAGAAGACTCTATCAGGTAGACTAATCAGTTTTATCTGATCAGGTCAGCTCACTCCAGGTGTTAACTGATGAACACCAGGTCATACGTTGTTTATCAGACAAGAAGAATGTCAACTTTAGTTGGTAGAACAAACACTGAAAAGTGTACTTGTTAACCAATGAGAATGAGACACGTATGTACGGAGCTAACAATGAGGGATTCGGCGCTGCAAAATCTAACGGCTATAAAGGACAAATATACACGCTTTCGGCCATGCCGTTCCTGAAGCACGTCAAATCAATCCTGCAACCTACCAAAAATATCCTGAAATTCAAATTGCTCTCCAACGGCTCTTTGATTTCGAGGTCTATAAATATGGGATTGCTCTTCAGAGTGAACACACAGAAATTATCATCAAGTTCAAGCCATAAGCAAATTTCCGCACGAAGAACACTAAATTCAAGTTTATTTTATAAGTGTTCATCCCATTAGTTCTTAGCATAGAAATCTCATCCTCTAGCTTTAGGCTACATAAACACTAGGATAGATTTCCAGTTGAAACAACAACAAATCTTTACCCAAACCCAAAAGTTAGGTTAAGTTTGTTTTGTAAGATTTCAGACTAGGGTTTCTAGTTCTTATTTCTGGGATCGGTTGAGTGAGAACTCTTGAAACATCTGTTGATTGTAATGTGTTGGACTAACACAATAAACTAAGTCCAGTTGGTTAAGTTGGTGCCCCTTGTGATAGGGAAGAGTGGACGTAGGGCTGGTTGTCCGAACCACTATAAAAATCTTGTGTGTATTTACTTGCTCTTAACTGCTTTACACTTCTGCACACAACTTGGTTTAAACTGCATACATATTCTGAGTTAGGATCAGTTTGCATCAAGCAACTGATCTGATCAGTTTGACTCTTTGGTCATCTGATTGAAAACGGACTGCAGAATCTGATTTCTTAAAACTGGTTTTTCACACGGGTTAAAACTAGCTTCCACACCAGTTAAATTGATAGACACCGAACTGATCTGCCACCAGGTGATCAGTAAGTTGGATATCTGTTGGTCCCGATTTGAAAACCCATTAGTGCGAAAAATACCATGTAATGCATATAAAACAGGGGTGAGGGCAGAGTGATTCCAATTACTCTTTTTTTCTTTTAAGAACGATGTGTGTTTTGCTTATAATCCAATGAATATGGCAAGTAAGAACATAAAGCAGTAAAGAACACACGATTTTATAGTGATTCGGAGTCCAACTCCTACATCCACTCTTCCCTATCACAAGGGGTACCAACTTAACCAACTGGACTTAGTTTAACGCGTTAGTCCAACACTCAACAGATGTTTACCGAGTTCACACTCAAACAGGACTTTATCTCCCTCACGGGATTGCCTACCCTCCCTTTCGGGATTGCTTAGATGTTTACCGAGTTCTCACTCAAACAGAACTTATCTCCCTCACGGTATTGTCTACCCTCCCTTTCGGGATTGCTAGATGTTTACCGAGTTCACACTCACCTACAAACTTATCCTATCAAACTGATTTGGGTAAGGTTTGTTTGGTTTCCAACTAGGTTGATATTTTCCCTTACATTTGTTTAGCCTCAATGCTAAGGATGGAAAAATATCTCTAAGCTTAGGATATTACATTTGTGCTTAGATCTAGGATAGAACACTCTTGAATATATGCTTGTATTTCTTGCTCAGTGTTCTATGGTGGAAATGCTAGATGATTTGGCTTTTTGGATGTTTCACGCATTTCTCCACACACAATAATGAAGGAAGAACTTGTATTTATAGTGAGGATTTGAATGTTACCGTTGGATGGAGTCACATTCAAATCCATACTATTCTATAGCTTCTGCAGCTTTTTCAGGCTTGTTGTCTTCCTCTCATTGGTCCACGTCAGCTGAATCTAACGGCTATAATCTTCAGGATCTTCTGAGTCTTCAGGTTTCTCTGAGTCTTCAGGATTCTTCTAAGTCTCAGGATTCTTCTGATCCTCAGGTTTCTTGATTCAGCAGACTTCTCTTCAGCGGACCTTGTCTGATCAGGTATACTGACACTCAGGCTTACTAAGTTTAGCTCTTGACTTGATAAATCGACCCCTCGATCACTAGCTTTTCAGCTAACCGATCATCGATGGCGTTCGATTCTCGATGAACATGACTTCGATGACTTCTCTTGATGACT
Organism: Stenogyne calaminthoides; assembly: GCA_037126765.1. NCBI lineage: Eukaryota > Viridiplantae > Streptophyta > Magnoliopsida > Lamiales > Lamiaceae > Stenogyne > Stenogyne calaminthoides. The sequence goes on from JBBCBC010000028.1 coordinate 21,487,482, forward strand.
TCTCTTACGATTTTCTTCTCCTTTGATCGATCGGCTCACGATCGACGATCAATAACATCAGTCGATTATATCATTTTATCTGCATCAGATTAGTACATCAGGTTAGCATATCAGGTTAGTTGCATCAGGTTAGCTTATCTGATCTCAATCACGTCTGATCTCGATCAGTCGCATCTGCTCCTCTTATAATCTGCAACCTCCTCTTCTGATCTGATCATTTGATCAGGTCATCCGTCATCGATCTTCTTCCGATCACCGGCTTATCTTTTCTTCTCTTACGATTTTGCCTGAACTCATCGATTAACTCCGAACTCTTCTTACTCATCCGATCTCGATCGGCCTCGTCAAAAATGACTAACTGATTTCGATCATCTTTTTCTGATTTCGTGAGTTCCCCCTTAACTTGTTCTCTCGTTCCCCCTCAACTTGTTATTTGTAGATTAGCTTCAAAAACACAAGTTGATAATGTTTTGGCATAATTCATCAAAACTAAAATATCCCAGCAATATCAGTCCAAACTGATTCACTCAAGACTCGATCGAAACCCCACATCACACCCCGATCTTGGGCGAAAATTTTTTTCCCCTCTATTCACCCTCCCTCTAGACTTCTGCCCTCACGAAACCCGTTTGGGACCTAAAGAGTCTTCGACTTCGTCCCCGGGGAAGATGAATCAGACCCCTGGTCCTACAACGAGGCAATTCAAGACAAGGATGCAGATTCTTGGTAAATAGCAATGGAAGTTGAAATGGGTTCTATGGATAATAATCAAGTGTGGGAGCTAGTCGAACCACCCAATGGGGTAAAACCCATTGGATGCAAGTGGTTTTACAAGAGAAAAAGTAGACCGACGGGAAGGTTGAGACCTTCAAGTCTAGATTTGTGGCAAAAGGATATACTCAGAAAGAAGGGATCGATTATGAGGATTTTTTTTTCTGTAGCTATGCTTAAGTGTATCCGTATTCTCTTTTCGATAACTGCACATCTAGATTTTGAGATCTGGCAGATGGATGTCAAGACAGCTTTCCTAAATGGAAGTCTTGAAGAAGAAATCTATATGCAACAACCCGAAGGCTTCATTGCGAAAGGCCAAGAACGTCTTGTTTGCAAACTTAAGAAGTCCATCTACGAACTTAAGCAAGCATCCCGTGCTTGGAACCAATGTTTTGTTCAGGTTATAAAATCTTACGGGTTTGATCAAAATGAGTTCGAGAGTTGTGTGTAGAGGAAGTGTGTCGGAACTGCCTTGGTATTTTTATTACTATACGTAGATGATATTCTGCTCATTGGAAACGGTGTAAAAGTGTTGTCAGACGTAAGGATATGGTTGTCAAATCAGTTTGATATGAAGGACTTAGGGGAAGCCGGTCACATCCTTGGGAACAAGATTAATCGAGATCGCAAGAAAATGATGATAGGCTTATCACAAGCTTCATACATAGACACTGTTTAGAAGCGGTTTACCATACAGGATTCCAAGAAAGGTTTTGTACCTTTTAGGTATGGAATCCATCTATCGAAAGAAATGTGCCCTAAGACACAGAAAGAGTTAGATGACATGAAAGACATTCCATATGCGTCCGCAGTTGGAAGCCTTATGTATGCAATGTTGTATGCATAGAGGTGTTCCTCTCCTTGCAGTTGCAACCAAGAGTAGCTTGCAGTGAATTTGTGTGCATTTTTAACAACATTTTATAGCTTTTGACTCATTTTTCAGCTGGTAAATCTCATACAAAAGTTTAAGTAGAAGTTTCTTGCAGTTGCCATGCAAGATATATAGAATCCAAAATAGTCCCATAACTTTTTACCTTTTTTAAAATGGTCCCAAAAAAGTTTGATATATAAAATATGTCCCAATTTTACGTGAATTGTACCATTTTTTCCCAAATTCACCGAAATTGACGAAACGATGTCGTTTTTGATCACGTTTGTAGCACATATAATCAAATAAAACAAACCCTCAAAATAAGAGTAAACAAAAGTAAATAACCCACATAAACAACAATTAAGAAGGCCTATTTTATGATTTGTAATAATATTTAAAGGTGATAATTTATTTGTAATTGTCCAAAGGTTTAGATTAGAATGCAATTGAGTGAAAAGTGATGATTATATTTGCAATTAAACCATTTAATTAATAAAGAAGAGTAATACCGTCCACACATCGAAACGACGAAATCCTCTAAACACACTTCATTTGTTAAACATACCCCAATAATATCTATAACTATATATAAAAGACAAAGTATATAGTGAACAAGTTTCACGGTAAAACTGGTTAAGGAGTATAACTTATATTACTAAAGAGTGTGACTTTTTACTATAAAGGGTATTACTTGTAAAAGTGAAGGGTGTGACTTATATTATAGCAAGGGGTATCGTAGTGATAACTGAAGGGTGTGACTTATATTACTAAAGAGTATGCTTGTAAAAAAGTAATATATAGTTTCACGGTGAACAAGTTTCACAGCATACCAACTCTATATAAAAATAGAAGTGAGGAAAGAGAAGACAATCATTGTTTGAGCAAGTATAACTCCACTTGCTTTGTGATGTAGTGGTGAGTCTCACTCTCCACAAAAGAGAGTGACTTCACTTTACCAATAATTATTTTTCTCATTTCTTTCTTACTTTTCACTATTAAATTGAATATTCATTTTCAACACACTATTATATCAAATTAATTTTATTTCAAAGATATTACATGTATAAAATAATAAAATTCAGGTAAAAGAAAATATATTTATTAGTTATTGATATTTTATGTGATTTGAATTTAATTAAATATTTTTATTTTAGATTATATAAATTTTTTGAATTTTAATATCATATTTTATAAATCTTAGTATTTGTGATGAATTTTAATATTATTTTTTTTATAAATCTCAGTATTAATTTGTGATAAATTTAGTACATAATTGAAAACTGACAAATATTTGTGTGCACCATTTGCACGGATTTAAGATCCGTGCAATTGGTATGTCGAACCCGGTCCAGATTAATTTGGGTCGTTTGACTCATTCAAGTATCGCTCAATTTTTGTCGTTAAGAAACTCACAAACATTAGGAAATCACTTTTTTGGGAATTAATACCAGGAACTTTAGCAATTCGCGAAACATTAGGAAATTATTTATTCCACCCAATTTCTCCTTCCTTCACTGATGTATGAGGTGGAGGAGAATATGGCCTTGGAATGAAGTAGACTACCCAAAGTCTTTATTGATGTTCTTCTTCTTTTTTATCTTTAGTCGTTGTAACCATTTTAAGTAACCAATTTGATACTCCTATAAATTTATTCAACAAATTAATACAAAGACCAAATCATGTTCTATCTTTTATTTGCCATTGAATTGTAATTTTCATAATTATTATCACATACTTTAATGGTTTAATGGTTAATTTTACTGATTATTACTTGTAGTATTGCTGATAATTTCTTGGGGGTATCAATTGTTGATTATTTTTTGTGATATTACGAATTATTATTTGTGGTATTACTGATTATTCCTTGTGGTATTACTGATTAATGTTTATGGTATTGGTGATTATTGCATGTGGTATTGCTCATTAATGTTTATGGTATTGTCGATTAATGCTTGTGGTATTGCTGACTATTCTTTATGGTATTACTGATTAGTGCTTGTGGTATTGGTGATTATTGCTTGCGGTATTGGTGATTATTGCTTGTGGTGTTGCTCATTAATGCTTATGGTGTTGTTGATTATTCCTTGTGGTATTATCTAATTAACGCTTGTGGTATTGCTGACTATTCCTTGTGGTATTACTGATTAATACTTGTGGTATTGTTAATTATTTCTTGTGGTATTGTTGATTAATGTTTATGGTATTTTTTTTATTATTGTTTATAGTATTGTTGATTAATGCTTGTGGTATTATTGATTATTAATTGTAGTATTACTATTAATGCTTGTGGTATTGCTATTTAATGACAATGGTATCGTTGATTATTAGTTGCGGTTGATTATTACTTTTATAAGTGTAAATCAAATTGAAAAAAGTAAATCAAATGCTTTTATAAGTTCAAAAGTTAATTAAAGTATTCACTTGATAAGTGTTATATTGATCGGTATCAGTTTTTCTAACTAAATGTATCACTCTATCTAACTAAACAGTATTAGTTCAAAAATTGATTAAAGCCACTTGACAAATGTAAATGTTGAAAAAAAAAGCCTAAAAGATATTAAAAAAAAAGAATGTAATGATAAAGTTGAAAAAGAATGTAGCCTAAAAATATTAGGTGGCGTCGAAATTGAGCGCACCTTTGATGCAACATATTTTTTATTCTAAATAAAATATTATAAGTCAGAAGAAAAAAAAAAGAAATGGGCAAAGATGCAAAATAAAGAACATCTGGATGAAATCAAGGTGAATAAGCCACTCAAAAAAAAAAAAAACCTGGAGTAAAGGTTTGATACAATTTTTTTAATTCTAAGTAAAATATTAAAAATCACAAAAAAAAAAGATAAAAGGCAAAGACTTGGAAGAAATGTAGCTTAATTTATACTTATATAAAAATAGCAAAGTCAATAAAATACTTGTTCCCGCCCAAATTATTTTTCTCCCCATTCTCTCTCCACTTTTCACAACTTATAATCACACCCATTAAATAATTGTCTCATAAGAATAATAAGCCCAAAACTGATTACCATAAAAATAACAAGCCCAAAATTAATTATAAAAGCCCAAATCTAACTATACAAAAACAACATGCAGATAAAATCAATCTCCCAACTCCCTCATTCCACTTTCTCCACTACTATCAAACCTGTTGCAAAAATAACTCAACAGTAACTACTTCTCCCCACTTTCTTCACTTTCTCCACTACTTACTATCAAAATCAGTGGACAAATCACATATTCGAAACAAGAGTGTACGCTATTCTCCACTTTCTCCATTACAAATCACATATTCGAAACACTAATATTCCTAGATTACATTTTCAATTTCTTTTGCAGATGGCCCCTCTAATCAGATTAATCAAGGAGATCGATTCTTCTAAAACTCAGTGGGCTCTAAAAATTAGACTCATTCGAGCATATAGAGTACCTGCATTTGGAAAAAAAAAATCAAAGTCTTGAGTGCGTATTTCACGACGAAGAGGTATGAAAATCGATATTTCTATAGTAAAAATATGTCCCATAAGCACATTAACATGCAAAATAATGCATTAATTTGCGTATTCCAGGGAACAAGAGTGCACGCTACAATTAACGAACCGTTCATTCCCAGATTCGAGTCAAAGTTGGCAGAAGGAAGCCTATTCGCTGTTAAAAATTTCGTGGTGACGGTCTTCAAGGACAAATTTAAAACAACAAGAAATCATAAGCAGATTATATTCATCAATGATACCAAAGTTGTTGAACTTCCAGAAGAAAAATTCCCCACGTTCCTATATGATTTTCAGCCATTCTCTGAATTGTCGATCGTTGAAAAACTTAATGATACTCAAGCGATTGGTAAATTTCTACAGTATACTTATACCAAACTTAATCTATCTTTCACTTCGATAACAAATCTAACCAATAACTTCTTCTTTTAAATGCAGATGTTATCGGACGAGTAGTCAAAGTTTCAGACCCTCGAGTCGTAAATTACAACGAAACAAATGGAGAGCTAATAGAAGTAACACTTGAAGACTTGGGAGTTAGTATTTTAAAACGTTCTACTATACTTAGTACTATATCCTTTATTTATTTAATTTAAATTTACATGCTAATGTACTAGAAATCATAAAATGAAATTAATTAACATGGTTATAATTTTCTTGTATTAGAAATCGGAAAATGAAATGTAGCCTCTGGGGCAAGTACATTCACCAAATGATGGAAATTAGAAGGAATGCTGGACCAGAACCCCTTATTCTTATTATACAATTCTGTAGGGGAAAGTATTACCGTGGTAAATTACTTATAACAATTCTTTATAATGCCTTATCCATAGTTATTAAAGGAGCGCCTGAGGCGCGCCTAAGGCGCCAGGCACTCGGGGCGCCAGCCATCGCGCCTGCCATAGGCCCAGGCGGTTGGGATTTTCTGGGCGCTCGCCTGGGGGCGCCTTTCGGCGCCTTTTGGCGCCTTTACTCGGCAAAAGGCGTGCCTAAGGCGTGCCTTGCGTACATCTAGGGTTTGAAATAAAAAAAATATTTTTTTATTTGTCAAATAACATCAGAATAATAAAAAATACTATCTCTTAAGTCTTAATATTTAAGTGAATCACATCTAGGGTTTCAAGATTCACTTTTTATCAAGTATAATCGTGCGTATCTCTTTGAGGGATATAGATGAAAGCAATGAGTGGGTGGTTGGTCTAATGGAAGATGAAGATGAGTTGGTTCACCAAGGTGAAAATTTGACTTGGGGTATTGCTACAGAAGCCATGGTTAGGTTTACTAAGAAATTATCAAGGTCTTATGTTGTTTTTTCCAGGGATGCAAGGCGAGCGCCTAAGGCGCCAGGCGCGCCTAAGGCGCTAGGCGCTGCTTCTCGCCCTGTGGCGCCTTGCGCCATTAATAACTATGGCCTTATCTACCTATTTTTTCAATATATTTACTAATCTGTTGTTGAATATAAATTTTAGATGAAGTAACAGTAACTTCGACTCTCTATGCTACAAAATTGATTGCTAATGTTGAATGAGCTGAAGTTGAAGCATATAAAATGAGGTATATTTCATTAGTATATTTTATTTCTTCTCTAGCCTTTTTAGATTGTATACATTTAAAATGTAAATGCAAAATGTTGTATTTCTTCTCAAACTCTTACACATTGTATACATTTCGAAATGTAATGCAGATTTCAGGATGATAATGATAATATTCCTCCTGTTGTCCTAAGTTCAAGTTCTGTATCTTCCACAAGCAAAGTTGTTAGTACTGGTGTTCCCATTCGAACAATGCAACAGATTAAGGACAACAATGAAGTTCGTCTTTGTCATAAATTATTTATGTGTTGCAAAAAACAACTTATTTTTTATTAGATATTTATGTTTAATTTTGTGATTTTAGGTTGGTCATAGCCAATATAGTATCCATTGAAACATTTGGAGATTGGTGGTACTTGGGATGTCAAAAGTGCAAGCGCAAGGTTAAGAAAGAAAGTCAAGGATTTCGATGCTCCAATTGTGATAAAATTGAGTCCAATGGAACTCCAAGGTTCATATTGCTTAATTAGTATACATATTTTAATTAAATATATGTTAATATATGCTAATTATGAAATATACACATAGGTACAAGGTACAAGTCGGGTCCAAGATGAAACTGACAACACTCTTTTCCTATTGTGGGATCAACATTGTGTTGAATTGGTTGGGAAGACGGTGACACAAGTACTAGAGGAATCTCAAGACAAAAATACCATGCAATTTCCAGATGCTTTTACAAATATGCTTGGTAAACAAATATTTTTCAAGATACAGGTTAAGGAAGACCAAGTCAATGAATACAATGGGGCTTATAGTGTTATGAAGTTGACCCAAGAGAAGGCTAACGTTAGTAGTGGGCATACTGAAAGTCAGGTGAATGTTTGTTATAATTCTTATTTTTCCTATATTATTATCAATTGTTCCAACTAAATAGTTTTATGTAATTGTTTTAGGAGTCGGACTGCATTTCCAAGCTGCACAATGAGGGAATGGGAAGTGAGAAGGTAATCCTATCTTTTATGAATGTATTTCTTACCATATTTTATTTAAACATACAAAAATTATATAACTACCATTATTTTTTCCAGAAACTTAGCACATCACGGGGTGATGTTAGTAACCAGCATAAAAAGAGTTCAAGTACTGTCAGCTGTGAGACTATTGGAGAATCTGGACTCAAAAGAAAATTATTGGACGAGTTCTCTTCAACTGCATCTGATAAAAAGAAAGTGTTCATAAAGCAAGAGGAAGATTAGAGTGTGAAGATCAAGTTATCTACAATTTGTTTAGGAAACCCTATGTTTTTAGTACTTTGAAGTTGCTTTTTTAAAAAAAATTAATTCTTGCTAAGAAACTATGTTACTTTATGAATTCATTCTAAGTAACTATGTCAAATTAAGAAGTATGTTATTGTTTCTAATTAATGCTAAGTAATTATGCAAATTTAGAAGTATGTTACTTTTGTTGTTGCATTGCACATGTTATTTCCTCTGGGTTGAAATGTTCAATTTTAATGGCTATCTATAAACATTCTGTAATTACCCATTTCAAATGCTCTCGAAATTCTGCATCACTACAACACTACCACTTGCAACTCAATAATCATCTAAATCTATTTATGGAAGTTCTACATCTACTGATTTTCAGCTCTGGATGCTCTATAACAGTACACTTATTATAAAATGTTTAATCAAAAGATCCAACTCCTTTCTCCAGTACTCTCCCTCTCATATAACTATATGAATTATAGAATAGGATTTAAACTACTTTGATAATAGAATAGGATTTTTAAAATACCAACAAAATCAATAGAACTATAGGACATATCTAAAATAAATGATACGAACCAAAATTTATGAAGCATTCATACTGATCTAAGATGATAAGTAATTTTTTTAAAAATTAAAATAAACTTGAAGAGATAACAATTGAGGTAATATAAACTAGGACTAGATGCCCCTACATAGTCATATCAAAGTTATTGTGTTACTGCACATAACCAACCAAAAGAATTAAACTGAAGGATTCATGGTATAAGAAGCATCCTTACCCTCCAGTTGAGAAGATTGGGTTGCTGACAGAATCTTTTTCCTGAGGTGGTCTGATTTCTTTACTGTGTGAATTGGCCAGACTTTGGGCAGAAGCACTAATATTTTCAGAAGGCTGTATCTATGGATCTGCAATATTTTCTCATTATTACATGCTTGAATTGATTCACAAAAATATACAAAGTTAGGGAGTGAGATTAGAAATTTTCTATGTTTGTACATTGCTAGATGCAATTGTAGAAAACATACATACCATTTGATTCAACGAATGTTCAGCACAAAGAGTTCGGCCACAACATCGGCAATGATGCTGCAAATATAAAATATGTGGTGGAGTTATTATATAATGTGGAATCAAATTGCAGTCCAACTCATAAGTTCTAGGTAAATACTACTGTGGAATAGGCGAAAGCTTATTCAATGTAATAAAACCTCTTATATATATGGCAGGTTTCAGTCCAATTTAAGCAAGTAGAATGCTTTTACACGGATAAAGAAAAAGGCTTGTGCATCTAAATAGCATGTGCAAAGCGGCGCTTTCTCACTTTAAACATCAGGAATGAAATCGTCGTGTCATGGTCTAAGAAAGAGTGTCATGGTCTCCTATACCTATAGTTGAGGTTTCTTAACACCTACGACTCAACATGCAATTTAATACTCGCACATCTTTTAACCCTCTGATTCCACATAGTGGGATAAAGGCTTAATTTGTTGTTGTTGTACATATTATGATACAGTCTATGAAGACTAAACCACTCCTGGAAGAAGATTAGTACAGAAGGTTGAGCCTACCCAAGTTAGAATGTTCCTTCATTAAATTTAATGACATCATTGCTTCAGGTAAAATAGGTGCAAAAGCAGTCCAGTTTTAAGCTATCTAGATTAAGTGTAATAACAGCACATAGTAATTTTGGTTTAGTTGAAGGCTTCAACAAATTCACTCCAAAAAATATTTATTTATATACAAGAATATTATAAATATATATACTGAACAACAAATAAATATATCAATATTATTATAATTTCTGTTATAGATGTAGCACATTTTCATCCAATAGATTATAAAAAATAATGTAGATGCGATGAATTTGAGAAAATGTAGGAATTTGAAATTTAGATGATCTAACTCCTTTCTCCAGCACTCTATGTCTCTCTCAACTTACAATAACTGTCCACCCCTATTTCTCCAGCACTCTTCTTTCTCCACTCTTACAACAACTGCCCCCAAACCTATTCATGTCTACGAATTAAATATTATACCAGCAAGGTGCAACATATTCAACTCAAGGGAATTAATTTGTTGGCAAATACTCTGTTCATACACTCAAGTACCAACCACTGCAGAGCAAATAATTAAGAAATGAAGAAGCTTACAGGATCGACCATTATCAACAGAAAACGTACAAGAAATGATGAACCTCATTACGGTATGTACATTTCTAAATCTTTTTCCACAGTTGTCATTTTTCAAGTTTCATGAGCAAATAATTTGTTATTTCTTCGTAATGGTGATGAATGATTGTAGGATTTTTTAATGAAAAATCATAAAATTACAACCACCCAACTCAAAATAACAACTAGGTAGTATAATCGAAAGGCACCAATTAAGTCTCACACAAGAGTAATAACTCAATCAAAGCCCAAAAAATATACCTCAGATTTTCAAAACACGAAAAGGAATTAGGTGGGGAACAAAAATTGAAAGAAAGGAAATACCTACAACCGGCGTCGATGTCTCGATGACGGCAGCATCGACAACTTCTTTGTGCTAAAAACATCTTGGAATCCTTAAATCTTTGGATCCGGATAGTCTCCATTTGAGGTTTGGTAAATCTCCTCAATTTCATTTAATTTGGATCCTTCTTTATAATCAAAAACCCACATTCTTTTGCCCACATTCGGATTCCCATGGATGAGTGTTTGTCAAGTTCTTTTTCCTAATAGAAACCAAAACAAATTGAATATGAGTTTGAGGGTGTGAGATTGGGAAAAATATCACCGTGTGTTTTGGTGATGCGATTAGCATTAATTTAAAAAGAATGTACAAGTGATTTACAAGGAAATTAAATCTATACAATTGTGAGAGAGCGAAATCGAAGGAGACAGGTTCGACGTGCTGTGTTCCGCCGTGAAGAAATTGGCGACGAGAAAGAAGAGAAAAAAAAAACGGCGGAACTTTTTAATTAGGGCTTTTTAGATTTTGTTCCACTTTTTTTTTTTTTTTTCATAATTTCCTTTTTTTGAAAAAATCCTCAATTCTGTATAGTGTATACTATTCACTGAAAATTGCATTGTTCTCCCAGCATAATTTTCCTATATCTACATGTTTATAATATAATTTATTTTACTCATTACATATTTGCATTAATTTATGTATTTGTTTTTTTTTTCAATTAAATTACTTTATTTATATACTCCCTCCGTTTATGTCTTATCTGAACATTTACTGTTCGCACGAATTTTAAGAAAAAAATTATTTATTAATATTAAAGAGGATATTTTTTTATTGAGGTTAAATAATAATATAATGATACTAAATTTTTTTAAATTAAATGAGATAAAATTGATTTTAGTGTGAAAAAAATAATGACATTGACTGTAATATTGAGATGTATAGATAAAAGAGAAAAATAGTTTTATTGTGATTTGTAGAAATATTCAATTAAGTTTCCCATGAACTTTTTTGCTAAATGTTCAAATAAGAGATGAACAGAAAAGGTATTTGGTATTATTGTTTACAACATAGCTTTTACAAAACTTGGATCACATGTACTGGAAGCGAAGATTCTGTGTGGAAGCAACGAAGATCATAAAGTATTGATCCCAAGAATGTCATTAACTCCATCCGATCCGAGATTACCGTTTAAATTTCAAAGAAGACAATTTTCAGTGATTGTGTCGTATGCCATGACAATAAACAAAAGCCAAGGACAATCATTTTCGCATGTTGGACTATTGTTGAAGAAACCTGTTTTTAGTCACGGTCAATTATATGTTACTGTTTCATGAGTGACCAATCGAAAAGGACTAAAGATCTTAATTTGTGACCAAGATGATGAGAAGAATAGGTCAACGAAAAATGTTGTGTACAAAGAATTATTTCAAAATCTGTAATTTTAGTCTATCTATTTAATTTGTGTATTGTTTTGTACACATATTTGTTCTAAATTGAGTTTTGTTCAATATTGGTGTACTCAATATTTTATTTACAACATGACAATATTAACAAAAGTTAAATTTATTTCTACAATAAAAGAAAAAATTTGAACTATGCACAACATACTTTTTGTTAATAAATATTTGTTAGTAACAATTTATAAATAGTAAAGTAGTATTAACTATACGTAAAAAAAATTGTTCAACTCTTCATCCGTGCATCGCACGGGTGAAATACTAGTAAGAAACTCAAAATAGAAAAAAACCATTGGATAAAGGGACAACAAAATGTGGCCGCTCGGTTTTGACCAAGGCTACAAGCCTGCAACTGTGCCGGCTCCCATTAGGAGTTAATTTGAATATATGCGCGAATTTCCAGATTTGACCCATTTATCATTGGGTCAAAATTATTTTAAATTGAGTCAAAATTGCACTAATTTGCATGGTGCAATTAGTGAACACAAGTGTAACTAAAAAATAATAAAAATAAAATAAAGACTCTTAAGTCCAAAAAAGTCCATAGTGTAATTCATAGGTCCAAACATATTTTAAAATAACTTAGAGGTCCAAAAGGAGTGTTAAAAAGTTATAATACCCCCCTCCCCCATATCAGCCGTTCCCCATCTCACAATAATTATTATTTCACATCTTCTCCCTCTCTCTCTCCTTCTCTCTTCGAAAAGCCCTTCGGCCGCCACCCCTTGTAGAGTTCATTCCCGCAGCCCCCACCACACAGGCACTGCCACTTGCGCGGCGCCACCCCTTCCAAACCCAACCTCACCCCTCCCAAACACCAAACACAGCCACCGCTAGCGACGACATCTACGACGGTTGAGTAGCCAGCAATGGCGGCCACGAGGCGGAAGAAAAATTATAAATGGCGGTGGATCTAGCGACGGAGGAGTAGTAAGAGGCGACAGATCTAGGTAGAGTGGGCTGATCTAGTCAGAGGGAGCCAAAACCTCCTTCCCCCAACCCAAACCAAATCCACCGCTGTGATTTTTTCTTTTTTTTTTTTTTTGGGATCTGTAGTTGGTGGCGGTGGTGAGGGGGCGGTGGCAAATCTGTGAAAAAGGTGAGGTATATTGGAATGGAGCTTTCATGCGTGGATAATTGAGAGTTGAGTGCGAAAAGTAAAAAGAGGGGGGTCCTCATGCATAGGAAAACATGGTGGCCAAGAGTCTCGTTGAAGGTGAGAGTTGTTGTTCAAACTATTGAAGGTCTAGATCTGGTTTTGTAGATGGAGATACATAGGTTCATTATTTTTATAAATCTATGCATGTTTTTATGCATATGTGCATGACTTATTTTGGACATATTCATGTATTCGTGCATCTGTGCATGTCGATTTCTAAATATGTAATTTTTTGTAATTCTTTATGCATTTTTTGGAAGATGAATGTATCAAAATATTTGGATATTTAGATATGAAAACTTTGGTATTTTTTTGTCATTTTAGATATGAATGTATCTGTTTATATCGATTTTTAATTTGTAAATGAAATAAAAACTGATTTCCATTTTTTGGAAGTAATAATTCAGTGCATGGTAAAGTGTGATTTCTGTCCCATCAACTGTTACAAAAATGTTGAAAAGTAGGGATCTACAAAATGGGTGGAAGGACATTTATGTCTTTTTCCTACCCATTTTGGACCTAAGAGTACGAAATTAAATTGGTTGGACCTATTAGTACTATAGTGTCTCATTTTGGACTGGAAAGTTACGGACTCAAAAAATTAGATAACTAATTTAATATATTGCAAGCCACTAAAAAAAAATGTATATATATAGATATATATTTATAAAAAAATAAGCAAAAAAATAATTAATAAACATCAATTAATAGGTGAAAAATAAACTTTAATTTAATTTGTTATTGTAATTTATATCTCACATTAAATTTGTAATATTCAATTTGTGCATCACACAGGAGAATCACTACTTTAAATAATATTAGTAACGTGCATTACTAATCTAGCCCACATTTTATTCCTATTATATCATTCTTATTTCAAAAAAAAAAATATATTTTCCTACCTTTCCCTCTTGTTATGAACATTCCTCTCTTAAGAAAAAGATTTTTTCTTATTCTTTTATTTTTTTATCTAAAATAAAAAATTCTTAAAAATTTTATATAATCTAAATTTTTTTATAAAAAAAATCAACTAAAACTGCAAATATATATAAATTAATAAAATTATTTAAAAAATATATTAAACTTTAAAGAATATTGCCGTGTTTCATCAAAACGCGACTCATTTAATTAAACTCTCGTGGGCCATCTGAGTATTGGGCCTTGTTTTCCTTTTAATTCAATAAGTGGGCTTCATCTTGTGGGCTGATCTTTACATCCGCTGAGTAGCCCAGTTAAGAGTTCGTTCGTTTCTTCCTCTCACAATCGACAAACCACGTGGCAAGCAGCTAATGGTTCGGGAATATTCGATTCCCTGACAAGCTAACGAAATGAAGGTGATACATATGGGAAAAATCATTCATGGCGAGGTGTGACGTTTTGTGAGGTACCAACCTCTTGCTTTTGCTATCATTTTATTCTTTTCGCGTATCATTGATTAATCCTTCGAAATCATATGCAGATTAATCAATGAATCCCAGTATTATTCCTTCAATCTGTGAGACAATTCCATACAAAAAGCCATTGTGAGTGAATACTTCATTAGTATAATGAATCCTATCTAAATCCTCGAATACTCATAATCTTCATACGATTACAGGCTTATACGTGAGCTATGGCGATTATTTCATTCATCGGATGATCGACGAGCTGACTTACTCTGTTTTGGTGTAGTTTAATTTATTATCGTAGCTAATACTGTTGGGAGTAGTAACTAATACTTTATTCGTATTCAAATGATACTTTATCCCTCTCTCAACCCACAAATTATCCGTCCTTCCATACTTTGATTTTACAACCCTCACCCACAACCTATTTGGCTCGTTAAGAAAGCACCAAATCCATTTTCCCAATAATGCCCTGTTAAAAACCCTCAAATCTTTTACCCCGAGCCCCCAATGATTTTGCCTTACACACTTCCTCCCATTTAACCCACAAAATTTTGTTACCTTTCTCACTCCCCCCTCACCCCCCCCACCACAAAAAAAAAAGAAACTTTCTTTGTAACCTCTCAATTTCCCTAAGGGCGATCTTCGGTACACTGTAGAAGGATAAACAATAGATCGGTATACCGAAAGTACAGATTGAACCAACGTAATCCTGCCGTCAAACGAGATCTGCTTATCCTCCCACCGGGTCAACCGCTTTCGGATCTTGTCCACCAAACTTGACCAAGATGCTGATTTTTTGTAGTTAACTCCTGTGTTCAGCCCCAGAATCACACCCCAATAAATCCGCCATTTCGGAAATCATGTTCGGATCCGTGTTGAAGCCCCATAGTCTACATTTTCTGAAATTTACACCCAATGCCCATAGTAGCTCAGAAATTGCAAAGGATATACTTGACCACTCTAATATTTTCCATCTTACTTGGAAAAATGAAGACCGTGTCGTCGGTGTATTGCAAATGAGAGATTGGAATCTTTTTTTTGCCCACTTCTACCTGTTCCAACAGCCCTGAACGGATGGCTTAATAGATAAGCAAACTTAACCCTTCCGCAACGATGAGATATAGAAAAGGGGATAACGGATCACCCTGTCTAAGGCCTTTCCCCAATTTGAATTCCCCCGATGGGCTACCGTTAATGAGCACTAAATCCGAGGCAGTGGTTACACACTCCAAGATCCACGATCTCCATTTGGGGCCAAAATTCAATCCCACCATCATATCATTAAGGAACGCCCAGCTTACCGAGTCGTAAGTTTTTGCGAAATCAAACTTGAACACTAGCCACTTTCTCCTTTTCTTTTTTGCCTCGTCGATGACTTCGTTGAGCACTGCAATACCATCCAAAATTTATCTCCCTCCAATGAATGCCGATTGATTTTCTGCTATGATGGGATCCATTATCTTGCTGAGTCTGATGGCCAGTGTCTTTGCTATAATTTTGTAAACAGACCCAATCAACAAAATTGACCAGAATTCATCTAGTGAGGCTGCTCGGTCCTTTTTGGGGATAAGGACGATGAATGAGGGATTCAGCCCCTTGACAATTCTACCATGCATATGAAACTCGTCCATCATTCTCTCAATATCATTTCTCAACATAGGCCAATTAGACTTGAAGAATCCAAAAGAGAACCCGTCTGGGCTCGGGCTTTTGTCCGAATCACACGACCAGATTGCTTGCTTAATCTCCTGATCTTCTGTGAATTTAGCCTCAAGGAAGGCATTCCCACACTGCTCCAACTTGCGAGAAAATAGGTCATCTGGAACGGAGAGGCAAGGCTTAGAGGCTGCACTAAAGTGCTTCTTGATAAACTGAAAAATTCCAGATTTGACGCCCTCCACAGACTCGACCCAAACGTCATTGAAATTCATGCCCTCGATGCCATTCAAATTGTGTTTTCGATTAATCTAATTATGGAAGTAATTCGAATTCACGTCGCCATCCTTCAACCATCAAGATTTAGCCTTCTGGTGTAGCAAACTCTCCTTCCAAATAAGTGACCGAAGAAGCTCAGCAGAGACTTGCTTTCTCCTGATCACTTCATCTTTCTCTAACCCAAGAATGTCATCGATCTTATCCAGGCATTTTATTTCCTGCTTCTTTTGTGCTATCTTCGAATCCAGCGATCCAAACACGTTCTTGTTCCATTCCTTAAGGTTTACCTTCAACAATTTTAACTTCTCTTTGATAACAAAGCCGATCCACCTCTTGATTTCGTAGCTCTCCCATTTTGAAATTCGGGTGAGACAACCAACCGTTGATGAACTTGAAAGGCTTGGGGCCCCAATCCGTTTATTAAGCCAAGCCGAATTCACCAACGCCCGATCAAGCCGACTCTTACAAGTGCCATCCGGACGATAACAAGTGAAGGGGCGACCAATGAGAGGTAAGTCAATCAAATTACCCTGGATAATGAAATCATCAAAGGCTTTAATATCCTGGAATCGATTGAGTCCCCGGACCCCACTCTCTCCTTTGGATCCCTGATTGCATTGAAATCCCCTATGATGCAAAGACAATCATCTCCTACTTGATCAATCAGGCCCTTCAGAACATCCCACAATGCCAATTTTTCCTAGGGGGAGCATGGAGCAGAAATGTTAACTACACAACACTGAGTACCATCTTCTTTCCAAAATCCATTCAACACAAGAATATTTCTACAGAACCAAGAACTCACCTTGCAGAAAGCGGTAGAGTTCCAGATGGAGAGCATTCCGCCCAATTTTCCTTCTGAAGCCTTGTAAATCCAGTCGAAACCCACCGAGCCCCAAATTGATGTACATAAGCTGACTTTCATCACTTCCAATTTTGTCTCTTGGATACAGCACTGTTGGATCATCTCCCTAATTTCTCTCATTTTCTCCTTTTTAACTATTCCTCTCGAGTTCAAAATTAATATCATCATTATATAATGCCTTTTCCCCCTTTCTTCGCCTTCTTGAAAACATCTTTCTTGCTATTCAGGTCGAGAGTTTCTAATTTCTCCACTTGTTTCCTCACTTCGATTTTAGAATTCGCCTTGTTCAACCTGCCGAAGCTTATTTATTCTGAACAATTGGGTCTTCTTTTGTATCTCTTCGTAGAAGTGGCCCAAAAAAAAGATCTGGTCTTGGACCGTAGCGGGGTGGGGGAAATAGGCTTCACCGCTAAGGGGTACCTGGGCCTTTGATGAAGGAAATTTCGGACGCGGCCCACTAAAATTTAAATTCAACTGTTCTTCTAAACAATTTGTCGCGTGCCCTGAGTCGTGGGCCACAAAGAAAAATTGCCGGGCGGCGCCTCCAATGGGTTTAAGGATTTGGGGGGTGTGAAGTGAGACTTAATAAAAAAAAGAACAAAAACCAATTAAGGCTTACTTTGCAACCTTAAAAAATGTCAGCTCCCCCAATTTTACGACCAACTCTGGAACGCCGACGTATATATAGAAACAAATCACAAAACTGACAAAATGCTTGGGAAGAATTGTTCAGAAATCATGAAGTTTGTATAATAAGTACTGCTCGAACTTGTAATTAACTTATTGCTCGACTTATTCAATTTAAAAGTCATATACTTCAGCATCTATAATAATAAAAATATAAAAGTAAAAGTTTGTTAAAATTTCACGTGTGCATGTTTGAGAAAATGTAGTCATACTTGCATTGTGGTGAAAGAGTGTACTTTACTCTCTAGAAAAGACAGTGACTTAATATCAACCAATAACATTTTTCTTTTTGTTTTTATGTTTTACTTTTCAATAGTATTTTTAAAGTTTGATAATTTATTTGTTACAAACATATTTTTAACGAATTATGTGTCAAACTGATTGTCTTTTTATGATCTTTAATTTGACATACATATTGCATATATAAAAAATAAAATTCAAATTTTAAATATAAATATTAATGTGTTTAATATATTTCAATTGTTTTGACTATATGAGTTGAATTTTTTTATTTTATTAAACTTTATTAAAAAAATTAGTATTTGTAATGAGTTTAGTGTTTAATTAAAGAATTATTGTGAAATACTCCAATATATACTATTCATAAAATTTATAATTTAGTAAAAAAATTAATATATTTTTTACGGAAAAAAAATTAATATAGATGTACACAATGAATTTAGTTTAAATTTCTTTCATATCTCATGTGTTGAATGTTAATATTCAAACTATGCATCGCATGAGAGAAATACTAGTTTATTATAATAAACATGAAATGTGCACTTGCAAACCGGGCATGAAACATGTACGTACAAATCATGCACGGAATTTGTACGAAATGTGCACGTATGAATCATGCCCTTTCGTTCATATTGTACAACAAGAGTTTTATTCTTGTGGGTCTTCATCAAGATCATGATATTTCACATGGAGCTGGGGAGTTTAACCATCCGACGATATCTGCCATTTTCGCCTATGTCATTCTTCAATGTCTCATTAGATTTTTACAGGCACAAAATATTATTGTTCCCATGATGATATTCTCTAGGATTACGACTGCATTACATGTTTTCTTGTGTTGGTTTTTGTGTTTGAGATGAAGTATGGAAGTAAAGGTGCTGCTCTGGAAAACTTTATCTTGTACTGGATTAACACAATTTTGTTGGCGTTGTATGTTAAGTTCTCCTCAACTTGTTCAAGAACTTTCACGGGGTTTTCTAGAAAAGACTTCAATGATATATTTAGATTTCTAAGGCTTGCAGTTCCTTCTACTATAATGGTCTGGTATGTTATCATCTTTATTCATAATATGCCTATAATTTAGTTTACTTTGTGTTTAAAAACATATTTTTAGCTCTTTTCTTTTTTCTTTTAATTTACCCAGACGTTGAGTTAATTAATGTTGATTACTTTGAGCTAGAAATTTTGGTTGTTTAACATGGTTGTTCTTTTATCCGGCTTCTCCCAAACCCGAAAGAGATTTCAACATTGTCAATAAGGTTTATATATCAATAATAACCTTTTGAAATTTGACAAAACTAAGTCATTTCTCATGTTGAAAATTGACACTTTTTCCACAGCCTTAATACTTGTTCCATGGTGTATATGATCTCAGTTGGTTTTGGTGGAGCAGTAAGGTAATTTTTTTTATTTCTTACTACGTTATATATTTTTTCAATTTTCATAATATGAGAATATTATACAATCACTCTGATACACTCTTAATAAAAACTCTAGCACAAGAGTGTCACTAGTTGGGTGCTGGAAACCCACAACAAGTGCGTGATCATTGTATGTGTAGCAGTAGTGATTGTCCCTTCAGTTAGTGGATGTATCACAATAGCAAAAAAATTGGTGTGACATATATGTGGACAACTATACACCAACAAAATAAAAGTTATAGAATACTTAGTCAAAGTCATGTTGTTGCTAGCATTATCAGACTTTTTGGATGGTTTTCAGTATGAGCTATCAGGTGAACATGAGTAAATAAATAAGTGTAACATATTATACTTACGAACAAACATTTGATTCCCATTTCGTGCACATTTCGTACAAATTTTGTGCATGATTTGTACATACACATTTCATGCAAAATTTGTAGGTGCACATTTCATGTTTATTATAATAAAATAGTAACTATATACATCATATTTTAATAAGTAGAAGATAAAAGATAATTAGTAAATTTCAAGAGTAACATTGCTCTAATTTTTTTCTTATATTTTTAGTGCGTTAATAATCAAAATTTCTACAAAAAAAAAAAAAAAGATGTATGTTAAGAATAATTAGTTTTAATGGAAATTCTCATTTGTGAAGATGGGGATGAAAATTGCTCTTAGGATGCAGTGTGGTCAAGCATACGGTGTAGATCAAACACCGCATGCTGAGTGTTTATACACAGCGTGCGTGCCATTATGATTCTTTTAATGCTGGGTATTGCACTCTTCTTCATCCTATACAACACGAGATCCAACATCTCGGTCTTCAACAAGACCACGACATCGCACATGAAGTCGGGGAGTTTAACAGATGGATGATACCGTTCATATTTGCATATGTCATTATTTAGTGTTCCATTCGATTTTTAAAAGCCCAAAACATTGTTATTCCTATGATGATATTCTCTGGGATCACAACAATGTTCCATGAATTCTTGTGTTGGCTTCTCATATTTAAAATCAAGCTTGGTAGCAAACGAGCTACGCTAGCAAACTCAGCTTCTTACTGGACTAACACGATTTTATTAGCGTTGTATATCAAGTTCTCCTCAACCTGCTTGAAGACTTTCACGGGCTTTTTGTGAGAAGTCTTAACTGATATACTCAGGTTTCTGAGGCTTGGAGTTCCTTCTGCTTCGATGAAATGGTTTGTTACCATCTTCATTCATAATTTGTATATTGTTTAAATTTTGAAAAGCAGTTTTTCTTGTTTCTTTTAATTCCCTAAAACTGAGTTAATTTCTATTAATTATGATGTGTATCTTGGAGTTTTGCTCATTCAACATTGTTGTTCTTTTACCCGGTCTTCTCCCACACCTGAAACTAGAGACGTCAACATTGTTGATAAGGTTGGTATATCAATAATATAACCTTTTGAAATTTGACAAAACCAAGTAATTTTCCATGTTGAAGATTTATTGCTTCTTTCCCATAGCCTTAATATTTGCTCGATAGAGTATACAATCTCAGTTGGCCTAAGTGGAGTAGTGAGGTGATTATAGTTGTTTCTTACAAGTTGTTTATATTCTCATAATATGAGTATATCACGCAATCATTATGATACAAGATTTGTAGACATTTGACTTTTTTATTTATGTTCATATATAATAAACACTTCAGCACAAGAGTGTCGAATAAAATGGGTGCTGGAAACCCACGACAAGCGTGATCCACTGTATTTGTGGCTGTAATAATTTCCACCGCAGTGGGTTTGATCGTCGCAACCACAACATATTTTGGTTCGACACATTTGAGGAAAGCTTTTCAACAACGACACACACGTTATCTAATATTTAGCCAAAATAATATTATTGCTAGCATTGTCCGACTTTTTGGATGGTCTGCAGTGTGTGTTATCAAGTAAAGACTAGTTTATATTAATGCAACTCGCATTACAATTTAAGAGTCAATAATATTAATTATATATGAATAATCAATTTGTTCTAACATGTCCTTTTTCAGTTGATAACATAGTTAATCCATCAATTAATTTTAAGGCATTTGGTGACCGAAGAAAATTCTAGACTAACTTTAGGTTTGACTAACAAATTAATTTCAGTATCGTGTTCCAATTTTTCACATTTTTCTTCAATCAATAGATTTTTACCTTTATTGTTTTTCTCCATGACTACTTGTTTATTAAAAGTAAAATATTTATTGATATCATTCTCTTGACTTTGAGTTAAATCTTCAATTCTTATTTATTTTTCCTCTTTTAATAACAAAACATATATTTTGAAGACATGGTACTGGAGAAAATATTTAAATTAAAATCAAATAAATATATCACGCAATCATTCTGATACAAGATTTGTAGACAATTGACTTTTTATTTATGTTCATATATAATAAACACTTCATCATGTAGGTCCCGAACGGGTTTTAGTGAGGCAGAAGTCTAGAGGGGAGGGGTGAAACTTTTTCGTGGGATCAGGTGTGAATAGAAAGTTGCCTGATCAGAGTGCGTGTGAATCATTTTGGATCGATATCAACTTCTTCGATCGCTTAAGGGCGGATCGATTCGGTCAATCAATTTAACTAAGCGATGTCGGGAAGATAAGACTAACCCGTGTGAAAAACCAGTTTTCTCAAATCAGATTCTAAGTAACCTGTGTCGGATCAGATGACAAAGTGCCAAACTGATCAGATCAGTTGCTTGGTGAAAATCTGATCCAGACTTAGAATATTCACGCAAAAGTTAAATAAGTTTGTGCAGATAGTGTAAAGCAGGTAAAGCAGATTAAGGCACACAAGATTTTTATAGTGGTTCGGATAACTTGTCCTACGTTCACTCTTCCCTATCAGCAGGGGCACCAACTTAACCAACTGGACTTAGATTAATGTGTTAGTCCATCATAATACAACAGATGTTTCAAGAGTTCTCACTCAATCAATCCCAGAAATCAGAACTAGAAACACTAGTCTGAAATCTTGCTAAACAAACTTAACCTAACTTTTGGTTTGGGTATAAGATTTGTTGTGTTCCAACTGGAAATCTATCCTAGTATTTGGGTAGCCTAAAGCTAAAGGATAAGATTTATGTGCTAAGAACTATGGGATGAATACTTAGAAAATATTCTTGATTTTGTGTTCTTCGTGCGAAAATTGCGGATAGCTTGAGCTTGATGATAATTTCCGTAACCTTACTATGAAGGTTTGATCCCATATATATATAGGCACGAAATCAAACTAGCCGTTGGAGAGCAATTCAAATTTCGGTTTATTTAAGGTAGGTCTGCAGGATGGATATGACGTGCACAGAGGCGGCATGGCCGAAAGCATGCAAGTTTGTCCTTTATAGCCGTTTGACTGTGATCCACCGAATCCCGCACTATCAGCTCCGTACATACGTGTTTTGCTCTTATTGGTTATCAAGTACACTTATTAGTGTTTGATTTACCAACTTAGTTTTACATTCTTCTTGTTTGATGAACTCGTATGATTTGGTGAACCTTTGGGTTATCACCTGATGGAGCTGACCTGATTAGTTAAAGCTGATCAGTCAACCTGATTGAGTCTTTTGATGAGGTTGTCTTAGCACAACTTACAAACTCCATCTCCTTCTTCTGATGTATGTAATTTGAGGTCTTCTGGTCTTGTTCTCTGGTAGTCATCTGATCTTCAGGTCTTCTGAGTCTTCATCTTTATGTCTTAACCGGATAATCTGACTATCTGACTTATCTGATCTTTTGATCTTCCTTGTCTTGTCTGATCTTCTGATCTTTGTGACTTGTCTGATCTTTTGATCTTCGTGACTTATCTGATCTTCTGATCTTCGTGACTTGTCTGATCTTCTGATATTCGTGTCTTGACCTATACATATTGAGTTCCCCCTTAATATGTGACCTATATATTACATCAGCTGTCTATACATCTCAGCTGGTCTTAAGATCAGAAATGTAAATCATTTCATTGATTAATTTTGCAGTTTACAGGTACAAGAAATGATAATCAAAATTACCTAACATCTGATCTAAGACTTCATCTTCTGATCTCTTACATATCTCTCATCCCTTCAGGAATTTGAAAGATGTCGTACATTCTTCTGAGTACTTCCTTCTGGCGATCTTCTTCAATGATGTTCCCTCTCTCCAGTGCATCAAAGTATGCTCTTCTGAATCCCACTGGATCATATTCTTGATTCTTCTTGAGAGGAGGAATCAGATATTCATATCTCGGAAGCAGAGGGTCTCAATGCCATTTTCTGCCCTTCCCTCATGACCTCTTTGTAGAATACTGGATACTTTGTCTCGAGCCAGTCCAGAAAGATCTCATCAAATACATTGTCATCTTGTTCTTATGGAACTCGCTAAATCATGAAGACATCGCATAGCCAGTCTGTCTTTATTATTCTCCAAGGATCATGAAGGTCTTCTCTGCAGATCAGGATCTCATTGACATTTGCAGGTAAGACATTTTCTACCCAGGTCTCGTCTTCACCTGCGAAACCTTCTCCTTCTGCTTTCTCCTGAAGCTCGATCCAGGCCTGTTGCATCCTTCAACTTCTTCCTCTTGGTGGCCTCATCAATGACCTTTCTCCTTTTGGCCTGGTCTTCTTGTTCCCTGATATATTCCATTGATAGCAGCAACTCTGATTTTGTAACAACTATTTTTTGAGCGGCAGAACACTTTGTCTGTTTTCCCTTCAATTGTTTTCTTCTTTCAGCCTCTGCCTTTGCTGCTTCTTCTTCTTCTAGCTTCTTGGCAAGTTCAAGACTTCTTGCCTCTTCTTCTGTCTGCAGCCTTTTCTGAACAGTTGAGGCAAAATCCTCAATTTTATCAACTCTGGCAGTCAGATCAATCATAGCAGATTTCTGTTCAGATAAGGCCTTGTCCTGAATGTCCAGCTGTTTGGAGTGTTCTTCAATGGTTGAGAACATCTCGGTCAGTTCAGTGTCTTGGACTTCAGCAGCTTGTCTTGATGTAGACACAATAGTCATTTGAGTAGATGGGGCAACATGTTTTTCTGATATCTCTCCTTCCCTCTTTTTGGTTGCATCAAAAAGCTTTATGAGAGTCTTCTCAAGATTGGCGAACTGAGAGAGCATTTCCTTCTTAAGCTCGTCTGCCTCCAAGGATTGGATCTGAACAGATGAGGTAGAAGGAGCAGGACCAATCATTTTTGACACAGCTTCGTCCAGGGCTTTCTTGGCAATAGAAACATAAGTTTCAAACCGTTTCACCGCAGCCTCAAAACTTGAATCAGCCTGCATCAGAGATTTGTAAGCCTCCTCAAAGAGTATTCTGACATCAGAAAGCATGGAGACTGCCAAACCCAGTTTCTCTAACAACAATTCCACCCTTGTCATTTCTGTTGTAGCAACCTCAGAATGCATTGCCACCAATTTTGTAGCAGTCTGATTCCTCTCAGATTCAACGAGCCTTATGGTTCTCTCTTCCATCTGATTCAACAGAGTGCTGGCTAGAGCGTTGAATTGAGCTTCCATAGATGTTTTGACCCCATCCAGAATAGTCGTCGAAACTTGGTCCAGGGTCTCAGCTGGAATCACTACTACTAGTGCAGATGTTTGCGCCTCATCAGCTAGGGTCTCATCTGGTTCACCCTCAACTGGTTCATCGGCAGCATATTCAAACTCTTCAATGTACTCAGAAAAACCCATCTTCTTATTCACCAGCCAGGCAACATCATCATCTGTTGCCAGTTCAGCAGCACTGGAAACTCCAGCCAGATGCTTCATTCTCAGCTCCAGGTCCACGAACTCTTCATTTCCCATCGCCTCCAGGACCATTAGAAAATCTTCAACATTCTGCAGTCTGATATCCTTCCAGAAGAGAATATCAACCACCTGCTGTCGAACAACTGGATGGTCAACCAGATCAGAATAATGCTTGTTTAGATAGTTGTCCAATCTTTGCTTCACAAATCTGATGACTGGTTTTTCTGGCTCAGGTGATTCAAAGATCTTTCTAGTGTTGAATGGGTTGTGAGCAACTGAAACAAATAAGGCCTTTTGCCTGGCCGTTTGGATATCTGGAGTTGCTTCTCTATATGGCTCTGGTTGAGGTGGTTGGGCAAGTTCTGGTTGAACTTCTGCAGATGTGGTTTCTGCAGGTTGGGTTGGCTCAGATGTGGTAAGTTCTGGTTGAGCTGGGGTTTTTCTGGGGGTGGTTTGTCTGGGGGTTGAAGGTAGGGTGATTTGTAAGGGGATTTCTGGTTGTGGTGATTGGGGAGTTGGTGATATGGGTAAGTAAGTAGCTTCTGGTCCTTTAAATAGAGAGCTCAGGTGAGCAGAATCAGATGGTTCTGACTCATCCTGGGCCTCCTCCAGCCTTTCCTCCTCTTCTTCTCCTCCTTCTAAAGTTACAACCTCCATCTGAACAACTCCTTCTTCCGCTGTCAGATCCCTTCCTGTGCTAACTGTGTGCCCAGAACTCACACCAGTCTCTCCACCAATTTCCTCCACAATCTGTTCCGCACTCCAGCAGTTTCCAAAATCTGCACATCACTATCCTCGTCTTGCAGGCCACCAGATGGCATTCCCTTCTTCTTTGGAAGCATTGTAGTGAGCTTCCTTTGCCTTTTCTCACTCGCATCTTCAGCTTTTCGAGCAGGCTTAGTGGCCATCTATTTTCTCTTCATAGTTTTTGTGCGAGGTTGACCTTGTGCTTCAGATTGCACAGATGGCGCATGTGCCTTGTCTTTCTTCGTCTTGGGCACGTAGGGAACAGGGTCATCAACCCTTTGGCCTGGTAATTCTTCATCTCTTGAGAGAATGACTTTGAACTTTGGCAAGTACTGCTTCCATCCTTGTTCAGACTAATGGTGGTTTGGAATTTTATCAGCTAGAATAAGAGACACCTTGTGGATGTTGCTAACCTTCTTAGATAACACAACATGATTCTGCTCATTAATCATGAATTTGTCTATCTCCTGCAGTAATCTGTGTTTGAATAATCCCAACTAGTTCATATCCTGTGCCTTCTCAATTATGGCAGTCATCACACTTTGCTTCTGCTGGGTCACGGCATCAGGACTGAATGCAATCCCCAGAATTACTTTTGAGACAATCTCAAAGAGTAATCTGAACTTTCTCTTCAAATATGGTGCTTTAACATTGGTGATATTGGTGCTATTGGCAGGTCTCAGAAGTACTTTTTTGAAGGTATTCTTTGTCCGTCATGTTGGGATAACATATGCCAGGATCTATCAGGATGACCTCATAAACACAAATTTAAATTAACAATTATTACTAGCATGAATTTACCTAAGTGAATTCAAATAATAATCAATCCAAAAACAACATGCAAATAATATTTACTTAAAAGATCCTAACATGAGGAATTTCTAGGAGTTTACGTAAACGTACCCGTTGGAGAGACGATCTGAGACAGACAGGATCAAGTATCTGGATACCCACCAAAAGTCCTTCTCAAGTATTCCCAATTCCTCGTCCAATAACCCCGGTGGAAGGTTCTCCGATGAACAATTTATAAAACAAAGGAAAATAAAAATATTGTTAGACCACCTTTGTGGATTTCTAATATTTCCAACGCATGGAACACTAGGGGAATGAAAAGAATTCATCCCCTTATTTATACATAGCCAGGGGGGGGGACAAAAAATTAGCCAAAAAAAGGTTTGGAAAAGATCTTTTCTTGATCTCCAAGAAATCTTGAATATATCCAATATGTTCTTCTTTCCATGTGTATTTTTCCACAAAAATCTCACACCCTTATTTAGCCTATATTTTCGAAAATAATAGGGGATCTTTCCAGATTGTATCTTTCTTGAATTTATGAGATATTCTTGTATTCCTAGAATACATATCTTTTTCCATAAAAATCTTTCCAAGAAAATCAAGAAAATCCTTCTTCCTATTATTGCCCTATAATTTTCGAAAACTTCCTATTAAAGAAGCCAAGTGGGAGTTTTAGTCCGGGTGGTGCGCGCGGTCTCTAGGCCCTCGACCTAGCCCGCGTGCTCCGCCTTGACTCGCGTACGTCCGGGCATTTTGACGTCCGTCTTTAATTCTTTGTCTCCGTCTTCATTCACGATCCGGTTATAATTTATTTACGAAAAATAAATAAACCTAGATCTAGACTAGACTATTACATTGAACATATCAAATAAATCCTAATCTACTCGTGGTTTTTCTCACGAGGCAAAACGAATCCGAACGAATCGAATTAAAAACCAACAATTTATTTGCATGTAAATAAGCACATTAAAATACCATGACAATTGGATACCTGCAAAACAGATCTAACAATTCTACTATCCAATTTCAATATTAATGAACAACAATTTAAATTACAGTTTAAAAGATTAGAGCCCGAACCATGACTCTGATACCAGTTGTTGGGATATCATATGCCAGGATCTATCGGGATGACCTCATAAACACAAATTTAAATTAACAATTATTACTAGCATGAATTTACCTAAGTGAATTCAAATAATAATCAATCCAACAACAACATGCAAATAATATTTACGTAAAAGATCCTAGCATGCGAAATTTCTAGGAGTTTACATAAACGTACCCGTTGGAGAGACGATCTGAGACAGACAGGATCAAGTATCTGGATTCCCACCAAAATTCATTCTCAAGTATTCCCAAGTCCTCGTCTAATAACCCCGGTGGAAGGTTCTCCGATGAACGAATTTATAAAACAAAGGAAAATAAAAAAATATTGTTGCAACGCATGGAACACTAGGGGAATGAAAAGAATTCATCCCCTTATTTATACATGGGGGGGGGGGATGAAAAAATCAGCCAAAAAAAGGTTTGGAAAAGATCTTTTCTTGATCTCCAAGAAATCTTGAATATATCCAATATATTCTTCTTTCCATGTGTATTTTTCCACAAAAATCTCACACTCTTATTTAGCTTATATTTTCGAAAATAATAGGGGATCTTTCAAGATTGGATCTTTCTTGAATTTATGAGATATTCTTGTATTCCTAGAATACATATCTTTTTCCATAAAAATCTTTCCAAGAAAATCAAGAAAATCCTTCTTCCTATTATTGCCCTATAATTTTCGAAAACTTCCTATTAAAGAAGCCAAGTGGGAGTTTTCTTGAATTTATGGGATAATCTTGTATTCCAAGAATACATTATCTCCTTTCCATAAAATCTTTTCAAGAAAATTTTTCTCCCTCTTTTCTTTAATATTTTCGAAATTATTGAGGAAATATTGCAACAATAATTTATTTTATTTTAAGCACCTTTTATTCATTGGATTATAATTTGGGCTACTTGAGGGACCTTTAGGAGAATTAAGATGGACCTTCTAATGGGCTTTTGAATTCCAACATTAAGCCACAATATAATTCAGTCCATTAATATTAATTAATGCCACTATATAATTAATATTGCACTATCCAATCTTAGCCCATATTACGGTAATATGCTCCCATTATTATTTCCCGTGTTTAAGATTATTTAGTCAATTAATTAATTAAGCCACTAAAAAGCTTTATATTAATTAATATCTTTATCCTTGTAGTAAGGACAACCCATCTTTATTATCCATACCGGAAAATTAATTCCACTTGCAAGATTTGGTATGATAAAGGTTTCGGGCCCACCAAGGGGACCAATCAAGCAAGACATTTCAAGCACACGATTCTCTGTATTAATTTAGCAACTGTCGTGCAATTAATATTATTGCCCAAGATATAGGGTATCAAAGTCGCAATGATTCTCTTCCCATTTATAAGTCAAAGAAATAACTACTAATCACACATAGTCCTTATTAAGTGACAGAGATTAAGAAATCAACAACCACTGAGGTTTAACTCTTCATCCCTTAAGTTAGTGCGATTGAGTTTATCCTCTCTGTAGGTCCGCTTCAGCGCATCGAATGCACTAGTGCAATCTCTTGGTCAAGACAAGCCAATCTGAGCCTTACACATCAACTTCTACCAATAGATTGTTCGGATCTATCTAAGTTGTGAAACACGCACTCGTATACAAGGAACTGTTAACGTGATCTTCTGTGATCTGGTATCACCACGTTAACTACAATGTAACGCGTGCTACGAACGGTTTGCAATAAATATATATAACATTCAATAATATTTAAAGCAACAGTGATAAATAATTTATTTCAGTAAATAAGTGTTTAATACATAGGTTATACAAAGTAAAAGCATACTTTCACGTATAACCCCAGCAATCTCCCACTTATACTCAAAGTCATCTTTTAAGTATACCACAACATGCCTGATGTATTATCTGGTGACATCTAATGTCACCTACATCAACCTAATAACTTTTCTCCCACTTATACTCAAAGCAGATTGGCAACGCTCTTGACACCCATTCCTTCCACATGTCTCTCGAATGTTAACTGAGGCAGACCCTTTGTGAATGGATCAACTAGGTTATCTTCCTACGCGATCTTTGCCACCTCTATATCTCCTCTCTTAACGATTTCTCGTATAAGATGGTATTTCCTTCCAATGTGTTTGCTGGCCTTGTGGGCTCTTGGTTCCCTTGAATTTGCAACTGCTCCGGCATTGTCACAATAAATAGTGATTGTGCTGGGCAAAATCGGAACTACGTCCAAGTCCACTAGGAAGTTCTTGAGCCAAACCGCTTCTTTCGCTGCCTCACAAGCAGCTACATATTCGGCTTCCATGGTAGAATCTGCGATGCATTTCTGCTTAACGATTCTCCATGTCATGGCTCCTCCCCCCATGCAAAACACACTACCGGAGATAGATTTTCTGGAATCTAAGTCTGATTGGAAATCCGAGTCCGTGTAGCCGATGGGAATTAGACTATCTGACTGATAAATCAACATTCTATCTCGAGTTCTTTTCAGATACTTTAGAATGTTTTTAACTGTCGTCCAATGTTCTTTCCCCGGGTTACTTTGATATCTTGCCACCATGCCAACGGCAAAGTAGATATCCAGCCTCGTGCACAACATTGCATACATAAGGCTTCCGACAGCCGAAGCATAAGGAATGCCTTTCATGTCATCTATCTCCTTTTGTGTCTTAGGGCACATTTCCTTGGATAGATGGATTCCATGTCTGAAAGGTACGAAGCCTTTCTTGGAATTCTGTATGCTGAATCGTTTCAAGCCAATGTCTATGTATGAAGCTTGCGATAAGCCTATCATCATTTTCTTGCGATCTCGAGTGATCTTGATCCCAAGGATGTGCCCGGCTTCCCCTAAGTCCTTCATATCAAATTGTTTTGAAAGCCATGCCCTTACGTCTGATAACACCTTTACATCATTCCCGATGATCAGAATGTCATCTACGTATAGTACTAAGAATACCAATGCAGTTCCGACACGCTTTTTGTACACACAACTTTCAAACTCATTTTGATAAAACCCATAAGACTTTATAACATGATCAAAACATTGGTTCCAAGCTCTGGATGTCTGTTTGAGTCCGTAAATGGACTTCATGAGCTTACAAACTAGGTGTTCTTGGCCTTTTTCAATGAAGTCTTGGGGTTGTTGCATATAGATTTCTTCATCAAGACTTCCGTTAAGGAAAGCAGTCTTGACATCCATTTGCCAGATTTCAAAATCGAGATGTGCAGCAATCGACAAGAGAATCCGGATGGACTTGAGCATCGCTACAGGTGAAAAGGTTTCCTCATAGTCGATCCCTTCTTTCTGAGTATAACCTTTCGCCACAAGCCTTGCCTTGAAGGTTTCCACCTTCCCATCCGGTCCCCATTTTTTCTTGTATACCCACTTGCAACAATGGGTTTGACCCCATTAAGTGGTTCGACTAGCTCCCACACTCTGTTATGATCTATAGAACCCATTTCGGCTTTCATTGCTGTTTGCCAAGAAACCGCATCCTTGTCTTGGATTGTCTCGTCATATGTCCATGGGTCTGATTCGTCTTGTCCGGGAATCAAGTCCGAGGACTCTCCTATCCCCATGAATCTCTCGGGCTGTCTCACAACCCTCCCACTACGACGAGGTTCCGGTTGTGTAAGTGTGTCGTTTGGTATGTCATCTTGTACAGTTGGCACTGAGGTTAGCCCCCTTAGCTCATTTAAGGTAATCTCACTTCTGGGTCTTCTTTTGTTCATATAGTCTTCTTCCAAAAATCTAAAGTGGGTGCTTATTACCACATTTTGATCTTCGGGACCATAGAACATACACCCTTTCGTTCCCTCGGGGTATCCTACAAACAACCTTAATTCTGATCGAGGATCCAATTTTCCGGCTTCCTTGTCCAACACGTAGGTCGGACACCCCCAAATTTTCATGTGTCTCAAACTGGGCTTGCGCCCGGTCCACAATTCTTTGGGAGTTTTGGGAACCGATTTGGATGGCACCAAGTTCAGAATGTATGTCGCTGTTTCCAAGGCATGACCCCAGAACGACTTGGGAAGATCCGCATAACTCATCATAGATCTAACCATTTCCAAAAGAGTTCTGTTTCTTCGCTCTGCAACCCCGTTTTGTTGAGGGGTTCCGGGTGCAGTTAGCTGGGATGCAATCCCTTTATCAGACAAGTAGTTCAAAAACTCATCTCTGAGGTACTCGCCTCCATGATCGGATCGAGAGACTTGATACATTTTTCCCTATGATTCTCTGCTTGAGCCTTAAATTATTTGAATTTCTCAAAGGTCTCAGATTTATGCTTCATAAGGAAAATATAACCGTACCTTGAGTAGTCATCAATAAAAGTGACGAAATACTCATAACCTCCTCTTGCTTTGGTTGACATTGAACCACATACGTCTGTGTGAACGATTTCTAACACTTCTTTGGCTCTATTCCCCTTGGCTCCGAATGCCCTCTTGGTCATTTTACCCTCCAAACATGATTCGCAGGTTGGAATTGGTTCAACTTAGAGAAATTCCAGTGAACCGTCTTTCACCAACCTTTGGATCCTCTTTGGATTAATATGTCCCAATCTTAGATGCCATAGAAGTGCCTCGTTCACGTCTGATGAACGTTTTCTTTTCTCGGAAATAGTTGATGTGTTATAGGATGCATTTCGTGAGTGGTGTGCACAGTTAATTGTATAGAGATTATTCGACAACGTTCCATGACAGATAAATTTATCATAAAGAGAAATGGTAACAACTTTATTAAAAGTAACCGAATATCCATCAAGGTAAAGTTTAGAAACTGAAATTAAATTCTTTCTAAAATTCGGAACATAAAGAACATCTCTTAAAATTAAAACTCTATCTTCAAAAGACAGGTGCACCTCTCCCACTGCTTCAGCTGCCACTCTCGTAGCATTGCCCAGTGTGATGAGGATCTCACCCTCACTAAGTTGCCGGGTCCGCTTGAACCCCTGTAAAGTGAAACAAACATGATCAGTGGATCTCGTATCCACCACCCATAAATGGGAGGCATACGCCGCTAAGCAAGTTTCAACAACTAGTGCGTGAGAATTACCTTTCTTTCCATTACTTTTGGGTTTGGAACAGGCTGACCTCCTATGTCCCTTTTCACCGCGGTTAAAACATTTTCCTTTTGGTACTTTCTTGACACCCATGCAGCTAGCTGTCTTTCTCTCACTTTTCATAGTGATGAGTTTGCTTTGGTTCTGACCACTTTCCTTTTCTTGAGACTTGCCTTCCATTGGCCTAGATCTTGAGAAAAGACTTTTGGTCACCAATGCTTCGTCTTTCTTTCCTAAATGCTTCTCTATTTTTCTCCAAGGCTTCTTGTAGAATGTCCATAGTAAACATGTGATCACTCATCACAAAACTATAGTAAAACCCATCGAAGCACCTTGGAAAAGTTAGCAAAAGAAATTCGATTTGGGCCTCATCACAATACTTAGTACCGAGATAAGCCAATTTTTCAAAATGGCGTTTAATTTTGAGAACATGCTCCCTTACGGGTGTTCCCTCAGCCATCTTTAGCCTGGCCACCTCGTCATTTTAAACTGATTGATCTTGCGGTCTTTTGTTAAAAACATTTCTTCAAGACTTTGCATAATTTCTGTAGCAGACTCAACACCTTCATGAATGTGTCTCAAATCATCAGACAGTGAAGTCAAGATTACACGTTTCATGGGTTCATTGGCCTGCTCCCAAATATTATACAAGTGTCTTTCCGCATTAGCTGATTCATCAGTAGGCTTACGGGGCTTGGGTACATCAAGAACCCAATGATGTTCTTGTGCAGGTAGGACAAAACTCATATTTAGTTTCCAAACATTATAGTTGTCACTAGTTAATTGGTGTTCTTTGAGTGTATATAACAATGGATTAAAAGGTTGCGACATGATGAACTGAAAAAAATAATAATATGCATAAGCACAAATATATCACAAGGTTCGATCACATGTTTCATATTAAAATCTCAAAAAAAATATGAGCATGCATCAGCCAACATCTCAAAACAGTTTAAATAAGCCACGTGGGGTGGGTCATTATTTAAACACATTCAAGCAGGTTACAAACAAGAACAGTTGCAAACCTTTAATATCCAGATTAATAGTTGGCTCTCACTTGACCAATATAAAATTGACAGGGACTTCGGGGAAGTATATGCATATCAATTTTATACCTAAGTAATAACCATGATTAAATACAGAATTATTATTTCACTTTGAACGAGCCTCGTGGGGAGGATCATCGTCGCCACTAGTAATAATCCACAATCATCCATTTAGAATTTATTCATGTGAAAGCTATCTTTTGACCGTCCCGTGGGGGGAATTTCTCCAAAAGAATTCACAAATAAATAAATCATGGAGGTCAAAATTAATTCAATTTTATTATCCGGAATAAAATTGTCAATTAATTGTTTAAGCATACTTAGTAATTTTCGAAAGTGAGATTTTTCATTGGGCAATTCTCATGCAAACACATTTAAACAAATTAAATAAAACACAAGAAATCACAACAATAAATCAAGCAAAGCGGAAAAATAAACATATTGGGCACAAATTATCCAATTGTCATGGTTTGATTTTTCTTGGCTTGATTTTGAAGAAACATCGTCTTGAATTTCTCCCACTCGATCGTCTCGAAAAGAACTCCATCTCGAAATGCCACACCAAGTAGCTCGCAGCCGGGTTGCATGCCCAATCCGGCCGGCCCCTTAGTAACCGCGATCTCGGCGGCCTCAGCGCCTCCAGCCAAAGCCGCCTTGCACGCCTCGCTTCAAAGATGCGGCAGCGCTTCAGCGTGCTCGGCGGTGATGGCGTCTGCGTGCTTCGCCCGCCTCGCCTACGCCTCGCCAGCGGATCTCAGCGGCAAGGGCGTCCTGCGTGCGCTTCGCGCCGCCGATCCCGTCACGCCTCGGCGTAACCCGCGCGCGGTAATCTCTGTGCCATTTAAAGCTGTCTTGTAAATCAACCGTCCGCGTCGGTGTCAGCGTCGACCCGATCCGACCGGCGCCCGTTTGCGTTGTGCGCGTCCGATGGCGGCGTCGCGTCGTCGTTGGCGTGCCTCCTTTGGCATGTTTCACACATGTACATCGCATCGTCACGTCACGGTTACGATCTATCCTTTAATTCTTCGTCTCCGCCTCCGTTTCCGATCCGATTACAATTTATTTACAAAAAATAAATAAACCTAAATCTAGACTAGTCTATTACATTGATCAAATCAACAAATTCTAATCTACTCGTGGATTTTCTCACGAGACAAAACGAATTCGAACGAATTAAATTAAAAACCACAATTTATATGCATGCATAAATAAACACATTAAATTCCATGACAATTGGATACCTGTAAAAAAGATCTAGCAATTCTACTATCCAATTTCAAATTTAATGAAGACGAATTAAATTACAATTTAAAATTCGAGCAAAGCAACCGAGGCTCTGATACCAGTTGTTGGGGAATTAATTGCACGGATCTATTCGGGATGAATATTTAAATACAAATTTAATTCTAACAATTATTACTAGCATGAATTAATCCTATATTAATTCAAATAATAATTCAACAACAAACCATGCATATAAACAGTTCACATAAATCCTACGCATGCGGAATTGCTACGAGTTTACATGAACTAACCTCTTGGAGTGGCAATGGTCTCGTGGATTAAACACACCAAAAAGCCTTCCCAAGTATTCCCTAGTCCTTGCTCGTCAATCCGGTGGAAGGAAACTCGTGAACAATTAACAAAAGGGAAAATAAAAAATTTGTTGCACCACCTTTGTGGATTTACTAATTTTTCTAGCACATGGAATTGTCCTTGGGAATGAAAGAATCATCCCCTATTTATAGATGGGGTGGTGGTCGAAAATTTTGGGAAAAAACAATGTGGGAAAATCTTTTCTTGATCTCCAAAAAATCTTGAATATATCTCATATATTCTTTTCTCCATAATTAAAAAATTCCACAAAAAATCCCACCTCATCTTGTTATGGAATTTTCGAAAAAAATAAGGATCAAGATTCCAAGATTTGGATCTTCTTGAATTTATGAGATATACTTGTATTTCAAGAAATACATATCTTCCATAATATCTTTTCAAGAAAATCAAGAAAATCTTTATTTCCCTTATTCTTTGAAAAATTTCGAAAATCTTACCATAAATAACCAAGTGGGAGATTTTTTGAATTTAATTAGATAATCTTGTATTCCAAGAATACATATCTTCATTCCATAACAAAATTCAAAGAAAATCTTTTTCCCTCTTTTATTTATGATTTTTGAAAAATAGGAAAAATGAGCACCAAATATTTATTTTATTTTTAAACACCTTTTTAAGTTATTGGACTTTATGTTGGGCTACTTGGGGGGCCTTTAGGAGAATTAAGATTGGACCTTCCAATGGATCTTGAATTATCAATATTGAGCCACAATATTATTCAAGCCCATAAATATTAATTAATCCCACTACATAATTAATATTGCACTATCCATCTTAACCCATATTACAGTCAATATGGCTCCCGGTTATTATTTCCCGTGTTTAAGATTATCTAGCCCATTAATTAATTCAAGCCACTAAAATAACTTTCCATTAATTAATATCTTTTGTCATTTACTATCCATACCGGAAACTAGTTCCACTTGCAAGATTTGGTATGATAAATCTTATGAACCTCCCAAAGGGGCAAATCGAACAAACGTACTTGCACACGATTCTCCGTATTAAATCTTAGCCATCGCATGTGACCAATAACATTACCCAAGATATAAAGTATTGAATCTCGTTGATTCTCTACCAGTAATAAGTCAAAGCAATAATTGCTAACCACACGCGATCCTATTTAAGGGACGAAGATTAAGAAATAACGAACCGCTGAGGTCTAATTCTTCCTAGTTCAGTGTTGAAGAATTTGTCCTCCTGTAGGTCCTATTCAGTGCATCAGTCATGCACTAGTGTAATCTCTTGGTCAAGACAAGCCAATCTGAGCCTTACACTTCAACCTTTCATGATGGATTGTTCATTTCCATCTAGGTCGTGAATGGTGTACTTTTGGTTACAAGGAACTGTTAATTTAATCTTCTGTGATCTGGTATCACTAAATTAACTACAATGTAACACGTACTATTTATTGAACAGTTATGCAGTAAATATATGTAACATTCAATGATATTTAAAGCATCAGTGATAAATAATTTATTTCAGTAAATAAGTCCGAAATTCAGTTTTGATTATACAAAGTAAAAGAATACTTTCTAGTATAATCCCAACAATCGTCCACATAGATCTGAACCATCAGAATGTCTTCGCCATCTTCTATTCTAAACATGGTTTTGTCTATAACTCCTTTAGTTAATCCACTGTCTACTAAGAAATGAGATAGTGTATCATACCAAGCTCGAGGAGCCTGTTTCAGTCCGTAAAGAGCTGTTCTTAAACGGTACACCTGGTTACCTTTTTCAAAGCCAAGAGGTTGTTAGACATAAACTTCCTCTGCTAGTACCCCGTTTAAGAATGCACTCTTTACATCCATTTGATACACAGTAAACCCTCTATGGGAAGCATATGCCAGAAACAACCGAATGGCTTCCATGCGAGTGACTGGTGCAAAGGTCTCATCATAATCAATCCCTTCTGATTGTGAATACCCCTTTGCAACAAGTCTAGCCCTATTTTTGGTGATGACATTTTTCTCATCCCTCTTGTTCTTGAATCCACTTGGTGCCTATCACGTCTTGATGAGTTGGTCTGTCTACAAGTTCCCAAACATGATTCCTCTCGAACTGCTCTAGTTCTTCTTGCATAGCTAGAATCCAGCTGGCATCTTGTAGAACTTCTTCTATTGTGGTAGATTCCTCAAAGACAAATAGCAACAATACATAGCACTTTCACTAACCTGATGTCTAGTTTGGACTCGGGCATTAGGATTGCCGATTATCTGATCAGTCGAATGGTCTTTCAACCAGGTCCTTCTTTTCTGATGTATATCAGTTTGGACATTTTCATCCTCTTCTGATATTGAGTCACTAGAGGTTGGGAGTGGTACAATAATAGGATCCACTTGGCATGGACAAGTCTCAGCTGATGTTGGAATCATCATAGGCTGATGTCTGTCCACGGGAACATCAGGTGTTCCCCCTGAACCAGATGGTTCAGTTGTTACTGTCTCAGCTGTACCAGCTTCTTCATCGACAGTTGTAGGTACCTTAGGGTCTGATTGACCTGGTGAATCATTAAGATCAAGTTTAGGAAAATACACTGTTACGTGATTTGATCCATTTTCTTTGATACTTAACTGATCCATTTTCTGAGCATCAGGTACTGGTTGATCTGGTACTGCTTGTTCTGAGGCAGATTTCTCTTGTTCGGAAGATGTCTCATCAAAGACCACATGAGATGTCTCCTCCATAACTAGGGTTCGCCTGTTGAACACCCTGAAAGCTTTGCTGATTGAGGAATATCCAAAGAATATACCCTCATCTGACTTAGCTTCAAAGGTTTTAAACTGACTCTTTGTTGGGGTTATACTGGAAAATATGCTTTTACTTTGTATAACCAGACTGAATTTCGGGCTTATTTGCTAAAATGAATTATTTATCACTGTTGCTTTAAATATCATTGAATGTTACATATATTTATTGCATAACTGTTCAATAATTAGTACGTGTTACATTGTAGTTAATTTAGTGATACCAGAGCACAGAAGATTAAATTAACATTTGCTTGTAACTAAAAGTACATAATTCACAACCTAGATGAAAATGAACAATCCATCGTGAAAGGTTGAAGTGTATGGCTCAGATTGGCTTGTCTTGGCCAAGAGATTGCACTAGTACATTATGATGCGCTGAAGAGGACCTACAGGAGGATAAATTCTTCAGAACTGATTATAGAAGAATTAGACCTCAGTGGTTAGTTATTTCTTAATCCCTGTCCCTTAAATAGGATCGTGTGGAATTAATAACTATTGCTTTGACTTACGATGAATAGAGAATCAATGTGATTCAATACCTTGTATCTTGAGTAATATTATTAGTTACACGACGATTCCTAAGATTTAATACGGAGAATCGGTGTGCAAGTGCATCTTGTTTGACTAGTCCCCTTGGGAGGCTCAGAAGTTTTATCATACCAAATCTTGCAAGTAGAATTAGTTTTCCAGTATAGCCTGAACCAAGGAAAAATATATTAATTAAAGTGAAGCTATTTCAGTGGCTGAAATTAATTAATGGACTGGATAATCTTAAACGCGGAAAAAAATAACCGGGAGCCATATTAACTGTAATATGGGTTAAGTTGGATAGTGCAATATTAATTATGTAGTGGAAGTAATTAATATTTATGGGCTTGAATGATATTGTGGCTCAATATTGAATATTCAAGGTCCATTAGAAGGTCCAATCTTAATTCTCCTAAAGACCCCTCAAGTAGCCCAAACATAAAGTCCAATAACTGAAAAAGGTGTTTAAAATTAAATAAAAAATTGTTGCCTATTTTTCCCTAATTTTTGAAAATAAATAAATAAAGAGGGAGAAAGATTTTCTTTGAATTTTGTTATGGAATGAGGATAAGTATTCTTGGAATACAAGTTTATCTCATTATATTCAAGAAAACTCCCACTTGGCTATTTATTTGAAAATTTCAAAAATAATGAGTAAAATAATGAAGGAAAGATTTTCTTGAAAAGATATTATGGAAGATATGTATTCTTGGAATACAAGAATATCTCATAAATTCAAGAAGATCCCAATCTTGGAAATCTTGGCCTTATTTTCAAAAATATCCATAACAAGAGGAGGTGATATTTTTGTGGAATATTTTAAATATTGAAAAAAGAATATATGAGATATATTCAAGATTTCTTGGAGATCAAGAAAAAGATTTTTCCATCTTATTCTCACTAAAATTTTCGATCACCCTCCCTCTTATAAATAGGGGATGAATTTTTCATCCCCAAGGCAATTCCATGTGTTGGAAAAATTAGAAATCCACAAAGGTGGTGCAACATAATTTTATTTTTCCTTTTGTTAATTGTTCGCGAGCATCCTTCCACAGGATTGTTGAACAAGGACGAGAGAATACTTGAGAAGGCTCTTTGGGTTTGTTCGTGTGAACGGGATATCCATCTTCTCAACGGTTGTCACTTGGAGAGGTTAGTTCACGTAAACTCCTAGCAATTCCGCATGCGTAGGATTTATGTGACGAATTTGTATGCATGATTTGTTGTTGAATTATTATTTGAATTAATATATAATTAATTCATGATAGTAATAATTGTTAGAATTAAATTTGTATTTAAATATTCACCCCGAATAGATCCGGGCAATTAATTCCCCAACAACTGGTATCAGAGCCTTGGTTTTGGGCTCTTAATTTTAAATTGTAATTTAATTCGTTTTTCATTAAATTTGAAATTAGATAGTAGAATTGCTAGATCTTTTTTGCAGGTATCCAATTGTCATGGTATTTGATGAATGTTTATTTATGCATGCATATAAATTATGGTTTTTTAATTCGATTCGTTCGAATTCGTTTTGCCTCGTGAGAAAATCCCTGAGTAGATTAGGATTTGTTTGATTTGATCAATGTAATAGACTAGTCTAGATCTAGGTTCATTTATTTTTTGTAAATAAATTATAACCGGATCGAGAACGAAGATGAAGAATTAAAGACGAGGCGACCAAGTGCCCGGACGTACGCGAGTCAAAGCACGAGGTGCTAGGCAGTCGTGTACGAGGCTGGCCGAGAGGCGCTCGGCGCACGCGGGCGCAAGCCCAGGCGTGGCCGATCACCAGGCGGAGCTTGGGCCAAGGTGGACGTGGGCGCGCACACAGGCGCATGTGGACACGCGGACGGGCAGACGCGAGTGGGAACGGAGGGCCGACGCGTAGGGCACGCCAGCGTCACGCATACCGGGCGGGCCGGGCCGAGAATTGCTCGTGAGTAGTATGACTAAGACGCACGGGCGACGCCACGATCCGTGCACTTGCTGAGAGCTTCCTAGCGACGGGAGGGGATGGCCGGCCTGGACGCTGGCGTGCGCACGGGCGCATGCGTATACATGTTCTGTGCCGCGAGCTACGAAATGCCGGACATCGTCTCGGACCTAGACGGAGGATGTTTTAAAGAACATGTTGCGGTCGAGTGGGAGCTTTTTGAGACGAACGATGAATGCTATGAAGACGATTTCTCAAGATCAAGACATGACAAAAATTAACCGTGACAATTGGATATATGTGCCCAATGTGTTTAATTTTTTGTTTTGATGTTTGCTTTATCTTTTTCGTGCTTATTTAATTTGTTTAAATATGCGATGCATGAGAAATTGTCTTGGAAAAATCTCACTTTCGAAAATTACTAAGTATATTTTGAAAATAATTAATTGACAATTTTATTCCGGATAATAAAATTGAATTAATTTTGACCTCCATGATTTATTTATTTGTGAATTCTTTTGGAGAAATTCCCCCCACGGGACGACCAAAAGATGATTTTCACATGAATAAATTCCGAAGGGTTGATTGTGGATTATTATTAGTGGCGACGATGACCCTCCCCACGAGGCTCATTTAAAGGGAAATAATAATTATGTATTTAATCATGGTTATTACTTAGGTATAAAATTGATATGCATATACTTCCCCGAAGTCCCTGTCAATTTTATATTGGTCAAGTGGGAGCCAACTATTAATCTGGACATTAAGGGTTTGTAACTGTTCTTGTTTGTAACCTGCTTGAATGTGTTTAAATAATGACCCACCCCACGTGACTTATTTAAACTGTTTTGAGATGTTGGCTGATGCATGTTCATATTTTTTTGGAGATTTTAATATGATTCATGTGATCGAATTATGTGATAATTTTGTGCTTATACAATTGTTATTTATTTCAGTTCAGCAATGTCGCAACCTTTTAATCCACTGTTCAATATACTTAAAGACAATTTACTTACTGGTGAAAACTTCGTTGATTGGAATCCAAAACTTACTATTGTCCTCATTCCACAACATCATAACTGGGTTCTTACTGTCCCAAAACCCGAAAAGCCTACTGATGAGTCCAGCAAAACGGATAAGAAAGATTATGCTAACTGGGAGCGTTCAAATGAGATGGCTAAGTGCACCATGATGGCTTCTATGTCGGATGTGTTGCAACATTAGCATCAAAACTTTGAAACTGCTGCAGAAATCATGTCAAGTCTTAAAGCGATGTTCCAACATCAGAACCGTGTGACATGCAGTGTTAATAGCTTCTGCCCAGAAACGGTTTAGAGTTGCATGTTCAGCCAACATTGTGCTAGCAGCTTCTTTGAGTGTTCAGTTTCTCCGTTCTGCTAAGCCATTCTGTTGTGGTGTTCTGGCGACTGATGTTTCATGCTGTATACCAAACTCAGTGCAAAAATCAGTAATAAAGGAGTTCAGAAACTCTGTACCCTTATCTGATCTGATTTTCACAATATTGACACCCTTCTCATTCTGTAATCTCTTGAGCAACTCAGGTATCTTTGTTGTAGTTTCATTCTTCTTATACAAGAATACTACCCAGGTAAACTTGGAATAATCATCCACGATTACCAGAGTGTATTTGCGTCCGCTGAAACTAAGTGGTGTAACTGGTCCAAACAAATCCATGTGGAGCAGTTGCAGTACTCTGCTGGATGCTGGTCATGGGATCCCCTTAAATGAGGCTTTAACCTATTTTCCCTTCTGACATGCGACACATGTCTGATCCTTAGAGAATACCTCATTCGGGAGACCCTCAACCAGGGACATCCTTGATATCTTGTTAAGAGTCTTAAAGTTCAGATGGCTCATTTTCTTGTGCCAGAGCCAACTGCTGCTTTTGGAACTCTTAACAATCAGGCATGCATTTCTTGGACAACTGTTCCAATCTGCAGTGTAGATCGTTCCTTTCCTGGAACCAGTTAGCAAAATCTGTTGAGTAGCTCAATTCTTGACAGTGCATTGATCAGTCGAGAACTCAACGCTGAATCCGTTGTCGCAGAATTGTGAAACCGATAACAGGTTGTGCTTCAAACCATCGACATACGAGACTCCAGTAGCCTGTACATCATCATTCTCTAAGGTTCTAAATCCTTTGGTAAAACCAAAGTTATCATCACCAAAGAGTACACGTGGGCATTCTTGTTCTATGTATGAACTGAGGAGATGTTTGTTGCCAGTCATGTGCCTTGAGCATCCACTATCGATGTACCAGATAGTTG
Source organism: Stenogyne calaminthoides (assembly GCA_037126765.1). Taxonomy (NCBI): domain Eukaryota; kingdom Viridiplantae; phylum Streptophyta; class Magnoliopsida; order Lamiales; family Lamiaceae; genus Stenogyne; species Stenogyne calaminthoides. The sequence goes on from JBBCBC010000028.1 coordinate 21,530,621, forward strand.
CTTGTACACCTCCCTTATTGGCCAAACCCACGCGATCCTGCAATCAAATCAGGCTTTAGGTACCCCTGTAGGATTGGGTCCTGAGGGGTTAGTATTACCTTTCGGGATCCAAACAAACAGAGCACTTCTATGGTAATCATCAAGATCAGAAGGCCTAATTTGTCTCCCATAAGCATCTACATAATCATACATCTCTTCATGTGCTTTCTAGTCAGTACGATTATGAGTGTGAACCTTGGATGAATCAGAAGACTTGGAATTTTTCTGATTAGTCTGTCTTCTTTTAATCCAAAGGTGGTTTCAAAAAGATGTCCTGGATTTCTGGTTGAAGGGATATGTATGACTGCTACCATCAAAAGATTCATATATTTTTTGCACAAATGGTTTCTGCAGTTTACCCTTAGCATGCTGGTTAGACATTTGACCTGATTAGGTCTCAGATCAGACTTTCCCTTGCGTTGTCCTTTCTGATTCCTAATCTACTGATTAGGCTGAGGTCTCTTCAGAAGAACATGGTTCTTCTGTTGATTCCTCGACTGATGCTTGATCAGGTGAGGTCCATTTTTGTTCCCTTTCTCATCAGGCACTCCCCTTTCCTGTTCAGCAGGTCTTTTTCCCTTCTTCGATACAGATTTGGCATATCGTGTATCTTGTCCTGAAATCTTCCTAGATTCACTTTTAGAATGTGAACCCGGTTGGACATATGAGGATCCAGAAGGGCTATCAAACCCAATACCCATCTTATCAGTTGGTTTCCGAAAGTAGCTTGTTATTTCATCAACATTTTTAGATGCTTTTCCAAAAATCTCTACTTTCTTTCGCAAATTATCCTCACTTTGTTTTAGACTCTCATGCAGTCGGAAGAGTTCATCAAACTTAGCTTGAAGGATTTTGAGATCATCAGCTTGCTGCTTGTTGATAGCTTGTTGTTCCTTAACGAGTTTACCCTGATCAGAAAAAGTCGACTTTTCGAAACTCCGATTCACGTAGTCATCTTACGAAACGATCTCGGTGATTCCGTTCAAGCGGCTTTACTTCTGACATTATCCTTGACAAAATTTGAATGTTCTCGACCCTCGAACTTTCCGTTCTCGACTTCCAATATTGTATAAGTGTCTCTCTTGCATTAGAGATCATCAAGTAATTGCTCATTGTAGAGTTGCGAAGTCAATTTCTCCGGCGGTGTGCTCGGACAACAAAGTGTGGAAAAAAAACACGAAGGGTTTAGAGGTTACCTCAGTTTGATCAGCATCCTTGGCTATGAGACAGATGTCATCATCAGATGAGAACATCAGATCGTCGAAGTCGTCGACATCATCAGTAGTGGTCATCAGGAAGAAGTCTTCTACAGATGAGTAACCAGAATCATCCGAAGGCAGATAAGAGTCATCTATCCTAGATGTATCAACAACCATGGCTTTTCTGTCTCTGTATCTTTGCTCTCTTCTATTCCACTTATCTTCTCTTTATTTTGGAGTTAGGTCAGGGCAATCTGCGCTGTAGTGACCTGGTTTTTGACAGTTGAAACATGCTCCAGGTTCCGCGGAATTTCTTCTGCCAGGTGAATCATTTCTTCTGTAGGATCTGTCAGGTGACTTCCCAGTTTGCCTATAATCAGAATTCCTTCTATCTGATCTGTTGTCTCTTCTATCATCAGAACGATCATCTCTCTTCTTATCTTCTCTGCGGTCATCTCTATGATCATCTCTTCTGTCATCAGAATGATTCCTTTCTTGTGATATGTCAGTAGATCTTCTTGTTGGGAAATTAGGGGTGCCCGAATTTATTCGAGATGAATTTAACTACATATTTAAATTACTCAATTAATTACTAGCATGAATTAATCCTAAATCAATTCAACATAATAATTAAACAAGCAATTAAGCAACATGCGTACAAGTAATTCACGTAAATCCTAAGCATGCAGAATCTAAGAATTACGTAAATACTAACCTCTCGTAGAGACAACCGTTGAGACGATGGATCCACCCAAAGTGCCTTCTCAAATATGTCCCACGTCCACGAACGTAATCCGGTGGGAGGATTATCAACGAACGATTTTAATTTAAAGGAGAAAAATAAAATATTTTTGCCACCACCTTTGTGGATTTCTAATTTTTCCAACACATGGAATTGCAATTGGGGATGAAAAAATTCATCCCCTATTTATAATACTAGGGTGGTCGAAAATTTGACCTAGGAATAAGATGGAAAAATCTTTTTCTTTATCTCCAAGATATCTTGAATATATCCAATATATTCTTTTCTCCATAATTAAAATATTCCACAAAAATCCCACCTCCTAATATTAAGGGGTTTTTCGAAAATTACAACCAAATAGGGATGAAGTAGGATCTTTGACTTTTCTTGAATTTATGAGATAACCTTGTATTCCAAAAATACATATTCCATAAAATATTTCCAAGAAAATAAAGAAAATCTTTTCTCTTTCTTCCTTTAGTTATTTTAGAAAAATATGAAAAAATAAGGCAATAATATTTTCTTCTCCTTTTCAATTATTGGACTTTAATTTGGGCTATTTGAGGGGCCTTTAGGAGAATTAAGATTGGACCTCCAATGGACTATGAAACCATAATATTTAGCCAAAATATTATTCAAGCCCATTAATATTAATTTACTCTACTATAAAATTAATATTGAACTATCCATCTTAACTCACATTACGACTTCACAATAATATGACTCCCAGTCATAATTTTCCGTGTTTAAGATTATCTTAGTCCACTAATTAATTAAGTCACTGAACAAGCTTTGTATTAATTAATATCTTTGTCCTTGGAGTAAAGACAACTCAACATTATTATCCATACCGGAAATAAATTTCCACTTGCAAGATTTGGTATGATAGAGATTCTGAGCCCACCAAGGGGACAAATCAAGCAAGACGTGCTTGCACACGATTCTCCGTATCAAATCTTAGCGATCGCCATGTAACTAATTGATGGTCCCGGTGGGAAAACCCATTTTGCGCGTGCGAAAGCAAACATTTCGTTCGATGCATATAAAAACAGGGGTGAAGGAATGGTGATTACAGATTTTTGCATTTTAAGCTCATGTGTTGTGTTTTGCTTATAATCGAATGCATATGACAATATCAGAACATAAAGCAGTAAAGAACACAACAAAGTATAGTGGTTCGGAGGCTCAAGCTCCTACATCCACTCTCCCTGTTCCTAGGGAAATTCCTTCCAACTGGACTTATCACCCTCTCGGATTCGCCTCTAGATATTTAACGAGCTCTCACTCAAACGGGACTTATCACCCTCCACGGGATTGCCTACAGATGTTTACCGAGTTCACACTCCAACGGGACTTATCACCCTCACTCGGGATTGCCTACCCTCCCTTTCGGGATTGCTAGATGTTTACCGAGTTCACACTCACCTACAAACTTATCCTATCAAACTGATTTGGGTAAGGTTTGTTTGGTTTCCAACTATGGTGAGATTTTCCCTTACATTTGTTTAGCCTCAATGCTAAGGTTGGGAAAATCTCTCTAAGCTTAGGATACATCGCGAGTTGCTTAGATTAGGTTCTAGAACACTCTTGAATATATGCGTGTATATCTACAGACTTGTGTTCTAGGGTGGGAATGCTAGATGATTTGGCTTGATGGATGTTTCACGCATTTTTCCACACCTGATAATGAGGGAAGATCTTGTATTTATAGTGTGGATTTGAATGTTACCGTTGGAGAGAATCACATTCAAATCCATACTATTCTTGTAAGGACATCAACTTCTTCAGGCTGGTTGTCTTCCTCTCATTGGTCCACGTCAGCTGATTCTAACGGCTATATTCCTCAGATTCCTCACCTTGGAATCATTCAGGATTCTCTGAGTCTCAGTGTCTTCGAGACATCTTGAGTCTTGATTCCATCCGAGCCTCGAGTTTATCGATTCCAAGCAGACTTCTTTGGCGGACCTTGTCGTCGATCAGCATCTTGACACTCAGCCGACCGAGTTCGATTCTCTGAATTCGAACATCCCGACCTTCAGTCACTTTGACTCGAAGCTATCGATTTCTTCTTTGCTGACCGTCACCGACCGATCGAGATCAACACATCTTCGAATCAACATCTCGAGGATAGCATCGGTCGAGACATTAGGTTTAACATATCGGTTTAGCACATCCGATCTCAATCACGTCGATCTTGATCATCCGCTTCATCTTCATATCGATCTCGAATCACGCCGATCTCGATCGGTCTCATCCGCTCCTCTTCCGATATGCAACCTTCTCTTCCGATCTTCTTCCGTGGGTTTAAATTTTTCGACTTATGCCTTCTTGATCACCATATCATTTCATTGTTCTTCGATCATCCGATCGGTCCATTACAGTCATCCGATCTTGATCCCGCTCGACTTTTCTTCTCTTACGAGTTTGCCGGCTCATCGCTTAACTTCGAACTCATTTAACTCATCCGATCTCGACGGGTCTCATCTCAGCCTCGTCGATCTCGCTCATCTACGTCCGATTACGTGAGTTCCCCTCAATTTGTTCTCTCGTTCCCCCTCAACTTGTTATCTGTAAATTAGCTTCAATAACACAAGTTGATAATGTTTTGGCATAATTCATCAAAACTAAAATATCCCAACACTAATAATAGTGCCCAAGATATAAGGTATCAAATCGCAATGATTCTCTTCCCATCATAAGTCAAAGCAATAGTTATTAATTTCAAACGATCCTATTTAAAGAACGGAGATTAAGAAATAACGCGCCGCTGAGGTCTAATTCTTGAATATTCAGTACCGAAGAATTTATCCTCCTGTAGGTCCTATTCAGCGCATCGTCATGCACTAGTGTAATTCTCTTGGTCAAGACAAGCCAATCTGAGCCTTACACTTCAACCTTTCTTGATGGATTGTTCATTTCCATCTGAGTTGTGAATTTGTACTTAATCACGAGGACTGTTAATTTGATCTTCTGTGATCTGGTATCACCAAATTAACTTCAACGTAATACGCACTTTCTTATCGAACGAGTTTGCAATAAATATATATAACATTAATTCATATTTAGTGCAACAGTGATAAATAATTTATTTCAGTAAATAAATAAGAAATTCAGTTTGGTTATAAAAAGTAAAAAGCATACTTTTCAGTATAACCCCAACAATCTCCCACTTATACTCAAAGCAGATTGGCAATGGTCTTGACACCCATTCCTTCCACATATCTCTCGAATGTACTCTGAGGCAGACCCTTTGTGAATGGATCTGCTAGGTTGTCTTCGGACGCAATATTTGCCACCTCTATGTCTCCTCTCTTAACAATTTCTCGTATAAGATGGTATTTTCTTTCTATGTGTTTGCTGGCCTTGTGGGCTCTCGGTTCCCTAGAATTTGCAACTGCTCCGACGTTATCACAGTAAACCGTGATCGTGCTAGGCAAATTCGGAACAACGTCCAAGTCCACTAGGAAGTTCCTGAGCCAAACCGCTTCTTTCGCTGCTTCACAAGCAGCTACATATTCGGCTTCCATGGTAGAATCGGCGATGCATTTCTGCTTAACGCTTCTCCAAGTCATGGCTCCTCCCCCCATGCAAAACACACTACCCGAGGTAGACTTTCTGGAGTCTAAGTCTGATTGGAAATCCGAGTTCGTGTTACCGACGAGGATTAAACTGTTTGACTGATAAACCAACATTATGTCCCGTGTCCTCTTCAGATACTTCAGAATGTTTTTAACTGCAGTCCAATGCTCTTTCCCGGGGTTGCTTTGATATCTTGCCACCATACCTACGGCGAAGCAGATATCCGGTCTCGTGCACAGCATTACATACATGAGGCTTCCTACAATCGAAGCATAAGGAATGCCCTTCATGTCATCTATCTCTTTTTGTGTCTTGGGACACATTTCTTTGGATAGATGGATTCCGTGTCTTGAAGGTACAAAACCTTTCTTGGAATCTTGCATGCTGAATTGCTTCAAAACGGTATCTATGTACGAAGCTTGCGAAAGCCCGATCATCCTTTTCTTGCGATCTCGAGTGATATTGATCCTTAGGATGTGACCGGCTTCTCCCAAATCCTTCATATCAATCTATTTTGACAGTCATGCCCTTACGTCTGACAGCATCTTTACGTCGTTCCCAATGAGCAGAATGTCGTCTACGTATAGTACTAGAAATACCAAGACAGTTCCGTCACGCCTTTTGTAAACACAACTTTCGAAATTATTTTGATCAAAACCGTAGGATTTTATAACTTGATCAAAACACTGATTCCAAGCATGGGATGCTTGCTTTAGCCTATAAATGGACTTCTTTAGCTTGCAAACCAGATGCTCTTGGCCTTTTTCAATGAAGCCTTCGGGTTGTTGCATATAGATTTCCTCATCAAGACTTCCGTTAAGGAAAGTTGTCTTGACATCCATTTGCCAGATCTCAAAATCTAGGTGCGCAGCAATCGACAAGAGAATTCAGATGGACTTGAGCCTGGCTACGGGCGAAAAGGTTTCCTCATAGTCGATCCCTTCTTTCTGAGTGTACCCTTTCGCCACGAGTCTTGCTTTAAAAGTTTCAACCTTTCTGTCCGGTCCTCTTTTTCTCTTATATACCCACTTGCATCCAATGGGTCTTACCCCATTAAGTGGTTCGACTAGCTCCCACACCTTATTGTGATCCATTGAACCCATTTCAGCTTCCATTGCGGTTTGCCAAGATTCTGCATCCTTGTCTTGGATTGCCTCGTTGTAGGACCATGGATCTGATTCTTCTCCTGAGATCAAGTCCGAGGACTCTCCTATCCCCAAGAATCGCTCGGGTTGCCGAACAACCCTCCCACTACGACGAGGTTCTGGTTGTGTAGGTGTGATGCATAGTACGTCGTCTTGTACAGTTGGCAACGGAGTTGGCTCCCTAAGTTTTTCTAAGGTAATCTCTCTTCTAGGCTTTCTGTCATTCATATAGTCTTCTTCCAAAAATCTAAAGTGCGTACTGATTACGACCTTTTGATCTTTGAGACCATATAACATGCATCCCTTCGTTCCTTTGAGGTATCCTACAAATAACCTTAATTCCGAACGTGAATCCAATTTCCCAGCTTCCTTGTCCAACACGTATGCCGGATACCCCCAGATCCTCATGTGTCCTAAGCTGGGCTTGCGCCCTGTCCACAATTCTCTAGGGGTTTTGGGAACCGATTTGGATGGCACTAAGTTTATAATATAAGCTGTTGTTTGCAAGGCATAACCCCAAAACGATTTTGGTAAATCCGCGTAACTCATCATTGATCTCACCATTTCTAGAAGCGTTCTGTTTCTTCGGTATGCAACCACGTTTTGTTGAGGGGTACCGGGTGCAGTCAACTGGGATGCAATCCCTTCATCCGACAGGTAGTTCAAAAATTCATCGCTGAGGTATTCGCCTCCACGATCAGATCGTAGAAACTTGATACTATTTTCCTTATGATTTCTCTGCTTGAGCTTTAAATTCTTTGAATTTATCAAAAGTCTCAGATTTATGCTTCATTAGGAAAATGTACCCATAGCGTGAGTAATCATCGATAAACGTAACGAAATACTCGTAGCCACCTCTAGCTTTGATTTGCATTGGACCACACACATCGGTGTGAACGATCTCTAACACTTCTTTAGCTCTAAGCCCCTTGGCTCCAAATGCCCTCTTGGTCATCTTACCCTCCAAGCATGATTCACAAGTTGGAAATGGTTCAATCAGGAGGGACTCCAATGAACCATCTTGAACCAACCTTTGGATCCTCTTCGGGTTAATATGACCTAATCTTAGGTGCCAAAGAAGTGTCTCGTTCACGTTGATCGAACATTTTCTTTTGCTTGAAACAGTAGATGTATTACATGATGCATTTTGTGAGTGGTGTGCACAGTTAATAATGTAGAGATTGTTCTTTAATGTTCCATGACAGATAACCAAATCGTTACGAAAAACAGTAACATTTTAATTAAAACGAACATAATATCCATCAGCAAATAGTTTTGAAGCAGAAATAAGGTTTTTTTTTTCGAAAAATAGGAACATAAAGAACATCTCTTAAAATTAAACTCTTGTCTTCAAAAGACAGGTGCACGTCTCCCACTGCTTCAGCTGCCACTCTCGTAGCATCGCCTAACATGATGGGGACTTCACTTGCACTAAGTTGTCGAGTCCGTTTGAACCCGTGAAGTAAACATGATTAGTGGACCCCGTATCCATTACCCACGAATGGGTAGCATACGCTGCTAATAGGTTTCAACAACTAGTGCGTGAGAATTACCTTTCTTTCCATTCCGCTTGGGATTGGAACATGCCCTCCTCCATTGTCCTCTTTTACCACATTTTAAGTACTTCCCCTTTGAATTTACTTTGACACCACCATCATTCTCCATCCAACTGTTGCCCTTGGCAACAATTGAATTTGATTGCATATGGTTTTTGGTCTTCTTCTTCTTCTTGCCTTCCCTTGGCCTAGAAAATGAAGACGGACCACTTGCCGTCAAAGCTTGAGTTTTTGTGCTCCATCAATGTCCGAGACCAAAGCTTGCAACAAATCAGCTAGCAAGGCCAAATTGCTCAAAAACTTTTGGACAGAGAGTGGAGTACCAAAGAACCTCAAGTTTGTTCAGATGGGTCATCAATTTTGAGGACGTAATCCCTTACGGGATTGCCCTCCACCATTTTTAGCGACGACATCTCTCACAAGGTGATCTGACGAGCCCCACATTTTTGACTCGTCAGTTGTCTCATCTGATTTTTGGTGTGTCAAGAATCCACTTGTGCTTTTGTGCAGTTAGGACAATCATAACTTTTTGTTTCCAATCAACATAGTTTCCAATTATATTGACTTTAAGTATATAAACAGTGGATTAAAAGGTTGCGACATGCTGAACTGAAATAAATACACATCTTGTATCAATATCCGGATCGACACAAAAATTATCACATAATTCGATCACATGGTTCATATTGAAATCTCAAAAAAAATATGAACATGTATCAGCCAACATCTCAAAACAATTTTAAATGAGCCTCTTGGGAGGGTCATCATTTAAATCATATTCAAGCAGGTTCCAAACAAGATCAAGTACGAACCTTTAATTAAAGAATTAATTAATAGTTGGCTCCCACTTGACCAATACAAAATTGACAGGGACTTCGGCGAAGTATATGCATATCAATTTTGTACCTAAGTAATAACCATGATTAAATACAGAATTACCACTTCATTTTGATCTAGCCTCTTGGGAGGGTCATCGTCGCCATTAATAATAATTCACAATCATCCTTTTGAGAATTTATTCTTGTGAAAGCTTTCTTTTGGCTTCCCTTAAGGGAATTTCTCCAAAAGATTTTACAAATAAATAAATCATGGAGGTCAATAATTAATTCGATTCAAAACCAAATTAATTGTTTAAAATACTTGGTAATTTTGAATTTTGAGATTTTACATTGAGCAATTCTCATGCAAACACATTTAAACAAATTAAATAAAGCATAAGAAAATACAACAATAAATCAAGCATAGTAGAAAATAAACATATTGGGCACAAAATATCCAACTGTCATGGTTTGATTTTTCTTGGCTTGATTTTGAAGAAACGCCTTCTTGAATTTCTCCCACTCGAACGTCTCGAAAAGTCACGTCTCGTGCACCGATCAGCTCGTGGGTCGAGGTGCACGCCTTACACCCGACCCTGCCCAGCCCCCGACTCCCAAGATCCGCCTGACAAGAAAGCGCCCAGCGCCCCAGAGATCCCGCATCAAGCGCAGCGTCGCCCGAGACCTAGCGCCATCCGTCCGCCAAAGACTGCACGCGTTCGCCACCGTGCGTGCAGCTAGGGCCGATCCCGCCCGACGCCCAGTGCCGTGCTCGTGCGTGTCCGCCAGTGTACGCATCACGCGCGTGCTTTCCTTGGCACATTTCGTGCGACGCACGCTGCTTGCGCCCGGTTCCGGATCCATTTTAATTTCTCGCCTCCGTCTTTGTCTTCGATTAGGTTACAATTTATTTTACAAAAATAAATAAACCTAAATCTAGACAAGTCTATTACATTGAATAAATCAAATAACCTAATCTACTAGTGGATTTTCTCACGAGAAAAACAAATTCAAACGAGCCGAATTAAAACCAATCATACTTGATTAGGTCTCAGATCAGACTTTCCCTTGCGAGATTGTCCTTTCTGATTCCTAATCTACTGATTAGGCTGAGGTCTCTTCAGAAGAACATGGTTCTTCTGTTGATTCCTCGACTGATGCTTGATCAGGTGAGGTCCATTTTTGTTCCCTTTTTGATCAGGCACTCGCCTTTCCTGTTCAGCAGGTCTTTTCCCTTCTTCGATACAGATTTGGCATATCGTGTATCTTGTCCAGAAATCTTCCTAGATTCACTTTTAGAATGTGAACCAGGTTGGACATATGAGGATCCAGAAGGGCTATCAAACCCAATACCCTTCTTATCAGTTGGCTTCTGAAAGTAGCTTGTTATTTCATCAACATTTTCAGAAGCTTTTCCAAAAATCTCTACTTTCTTTCGCAAATAGTCCTCACTTTGTTTTTGACTCTCATGCAGTCGAAAGAGTTCATCAAACTTAGCTTGAAGGATTTTGAGATCATCAGCTTGCTGCTTGTTGATAGCTTGTTGTTCCTTAACCAGTTTACCCTGATCAGAAAAGCTGACTTTCAGAAACTCCAGTTCTGTAGTCATCTTCTGAACAGTCTCAGCTGATTTCCGTTCAGCAGCTTTACTTACAGCATTATCCTTGACAAGCTGAATGTTCTCAGCCCTCAGCTTTCCGTTCTCAGCTTCCAATATTGTATAAGTGTCTACTGCATTAGAGAGATCATCAAGTAATTGCTCATTGTAGAGCTGCAGGTCAATTTCTCCAGCAGGTGTGCTCAACACAACAGGTGTGGAAACAGAAAACACATAAGGTTTAGAGGTTACCTCAGTTTGATCAGCATCCTTGGCCATGAGACAGATGTCATCATCAGATGAGAACATCAGATTGTCTAAGTCGTCGACATCATCAGTAGTGGTCATCAGGCAGAAGTCTGCTACAGATGAGTAACCAGAATCATCTAAAGGCAGATAAGAGTCATCTATCCCAGATGTATCAGCAACCATGGCTTTTCTGTCTCTGTATCTTTGCTCTCTTCTATTCCGCTTATCTTCTCTTTATTTTGGAGTTAGGTCAGGGCAATCTGCGCTGTAGTGACCTGGTTTTTGACAGTTGAAACATGCTCCAGGTTCCGCGGAATTTCTTCTGCCAGGTGAATCATTTCTTCTGTAGGATCTGTCAGGTGACTTCCCAGTTTGCCTATAATCAGAATTCCTTCTATCTGATATGTTGTCTCTTCTATCATCAGAACGATCATCTCTCTTCTTATCTTCTCTGCGGTCATCTCTATGATCATCTCTTCTGTCATCAGAATGATTCCTTTCTTGTGATATGCCAGTAGATCTTCTTGTTGGGAAATTAGGGGTGCCCGGATCTATTCGAGATGAATTTAAATACATATTTAAATTACTCACTTAATTACCAGCATGAATTAATCCTAAATCAATTCAACATAATAATTAAACAAGCAATTAAGCAACATGCGTACAAGTAATTCACGTAAATTCTAAGCATGCGGAATCTAGGAATTACGTAAATACTAACCTCTCGTAGAGACAACCGTTGAGACGATGGATCCACCCAAAGTGCCTTTTCAAATATGTTCCACGTCCACGAACGTAATCCGGTGGGAGGATTATCAACGAACGATTTTAATTTAAAGGAGAAAAATAAAATATTTTTGCCACCACCTTTGTGGATTTCTAATTTTTCCAACACATGGAATTGCAATTGGGGATGAAAAAATTCATCCCCTATTTATAATACTAGGGTGGTCGAAAATTTGACCTAGGAATAAGATGGGAAAATATTTTTCTTGATCTCTAAGAAATCTTGAATATATCCAATATATTCTTTTCTCCATAATTAAAATATTCCACAAAAATCCCACCTCCTAATATTAAGGGGTTTTTGAAAACTACAACCAAATAGGGAAGAAATAGGATCTTTGATTTTTCTTGAATTTATGGGATAACCTTGTATTCCAAGAATACATATTCCATAAAATATTTCCAAGAAAATCAAGAAAATCTTTTCTCTTTCTTCCTTTAGTTATTTTCGAAAATATGAAAAAATAGGCAATAATATTTTCTTCTCATTTTCATTAATTGGACTTTAATTTGGGCTATTTGAGGGGCCTTTAGGAGAATTAAGATTGGACCTTCAATGGACTATGAAACCATAATATTTAGCCAAAATATTATTCAAGCCCATTAATATTAATTTACTCCACTATAAAATTAATATTGAACTATCCATCTTAACCCACATTACGACTTCACAATAATATGGCTCCCAGTCATTATTTCCCGTGTTTAAGATTATCTTGGTCCACTATTTAATTAAGCCACTGAACAAGCTTTGTATTAATTAATATCTTTGTCCTTGGAGTAAAGACAACTCAACATTATTATCCATACCGGAAATAAATTTCCACTTGTAAGATTTGATATGATAAAGATTCTGAGCCCACCAAGGGGACAAATCACACAAGATGTGCTTGCACACGATTCTCCGTATTAAATCTTAGCGATCATCATGTAACTAATAATATTGCCCAAGATATAAGGTATCGAATCACAATGATTCTCTTCCCATCATAACTCAAAGCAATAGTTATTAATTTCACACGATCCTATTTAAGGAATGGAGATTAAGAAATAATGCACCACTGATGTCTAATTCTTGTATATTCAGTACTGAAGAATTTATCCTCCTGTAGGTCCTATTCAGCTCATCGTCATGCACTAGTGTAATTCTCTTGGTCAAGACAAGCCAATCTGAGCCTTACACTTCAACCTTTTATGATGGATTGTTCATTTCCATCTGGGTTGTGAATTTGTACTTAATCACGAGGACTGCTAATTTGATCTTCTGTGATCTGGTATCACCAAATTAACTTCAGCGTAATATGCACTTTCTTATCAAACGAGTTTGCAATAAATATATATAACATTCATTCATATTTAGTGCAACAGTGATAAATAATTTATTTCAGTAAATAAATAAGAAATTCAGTTTGGTTATACAAAGTATAAAGCATACTTTTCAATATAACCCCAACACTTCTATCTCTTCCTCTGCTATTCTGATAGTCTTTATAAAATTTTCGATACTTTCCCAGTTGAACATTAGATCGTTCAAGCTTTCTGGTCAGCAAAGCAATCTGTTCAGCTTGACTCATGATATTTCCTAATGGTTTAGTAGACTTCGAACTGCTGTTAGCTGCCTTGAATGCAACTGCTTTTGATGTAGCAGGTGTAATTTCAGCAGGTGACTCGTCTTCTTCTTCTTCACCTCTTTCAATCAGATAGAATTCATGAGCCTTTAAACTGAGAAACAGGTTGCTTGGCTTCATCTTCGCAATATCTTGGCAGTCCTTTATCACATTTACTTTCATGTCCCATTTCTTGGTCAGGGACCTCAAGATCTTGTAGTTGATGTCTTTGTAAGACATTTCTCGTCCCATTTCACGAAGCTTGTTGACTGACATAGTGATTCTTCCATCAAGCTGATTTATGGTTTCATTTGGTAGCATCTTGAGTTTTTCAAATTTTACCAGTTCAGCTTGCAGTCTATTGTCCTTAATCACATCATTTCCTTCGCACATCTCAGCAAGTGTATCCCACATCTGTTTGACAGTCTTGAGATACATGATCTTCTCACGTGTTATCTTGTCCATCGTCTTCCTGATGATATGTCTGGATACAGTTTCCAGATTGGACAATTTCGTTTCCTCGACATCCATCAGTGAAGGACTCTTTCTGATTCTGGCTCCAGTTGGATATTCTGGATCACCTCCTTCAGCTGAGTTGTTGTAATAAATGATGATGGGTCCTTGTTCAAGAACTTCCATCATTCTGCTGCTTATCTCACCCAGATGGTTGCTCATGAGTATGGTCCAGTCAGCATACCATCAATAGAAAACTTAGGCAGATCATGATACATACCCGAAGTGTTATCCATGCTGAATGTGAGTTTTGAAAGCAGATGAGTTTTAAAACAGGTTTTTCAAGCTCTGTTCAAGTGACCACAATGGTTCTTCCTCAAGAACCGATGATACTCAAAGCCAGTGGTCCGTAGAACCACTGCTATGATACCACTTGTAGGTCCTGAACGAGTTTTAGTGAGGCAGAAGTCTAGAGGGGAGGGGTGAATAGACTTCTGAAACTTTTCATGGGATCAGGTGTGAATAGCAAGTTGCCTGATCAGAGTGCGTGTGAATCAGTTTGGACTGATATCCAACTTACTGATCGCCTGAGGGGCAGATCAATTCGGTGTCTATCAGTATAAGTGATGTGCGGAAGATAAGACTAACCCGTGTGAAAAACCAGTTTTCTCAAATCAGATTCTAAGTAACCTATGTCGGATCAGATGACAAAGTGCCAAACTGATCAGATCAGTTGCTTGGTGCAAATCTGATCCAAACTTAGAATATGCATGCAAAAGTTAAACAGGTTTGTGCAGATAGTGTAAAGCAAGTAAAGCAGATTAAGGCACACAAGATTTTTATAGTGGTTCGAACAACTTGTCCTACGTCCACTCTTCCCTATCAGCAGGGGCACCAACTTAACCAATTGGACTTAGATTAATGTGTTAGTCCAACACAATACAACAGATGTTTCAAGAGTTCTCACTCAACCAATCCCAGAAATCAGAACTAGAAATCCTAGTCTGAAATCTTGCTAAACAAACTTAACCTAACTTTTGGTTTGGGTATAAGATTTGTTATGTTCCAACTGGAAATCTATCCTAGTATTTGGGTAGCCTAAAGGTAAAGGATAAGATTTCTGTGCTAAGAACTATGGGATAAACACTTAGAAAATATTCTTGATTTTGTGTTCTTCGTGTGGAAATTGCGGATAGCTTGAGCTTGATGATAATTTCTGTAACCTTACTATGAAGGTTTGATCCCATATATATAGGCATGAAATCGAACTAGCCATTGGAGAGCAATTCGAATTTCGGTCTATTTAAGGTAGGTTTGCAGGATGGATATGACGTGCACAAAGGCTGCATGGCCGAAAGCATGCAAGTTTGTCCTTTATAGCCATTTGATTGTGATTCGCCGAATCCCGCACTGTCAGCTCCGTACATACGTGTCTTGCTCTTATTGGTTATCAAGTACACTTATTCAGTGTTTGATTTACCAACTTAGTTTTACATTCTTCTTGTCTGATGAACTCGTATGATTTGGTGAACCTTTGGGTTATCACCTGATTAAGATGACCTAATTAGTTAAAAATGATCAGTCTACCTGATTGAGTCTTCTGATGTAGGTTTTCTTAGTACAACTTACAGACTCTATCTCCTTCTTCTGATGTATGTAATCTGAGGTCTTCTGGTCTTGTTCTCTGGTAGTCATCTGATCTTCAGGTCTTCTGAGTCTTCATCTTTATGTCTTCACCTGATCATCTGACTATCTGACTTATCTGATCTTCTGATCTTCCTTGTCTTGTCTCATCTTCTGATCTTTGTGACTTATCTGATCTTCTGATCTTCGTGACTTGCCTGATCTTCTAATCTTCATGACTTGTCTGATCTTCTGATCTTCGTGACTTGTCTGATCTTCTGATCTTCGTGTCTTGACCTATACATATTGAGTTCCCCCTCAATATGTGACCTATCTATTACATCAGTTCTCTATACATCTCAGCTGGTGATTAGTGTTTAAATATGTATTTATTATATCTGTTTCATGTGTTATTTTGGTTATTATTTGTAGCATTTTCATATATAATTTCATAAGTATAATGTAACATAGCTTGTAGATGTATTATGTGATTGTTGAGGTCATAACTTGAGTTATACTTATCCAAATTATAGGATATTGATGTTGTTGGACACCTAAGACAATGTACTAAAGCTATAAGTTTTCATATTAGTTAAATATTGCAAGTTTGGGGTCCAATTATACTCAAAAAGTCGAGACTACATTGTTGTCCAGATTTTGAATGAGTTTTGATCCAAAATACATTTTCGTATTTGGACAATATCTTGAGCTATACTAATCCAATTGACCCAATTCCAGTTGCATTGGACCACTTATCCATTTATATACAAGTTTTCTTCAGGTTAAAAAGGTCAAAAACATCGGCATAAAGGGTGAAAAGTAGAATCAATGTAAATGTTAAATTTGTCAACAAAATTCGCTACCAAATA
Source organism: Stenogyne calaminthoides (assembly GCA_037126765.1). Classification (NCBI taxonomy): domain Eukaryota; kingdom Viridiplantae; phylum Streptophyta; class Magnoliopsida; order Lamiales; family Lamiaceae; genus Stenogyne; species Stenogyne calaminthoides. The sequence continues at coordinate 21,546,883 of JBBCBC010000028.1, forward strand.
TGAAGATAGTTTGAGCCACCTCACCATTTTGGTCATAAATCTCAAACTACAAATCAAATTGCTGACATTTTGGTGTCCTTGGAAAGATAATTCAAAGACCTACAATTCTTATTCAGGGAGAAAATCAAGATCTGGAAGGATAGAAGGCTGAAAAAATTAATCTTTGTAGGCTGCCAAATTGAGTACAAAAGTCCACAATGTACAAACTTGAGGCCTATATAAAGGGCTCTTTGCTAACCCTTGAGGGGCATCGAATTCATCCAATTCTTGTAATATATCTATCATGAGTCTAGTATTTCTCTCAAATAAAATGAGTTATGTTTGTATTAGTATGAGTAGCTAAGTGTTTTGCTAGAGCTAGGGATGAAACTTTAGTAAAATACTAGTAAAGTTCTTGGCTTGTCAATAAAGATCTTCAAATGTATAATCTTTTTATTTATTTAATGAATTATGTTAAAGGTTTTGTTATGTTGAGACTTTGATTTGTTGTAGACATATTGGCACAATGAATGCTTAGCCTTACATATCAATAATTGATTTCATAAACTCATTAAGTTAACTAAAAGAAAATCTTCATAATTCTCTAAGTACTTAACTTTTTATCTCCCGATTGAAATCACTTGATTGTTAGATTTCAATTGAGTTATCAAAGATAGCCAAGACTAACTCTAGTGTTTTACTTAAAGTAGAATCCCAAAGCTCTAGTATTTTAAACTTTATATAAACCCTTGAAATATTACCTGCTAGTTGACATCTTTTCTTCCAAACCTCCCTGTGGTTCGACACTCGGGCTTCCGAGAAATTTTATTACTTGAGACAAATCTACACTTGGGTGTACAACTTCAAGAGTTATCAGCTGATCATCCTATCCTGATTCTAATTCACCAGTCAGCTAACAGGTCTGATTGGTCCTAATACAACATGTTTTGGAACTTCCATCATAACTACAAATTTCCCAACACAGCACAAGAGCGTCGAATAAACTGGGTGCTGGAAACCCACGACAAGCGCGTTCCACTATGGCACACACGTTATCTAATATTTAGTCAAAATAATATTGTTGCTAGCATTGTCCGATTTTTTGGATGGTCTGCAATGTGTGTTATCAAGTAAAGTCTAGTTTAAATTAATGCAACTCGCATTACAATTTAAGAGTCAATAATATTAATTATACATGAATAATTAATTTGTTCAAACATGTCCTTTTAGTTGATGACATAATTAATCCATCAATTAATTCTAAGGCATTTGTCGATCGAAGAAAATTCTCGATTGACTTTAGATTTGATAAAAAAATTTCAGTATCGTGTTTCAATTTTCACATTTTTCTTCAATCAATATCAGTTTTATCAATCGGCTGCCGTCGCGCGCCGCGCCTCTCATCCACCACCTGACCATCTCTGTTCCCTCTCTCCGATCTCACGCCACCGACTCACTTTCTCCCTCAGATCTCTGATGACTAAGATGACTAATCCTCATATCAAGTCATTGAAGACTTTAAAAGGTGATCTAACTAAGATTGAAAATGAGATCGATGATATAAGCGCGGAGATTCTTATTTTGGAGGAGTCACTAGTCCGGGCCCAACGAGTGTTGGTGAGCTCCAGTAAAGTATTGAGGACCATTGGGGAATTGGAAAACTTTAATGGTACAGTTTATTATCACGAGCGCACAACTGAAAAGGCACTAATAGATTTCCGTGCACAACATCCGAATATTCAGCTTCTTATGAGGGTTGTGAGGTATGCTTGAAGAGTATTATCATATATATGATTCTAGGCTAATTCTAGGCTACAAAATGTTGTTGCTATAATTTCTGTTTTGTTGTCTTACCTTGCATCTTATTTACTTTTTCGACTGAACTGCATACTACTAATGCTAATCAACTTGATTACAAATGTCAATGCATCAACTTGATTAATGATGATTGTGGGCATGTGTTATAGAATTGTTATGGAATGTACACCACTGTTCTCCTTTCTGTTTGGCTAATTGATAAATTCTTCTTCAATCAATAGATTTTCACGTTTATTAAAAGAAAAATATTTATTGATATCATTCTCTTGACTTTGAGTTAAATCTTCAATTCTTATTTATTTTTCCTCTTTTAATCGCAAAACATATATTTTGAAGACATGGTACTGGAGAAGATATTAAAATTAAAATTAAGTAAATATATCACGCAATCATTCTGATACAAGATCTGTAGACAAATGATTCTTTTAGCACTGGTATTACACTCTTCTTCATCGTATACAACACGAGTTCCAGTATCTCGGTCTTCAACAAGGAAACGACATCGCACATGAAGTCGGGGAGTTTAACAGATGGATGATACCTATCATATTTGAATATGTCATTCTTTAGTGTTCCATTTGATTTTTAAAAGCCTAAAACATTGTTGTTGTAGGTCCCGAACGGGTTTTGTGAGGGTGGAAGTCTAGAGGGGAGGGGTGAATAGACTTCCAAAACTTTTTGTGTGGATCAGGTGTGAACTGCAGATTACCCGATCAGAGTGCTAGTGTATCGGTTTAGGCCGATGTTCAATCTTCTTGAGTGCCTTAGGGCGGATCGACGATATCTGTCGATTTAACGAATGGTCGGAAGCTTGTTTTTACCCGTGTGAAAAACCCGGTTTATCAATTCAGATTCTTAAGTCGATTTTCAACCAGATTGACTAAGGTGTCAATCGTCGGATCGATCGATTGCTTGGTGCGGTATCGAGCTTAACTTAGAATATGTATCTTTGTTTTAAACTTCGGTTGTGTGAATAGTGTAAAGCAATAAGAAAGCAAGTAAATGCACACAAGACTTTTTATAGTGGTTCAGACGAAACACGTCTTACGTCCACTCTTCCCTTAACACAGGGGAACCTTAACCGAACTTAACCTGCGGGACTTATACCCCTCATGGGATGGCCGAGATGTTTACTGAGTTGTCACTCTACAAATTTAACCTGCGGGACTTATATCCTTCAAAGGATGGCCGAGATGTTTATTGAGTTCACACTCTACAGATGTTTATCGAGTTCACACTCAACCGAACTAGAAATCAGAAAACTAGAATCCTAGTCCGAAATCTTAGGAACAAACTTAACCTAACTTGCGTTTGGGTAAAGAATGTTTGAGGGTTCCAACCGAAATCTATCCCGGTGTTTTTAGGTAGCCAAAATGCTAGTGGATAGGATTTCTTGCTAAGAACTAATGGGATGAACACTCTAAGAATAATCTTCAAATATAGTGTTCTTTGAGCGGAGATTTTCTTTGTAGCTTTTTGCTTCTTTTTTTCGGTGTCTCCGTGTTAGTTCTTTGCTAGTTGTCTCTTTTCTTCAATTGACAAACAATCCCATTTTATAGACCTCAAATCAAAGAGCCGTTAGAGAGCAATTTGAATTTCGGGCTATATTAGGTAGGTTGTAGGATATGATTGTGACGTGCTCCGATTATCGGCGTGGCCGTAGGAATCATTAGCGCCATTTTTTATCGGCGTGGCCGTAGGAATCATTGCGGCCTCTCTTATTCTCTGTCTTGTCCGCTCTTGAACTTGTTAGAGAGTCATCCGGCTTTGGTGGAGAATAGCCGGCCTTGTCTCTCGATCTTCCGCGATTCTTTGTCATCATCTTGCATTTGCCTTTCTTTCTCCTCAGAGTCTGCTCAGGTTCATCTTGTTCGTCTTCTTCAGCTAATTTCTTAGCGAGTTCAAGGCTCTTGGCCTGATCATCAGTTTTCATTCTTTTCTGAACGAACGAAGAAAAGTCTTCAATCTTGTCGACTCTGGCAGTAACCTCTGAAAGAGCACTTTTCTGTTCAGCGATCTCTTTGCTATGTTGCTCCACAGTTTCTTTCATTTCCGCAACGAGATCGGTAGATGGAGTGGTATGCAAGTCGACATCTGATGATGGTTTTGGTAGAGATGAAAAAAGTTACCAAGCGTATGCGAAGTCTGTTTTTTTTTTCTTCTCTTTATTCTCTTTTCCTTCCCCTTTTTGGTTTCATCAAGCAGGTTGGACATCATCTTGATTCGGAGCGGTTAATTAATTACCGTGAGATCTCCTCTCGAGTTCCTCGACAACAAGAGGAGTGATCCGAAAAACGGTGGCGAAGAATCTTGAGGATTGTAGAAGCGTCTGAGAGCAGTTTCGATTTCCTGTCTTGCTCTTTCTGTAGAAGCTAGAAAATGTTTCCAACCCATATCCAAGTGGTTGTTGGTTTTGTCCAAGGATGCCCAGACACTTTCCAAAAGTACGGTGCGATTGAGCATCTCTGTCATGCGAATCCGAGTTTGTCGACCGAGTTTGAGCTTCTCGAAGAAGAGGATTTACTAGTTGCATTACTTGACAAGGATGGCATTGTGCATCCCAACTGTGTGACTTCGTTCCTTGTCAACTAGTTTTTCTTGCTCATCTTTAATTCACTTCATCAGATCTGCTGTGAGCGCTGCGAATTTATCCTAGCTCCGACTCCCCAACCCATTTTCCTGTGACCAATATTCTGTGATAATTCACAACTTTCTTCAGCAAGATATACACTATCCTAGCTCACTTAATGTGTTGATTAGACAAACATTATGGAGTTTACCTGAAGATTTCTAAAATGAAGAGTTTTTCCTGATTGAATAAATGCAGAAGTGTGTTCATCTCCACGCGTGGTTGTTGGATTGTGAGGATAATACCAATCTGCTGAGTGAGTACATTCATTCATCGTAGCAAATGTAGGACGTACTTTCCGCTTTCCACTAACGACCTATAATCATTAAACAGGGTAGAGTTGTACGATGCAACTGTACACAACTTATACTTTTTAGAGAAAACAAAATAACATCTTTTAGTTAAATACATTGAAGTTGCATGGTGCACCTAGTGCATATAACGTTTTTGTCAACAAGAAAATTGAGATTGATTCAAACAAACATCATCTACGTTCATAAAAATTGTATATAAACTGAGTTTTAAATAAACAATTTTAGAGTTGTGAAAATAGTGCATGGCAATTCTAATAGGCAAGTGTAACTGAATAAGCATTCTTGTGATAGAATTGAAACAGACTAAAAAGACAAAGTTAAATCGTGATTCAAATAACTCACATTGTTAGATGATGACCTTCGTGACATTAAACTACCAACACTGTCGTTTCTAGGTGGCACAGTCGATGTTAACCGGTAATCGATTTCAGAATCGACATCGAAAATAGCCATTTTGTTTCTGGGAGGCCCACCTTTATCTCCATCATTATTTATATGCAATCTTCTGAGTATAATGATATAGGGTATAAGAGCTCATCGTAGCAGTCTGTTCAAATGCAGCCTTGATCCCATCCTGAATCTTCTGAGTATAATGATCTAGGGTATAAGAGCTCATCGTAGCAGTCTGTTCAGATGTTGAAGCCTTGCCAAGTCGGGTCTCATCTGCAGCACCCATTCTTGGTTCATCGGCATCTCCCTCATGATCTGTAGGAGGTTGAACGGTTTCCTCCCTGTTATCAGCAATACCGAACCTTTCGTGAATCAACCATCTAATATCATCACCAGATGCTAATTCAACAGCACTTTCAATCCCATCATTGTTTAGACATTTTAACTCCAAGTCTACAAAGAAATCTGATCCCAGAGTTGTCATTAGAATCAGAAATTCTTCAATGCTCTTCAGTCTGATATCCCTCCAGAACACTATCTCTTCTATCTGTTGCTGGATGCCAGGATGTTGATCCAATTCAGGGCATAGATCCAGCAGATACTCCTTGATCTGTTGCTTCATTATCCTTATGATGGTGCTTTACGGGCGAGTGAAGCAAGCACGATTCTCGGTATTGAAGGGATTATGAGAGCGGACACTTTCGCTTGTCCGGATCTCTCGGGCTCTTGTGACTTGATTGGAGATTGGGATATTTGTGGTTCAGGTTCGTTTTCAGTGTGTTGAGGGAGTTCAGTTTCCTGAACGGGTTCATTGATTGGTGGTGTGGGAGATGTTGGTGATCTGATAGGCGAGGGTGAAGGTGAGAAGGTTTTGTGGGGAGAGGATGGTGGTGATGATTTTTTTCGGAGAGGGGTGATGGTGATTTGGATGTGGGCGTTGGCGATCTTTCTCTTTGGAAGATCTTGGTGAGAGGCAAAGAATCGATGGTGATTCTTCCTCGGGTTGCTCAACTTACATCCCTCGGCAATTTCTCTCCTTCTACTGCGATCATCTGCTCTTCTCTTACTTCTCGATAGTTGGCTCGGAGCCGATCATTTGCTATCTCTTAAATGCGATCTCACTTGCATCAGATCCTTCGCTCTGCTGACTTCTTTGGGCGAGAACATGGAAGCGATTTTCGGAGGAGATGAGACTCTCTTCGACATTTCATTGAGCATCTGGTTTCTTGGCGGATCCTTCCTCTTCATCCTCTTCTGCAGAACGGCCTTTTCACGCACCCGGACGATCTTGGTTGCCTTATCTTTTCCCTTCTTTTCTCCCTTGGGTTTGGGCATATAAGGAGTTGGATCCTCATCGGATTGTCCGGTAGGGACTCATCTTTGCCCAATATGGCCTTATCTTTTGCTTGGTATATCTTTGCTCCATTCTCGTTCCATTTATAATTACGTGGCGGCTTATCGGCGGAATGATAGAATTTTGTGTATGAATGAGCACTTGGAAGATAAGCACACTTCATTGCTCTACGGGTCAATCGAACTTCCCAGTCTTTTCTCGATCTTGCTTTTGACCATACCCAACTAATCGATATCCTAAGCCTTCTTGATTAGTGCGGCCATGACAACTTATCTTGTCGGGTGATTGCATCAAGACTGTAGGTTGAACACATGATCACCTTCTGAACAATTTCAAGAAGAAGGCGATATTTTCTCTTCAGATAGGAGGCTTTGACGTTCGTCGTGTTCTTCTTATTTGCTGGTCTCAATAGCTCGGCTTCAAGAAATTCCCTTTCTCCTACAGCAGTCGTGTAGGTCTCTGGATTGATGCTTCCTCGAGTTAGGCCGAATATCCTCTGGAGATCGTCATTCGACACTCGCACTTCCAGTCCTCCAATGGAAGAAATCAGGTCAGCATCAATGTCTTCATCCCTCTGCAGATTGTATAGAAACTCCAGAGCTTCATGTGCGTGGACGATGTTCTGATGTGTAGAGCAATAACATTCAAGTCCACACGCTCGCAAGCACTCCAGAATTTCCAGCGATTCAGGGTCTGAGGTGATGGTGAAGACTACGTACTTTTCATCAATGATGTCTTTCTTCATCGATGAAAAATTGCAGAACTTTTTCCCTTGGCCTGGTCGTGAAACAAGATGTGCTATTTCTGTACGATATGCAAATTGATGTTTAGTTTGAGTAAGATATTTCAATAAATTCAGTCAAACTAGTAATTTTAGCATCAATTTAGCAAATAAGCGTTTAGATCTAATAAAAATTACAGAAATATAACATCACGATTTGTAAACCTAGGTACCAGAGAGAAAAATGAGATCATGCAATTAATTAAAACAAGAGATTACCAGAAATTGATTCGAAAGATTTAGAAATCGGAAGAGTAGAATCAATTGATCTCGAAAGTAATTCTCTGAAGATTTTTTGAAAAAATTTGATCTTTTAAGAACTTTGAGAAGACGAAGTAGTGGAAAGAGGTTTTTTTCTGAAAAGATTTGGATTTTATAGAAAACGAGGGAAAACCTTTTTGCACAACTTTCCAAAGTACTCAAGTATCCGTGTTTTGAAATCGGTGGCTGAGATTAGTCGGCCAAAAAGTATTTTGATCGCACGGTTGAGAAAAGTAGTCTTCTCGTATTTCGGACTTGTAGTTTGTAATACCACTTGAAGGTAGCTTTGTAGGTAGCTTGTGATATCACTTGTAACTTGTAAATCTGACCTCCGGGTCCTTATCAATGAAAAACTCTGTTATTCCATTGCTGTGTTGTTTCTTCTGACTTATGCGATCTGTAGCTTTAAACTTGACTTGCTTGTTGACTGTAGCTTTAATCGACTTATAAAGTAATCTTCCAATCTGATCAGTTCCCCCTTAATCTGATATATCTTGAACTGATCTGCTCCTTTGTCTGAACTTCAGATCGGCTACTTATCTGACTTTCTGATCTGCTCCTATCCGAACTTCAGATCGGCTCCTCGTCTGGTCGTCTGATCGGTTGAGATTCTAACTCAACTGATTTCACTTAACTTGGTTAGTCTTTTAACCATTGCCCCGGTTACGAGATCGGTCCTTCAACCATATCTGGTGCATTTTCTCCAAGATCCAAAAGCCCTAACTCGTTGCATAACTCTCTGAATCTGATCTCAGCTAGCGGCTTAGTTAAGATATCGACTTTTCGCTTGTCGATGGATCTTTTCCATCCCGATATTCTTCTTTTCAACGTGATCTCGATAAAATGGTGTCGACATCCACATGCTTGCATCTTGTATGTAGAAACGAGGATTACGAGTGATTACAATACTTATTAGCATCACAGAATATAGATGCGTTCTTAACCCGATGTTGTAATCCTCACCGGCCGACTTAGCGAGGCGATTTAGGAACAACAACTTCCTAGCGACCATATATTCTTCTTGGTAGTAGATGTCGCGAATGGACGCCCGCTTCTTCGAAAACCAAGAGATCGGTTTATTTCCCGGCCGACATGATCCCGAGGTTGACTTCTGTCGATTACGCAACCTCCGTGTCCGAATCGAGAATACCCACTAAGCTCTAGATTATCATCTGATGGGTAAAATAAACCAAGGTTTACAGTCCCCTTCAGATACTTGAGAATCCGCTTAACTGCTTCTAGGTGGCTTTGCATTGGATTTGCTTGAAATCAAAGCGTACACCCTCTTGCCAAAAAAGTAATGTCCAGTCTGGCGGCGGTCGGTATAGTAGTGATCCAATCGAGCTCTATATTCTTTACGATTAACTTTTCGACCATCTTCATCCGGATCCATCTTGAACCCGGTCATCATGGGAATTCGGCTTCCTTGCAATGTTGAACTCCAAACTTTGCGATGAGATTCCTTGTGTCTCCGCTGGCGATTTGAATATCCCTTCAGACTCTCTTGACTTGTAAACCCGTAGTAATTCATCGACCCATCATGGACATCTCGAACTTCCTTGCATCAATTTGTTTGAACTTCTCACATAGCTTCTTGTTGGGAGATCCAAGAAGATGATGTCGCCCACGAATCTGAACCATCGAATATCTTCTCCATCTTCTATTCTCGAATAAGGTTACATCCACTATTCCTTTAGTGAACTCAACCTATCAAGAACCGCAGAGAGTGTATCATACCAAGCTCGAGGAGCTTGTCTCAGTCCATAAAGAGCTTTCCTTAAACGGTACACTTGGTTGCCTTTTTCAAAGCCTGGAGGTTGTTCGACATAAACTTCCTCTGCTAGTACCCCATTTAAGAATGCACTCTTTACATCCATCTTATACACAGTGAACCCTCTGTGGGCAGCATATGCCAGAAACAACCGAATGGCTTCTAGGCGAGCGACTGGTGCAAAGGTCTCATCATAATCAATTCCTTCTGATTGTGAATACCCCTTAGCAACAAGTCTTGCCTTATTCCTGGTTATGACATTTTTCTCATCTCTCTTGTTCTTGAATACCCACTTCGTGCCAATTACGTCTTGATGAGTTGGTCTGTCCACCAATTTCCAAACTTGATTCCTCTCAAACTGTTCCAGCTCCTCCTGCATGGCTAGAATCCATCTTGTGTCTTGTAGAGCTTCCTCTACTGTAGTTGGTTCCTTCAAAGACAGATAACAACAGTACATGGCACTTTCACCAATTTGATGTCTAGTTTTGACTCTATCAGATGGGTCTCCGATAATCAAATCAGTTGGATGACTGGTAATCCAGTCCTTCGCTCGATTACGAAAGGCCTGTTTGGAGAACATCATCCATATCTGATAGTAGTTCATTACTAATGATTGGGAGTGGTGCGGAATTATGATCCACTTGATAAGAACATGTCTCAGCTGATGTTGGACTCATCATGTGCTGATGTATGTTCATAGGAACTTCAGGAGTTCCCCTGAACCAGATGGTTCAGTTGATACTATCTCAGCTGTAACAGCTTCTTCACTGACAGTTGTGCGTACCTTTGGGTCTGATTGACCTGTTGAATCAGCAAGATCAAGTTCTGGGATGTACACTGTTACGTGTTCAGGTTCTTTCTCCTTGATGCTTAGCTGATCCATTTTCTCGCGTGTCGTAGCGGTTGATCCGAATGCGGGCTTGTTACGGCGGCTTTCTCTTGTTCAGAAGATGTCTCATCAAAGACCACATGGGGTGTTTCTTCCACAACTAAGGTTCGTTTGTTGTAAACTCTGAAAGCCTTGCTGGATGAGGAATATCCTAAGAATATGCCCTCATCTGACTTGGCCTCAAAAGTCTTCAACTGACTTTTCCCATTGTTGTGTATGAAACACTTGCACCCAAAAAATATGGAAGTATGAAACACGAGGTTTTCGTCCTTCCACAGTTAAATAAGTGTTTTGAAGTGAGTCCTAGTCGAGAACATCCGCATTACGAGTATGGCATCTGATGTTGATTATACGCTTTCGAAATGGCTTGGTGTGGCATGTTCAAATAACATAGTCACGAGCAACTTCCTTGAGAGTTCTGTTTCTCCGTTATCTTTACTCCATTTTGTTGTGGCGTTCTTGCGGTGACGTTTCATCTTTGATACCAAACTCGATTAAAAAATCAAGAATAAAGGAATTCGGGAACTCATGCCTTTATCTCGATCTGATTTTTACCATCTTGACACCCTTCTCGTTTTGTAGCTTCTTGAGCAAATTCGGGTATCTTTGTCGTTGTCTAGTTCTTCTTGTATAAGAATACAACCCAAGTAAACTTGGAATAATCATCCACGATTACTAGAGTATATTTAAATCCACCGAGGCCGGACCGTGTAACGGTCCGAATAGATCCATATGGAGCGATTGCGATTTTTTCTCGGATGCCGGGTCGTATTCCCTTGAATGAGGCTTTAACTTATTTTTCCCTTCGACATCGGCACATGTCCGATCTTTGGAGAATATCTCTTTTTCGAAGTCCTCAACCAAAGACATCCTAGCTATCTTGTTAAGAGTCTTGAAGTTCGATGACTCAATCTTTTGTGCGAGCCAACCGCTACTTTTGGAACTCTTAACAATTAAGCATGTATTCTTTTTTGCAACCTGTTCCAATCTGCTTTTTTTAGATTGTGCGTTTCCTTGAACCGATTAGCAAGGTTTATTGAGTGACTCGATTCCTAATCGTACACTTTGTCGCCGAGAACTCAACGCCGAATCGTTGTCGCAGAATTGTGATCTTGATAGTAGATTGTGCTTTAATCCTTCGACATACGAGACTCCGCCACTTGTACATCATCATTCTCTAAGTTCGAATCCTTTGGTAAAACCAAAGTTATCATCACCGAAAGTATATCGTGGGCCTTCTTGTTCTTTGTAAGAGGTAAGGAGATGTTTGCTTCCAAATATGTGCCTTGAGCATCCACTATCGATGTACCGGATAGTTGTATACACCTCCTTTGTTGGCGATCCCAAGCGAACCTGCAATCAAATCGGGCTTTAGGTACCCCTTTGAAATTGGGTCTGGGGGTTAGTGGTGGATTTAGGGATCCACACAAACAGAGCACTTCTATGAAAAACCAGATAGATTAGAAGGTCCGATTTGTCTCCCATACAAATCAACATAATCATACGTCTCTTTATATCTTTTACGATTAGTATGATTATTCGCGTGAGCCTTGGATGACTTAGAAGACTTGGGATTTTTCTTTATATTTTATCTTCTTTTAATCCAGTGTGGCTCAGGTGCAGTAGCCCTAGATCTCTGGTTATAAGGGTAGGTACGATTGCTACCATCAAAAGATTCATATCTTTTTTGGCATAGGTGGTCTTCTTGCGGTTTACCTATAGCTTGCTTATTAGGCGGTGACCTTGATTGGGTCTCAGTTAGATTTCCTTCTTACACAGGTTGTCTCTTCGATACCAAATCTGTTGTCGAGTTGAGGGTTTCTTCCGAAAGAACCGGGTTCTTCTCATTGATTCCTCTCGGTGATGCTTTATCGATTAGGGGTCCATTTCTATTCCCTTTACGATTAGGCACCTACCTTACTTGCTCGTTGTCTTTTTCCCTTATCGATACAAGTTTAGCTTTTTAGTGTATCTTTGTCGAGAGACTCGTTTGATTACACCCTTCGAAGTGAATCAAATCGGGGCTTTTGAGGATGTAGAAGGGTTCTCATACCCAATTCCCTTCTTGTTAGTCGACGTTTGAAAATAGGTGTTCATATCTTGAACGGTTTTGATGACTTCGTGAAAACCTCTATTTTCTTCATAAACTATCCCCGTAGATTTTAGACTCTCATGTAGTCGAATAGCTCATCAAATTTAGCTTGAAGGATTTTGAAATTATCGACTTGTTTGTTTGTTGATTAACTAGTGATCTTTGATCTGCTTCTCGATCGAAGATTTAACTTTTCGAATGTTAAGTTCCTCGATTACCTTCCGGCGGTTTAAGTGATTTCGATTCGAGAGGCTTTATTTGAGCGTTTTCTTTAACAAGCGATTATTTATGATCCTTAGCTTGTCATTTTCAAATTTTCCACTATTGTATAAGTGTCTCTTGATTAGAGATCATCAAGCAATTGCTCGAGTAGAGCTGCAAGTCAATCTCTCCAACAAAAGCTAATGATAGCGGTGTGGAAATTGAAAAAGCGAAGGTTTGGAGGTTACCTCAGTTGGTCCTCCTTGGCCATCGAGTGGACTTCATCGTCATCCGAAGAATATCGATCTTCATGCTCGTGGAAGTCAATGAAGATTGCGCGATCGAAGTCTTCTACGGATGAGTAGCGAGTCCTCAGAAGGCAGATAGAATCATCAATTCCAGATGTGTCAGCGACCAGGGATTTCCTATCTCTGAGGCATTGTTCTCTTCTGTTCCATTTCTCTTCTCTTTCTCTGGGAGTCAGGTCAGGGTAGTCGGTGCTGTAGTGACCTGGTTTCTCGCAGTTGAAGCACGATCCTCGATCTACGGAACTTCCTCTGCCAGGTGAGTCACTCCGTCTGTAAGATTTGTCAGGTGACTTCCCTTTCTGATGGTAATATGAACTCCTTCTGTCAGATCGGTTAGCTCTTCTCTCATCTGTCAGATCATCTCTTTTCTTTTCTTCTCTGTGATCTCTTGATCATCGATCCGGTTCTTTCCAAATATCTCAGGTTGGCCTCCTGTTTCTTCTGTTGTCTTGATAGTCACTGTAGAATCTCCGATACTTACCAAGCTGAGTATCTATTCTTTCAAGTTTCCTGGTAAGCAGAGCGATCTGTTCTGCTTGACTCATTATGTTTCCAATAGGTTCAGTGGCCTTCGATCTGCTGCTGGTTGCTTTAAATGCAACTGATTTAGACATTGAGACTTCAGCAGGCGTCTTGTCTTCATCTACTTGTCCTCTTTTGACTAAATCGAACTTGTGAGCTTTAAGGCTTAGGAACAAGCTACTCGGCTTCATCTTTGAAATGTCTTGGCAATCCTTGATTACCGTGACTTTCATGTCCCATTTCTTGGTGAGAGATCTTAGGATCTTGTAGTTGATATCTTTGTCTGACATCTCTTTACCAAGTTCTCGTAGTTTATTTACTGACATGGTGATCCTCCCATCGAGCTCGTTGATGGTCTCGTTGGGCAAAATCTTTAGCTTTTCGAACTTCACCAGTTCAGCTTGTAGTCGGCTGTCTTTGATCTGATCATTTCCTTCGCATATCTCAGCAAGAGTATCCCACATTGCTTTCGCGGTTTTGAGATACTTTGTCTTCTCCTTTGTGACTTTATCCATCGTCTTCATGATTATATGCCTGGCGATTGTATCTAGAGTATACAACTTTCTTTCTTCTGCATCCATCAGGGCTGGGCTTTTTCGTACAAGACTTCTCGATGCAAAGTCTGGATCTCCTCCAACTGCTGGGTTGTCGTGATATATGATGATGGGTCCTCGTTCAATGACTTCCATCATTCTGCCGCTTATCGATCCTAGATGGTTGCACATATATATGGCCCAATCTGCATACTCATCAATTGAAAACTTAGGCAAATCATGGTACATGCCAGAGGTATTATCCATGCTGAGTGATTTTGAAAACGAATGAGTTTTGAAAAATAGTTTTTCAAGATCTGTTCAAATGACCACAAAGATTCTTCCTCAAGAATCGATGATACTCAAAGCCTGTGGTCTGTAGTACCACTGCTCTGATACCACTTGTAGGTCCCAAACGGGTTTTGTGAGGGTGGAAGTCTAGAGGGGAGGGGTGAAAAGACTTCCAAAACTTTTGTCTTGGATCGTGTGAACTACAGACATCCCGATCAGTGCTAGTGTATCGATTTAGATCGATGTTCAATCTTCTTGAAAGCCTAAGGGCGATCAACTTGATATCCGCTGGTTTAACTCAATGGTGCGGAAGCTTGTTTTTTACCCGTGTGAAAAACCAATTTTATCAATTGATTCTTAAGTCGGGTTTTCAACCGGGATTGACTAAGGTGTCAATCGATCGATCGATTGCTTGTGCGGTGAGCTTAACTTAGAATATGTATCTTTGCTTTAAACTCGGTTATGTGAATAGTGTAAAGCAATAAGAAAGCAAGTAAATGCACACAAAACTTTTTATAGTGGTTCGATTTAAACCCGTCTTACGTCCACTCATCCCTTAACACAGGGGAACCTTAACCGAACTTAACCTGCGGGACTTATACCCCTCATGGGATGGCCGAGATGTTTACCGAGTTCTCACTCTACAAACTTAACTCAAGGGACTTATATCCTTCAAAGGATGGCCGAGATGTTTATTGAGTTCACACTCTCTGAGATGTTTATCGAGTTCACACTAAACCTAAACAAGAAATCGTAAAACCGTAATCCCTAGTCTCGAATCTTCCCGAACAAACTTAACCTAACTTCGTTTGGGTAAAGAATGTTTGAGGGTTCCAACTGGAAATCTATCCTGGTGTTTTAGGTAGCCAAAATGCTAGTGGATAGGATTTCTTGCTAAGTGTTGGGAAATTTATAGTTTTGATGAAAGTTCCAAAAACACATGTAATAGGACCCGGTCGGACAGTTGGTCGATGTTTACATTACTGCTATAGGAGACCAGTTGATAATGATTGTATAGAACAACTGATGTAATAGATAGGTCACATATTGAGGGGGAACTCAATATGTATAGGTCAGATCTGAAGAATCGAAGAAAAACGATATCCGATGGGCGAACGTTAAACGAGCGGAAGATCGAGATCGAATCGATCTAGTCGGATAACTTCAACTGAAGTCATGAAGCTCAAACCTCGAATACTAGAAGATCGGATGACTTCGGAAGATAAGACCGAAGACCTACATCGGTAGAGTCACCAGGTTGAAGCTAAGTCAACAGCGCCCGAAGACTCTATCGAGTAGATCGATCGATTCGGTGATCGAATCACCATAAGATGAAATCGATGTTTCATCTTATCATACGCCCTGCGATCTAAACAAGAAGAATACCAACCTTAGTTGGAGGAACAACACTGCAAAGCAAGTCTTCCATCCAATAAGGAAGAAACACGTATGAACAGAGCTGATACTCGCGGGATTCGATGTTGCTCTCTCAAACGGCTATAAAATACACACTCACGCCGGCCATGCCGCTCCGGAAGCACGCCACATCAAGCCCAAGTTCACCTAAAATAGCCCGAGATTCAAATTGCTCTCCAACGGCTCTTTGATCTCAAGGTCTATAAATATGGGATCACACTTCGAGTGAAACACGGAAATGCTTGGACAAACAACATAATCAAGAAGCTCAAACTATAGTCGATTTCCTTACGAAGAACACAACAACAAGCTTATTTTATATTGTGTTCATCCCATAAGTTCTTAGCAAGAAATCTTTTCATCTAGCTTTTAGGTCGCTTGTGCGCATGAAAAGATTTCATAGTTGGAACCTCAACAATCTTACCCAAACCCCAAGTTAGGATAAGTTGTTTAGCAAGATTTCGATCTAGGGTTTCTAGTCTTGATTTACGGATCGGTTGAGTGAGAACTCTTAAAACATCTGTTGGTGTCTTGTGTTGGACTAACACACTAAACTAAGTCCAAATGTTAAGTCGGTTAAATCGGTTAAGTTGGTGCCCCTTGTGAAAGGGAAGAGTGGGCGTAGGGGAATGGTTTGTCCTAACCACTATAAATCTTATTGTGCCTTTTATTGCTTTGATTAACTGCTCTCACATCGCACAATCTTAAAGCGCATACATTCTAAGTTAAGATCAGACAGCACCAAGCTTCTGATCTGATCGGACCTGAAATTTCTATCATCTGATTAAAAAGATAAAACTTGGAATCTGATTTATACAAACTGGTTTTTCACGGGTAAAACTTAAGCTTCCGCACACATCAGTTAATCTGATAGTTACCGAACTGATCTGCCTTCTGGCGTTCAGTAAGTTGGTTATCAGACCAAACTGATTCACTCGCACTCTGATCAGGCTATCTGCTCTCACACCTGATCTGCACGAAAAGTTTTTCAGAAGTCTATTCACCCCTCCCCTCTAGACTTCTGCCCTCACTTAACCCGTTCGGGACCTACAAGTGGTATCAGAGCGGTTGGTTCTTCCGACCAATCGACTCTCGTGTCATTGTGGTCAATCGAATCCGATTTTGAAAAACCGTTTTAAAACTCATTCATTTTCCAAAATCACTTTCGGCATGGATAACACGTCCGGTATGTATCATGATCTGCCGAAGTTCTCAATTGATGAGTATGCAGATTGGGCCATATATATGTCCAACCATCTAGGCTCGATCAAGGCGTAATGATGGAAGTCATCGAGAGGACCCATCATCATTTACTACGACAATCCTGCGCAATGGAGGAGATCCGGACTTTCCCACGGAAGTCTTGTACGAAAAAAAGCCCAAACGATGGACACGAAGAAAGAAAAAATCGCATACTCTGACACCATTGCAAGACATATCATCATGAAGACAATGGATAAGGTCACCAAAGAAAAGATTAAGTATCTCAAATCTGCGAAAGCAATGTGGGATACTCCGCCGAGATCTGCGAGGAAATGAATGATAAAAGATAAAGTCTTCAAGCCGAACCGGTGGAGTTCGGAAAACCAAGATGTTTGCCTAAATCTAAACCATCAACGAACTCGATGGAAGAATTACAATGTCTATAAACAAGCGAGAACTTGGTAGAGATGTCCGATAAAGATATCAACTATAAGATCCTAAGGTCTCTCACCAAGAAGTGGGACATGAAGGTCACGGTAATCAAAGATTGCCGGGACATTTCAAAAATGAAACCAAGTAGCTTGTTCTTGAGTCTTAAAGCTCACGAGTTCGACTCGATTGAAAGAAAGAAAGAGGTCGTCCGATGAAGGCGAGGTCCCCTCACTTTGAAACCTCGACTTCAAAATCGGGCTTGCTTTCAAGGCAACCAAGAGCGTAACAAAGGCCAATGAACCCATTGAAATATATTAAGTCGGTGTATCAGACGCTTTTACTTACCAGAAGCTTGAGAAGTCGATATACAACTTGGTAAGTATCGAAGATTTTATAAGGACTATCAACATACCGAGGACGAGATAGGAGATCGCATAATAGATCTCCGAAAAGAACCAGATCCGATGATCGGAGGGATCACGAGAGATGAAAGGGAAAGAGATAGTCGATGAAGAAGGAAGAGATAACCAATCGATAGAAGAAACTCGGGACTACTATCGAAAAGGGAAATCACCGATAGGGTCATACGTGACGAGTGATTCACCGAAGGAAAGGAACGGTGGATCAAGGAGCGGGTTTAACGGTGTGGAGAAGCCAGTCATCAGAGTACGTGATCGCCTGCACTGACGCCAGAGAGAGGGAAGAAAAGAGGAACAAAAGAGAGCAACGCTTATAGAGACCAGAAGAGCCATGGTTGCCGAGCACGTCGAATTGACGATTCCTATCTCGCCCTCCGAGGACTCCGGATACTCCTCAGAGAAGACTTCACCGACAAGAAGTCTCAGCTGACTTCGGAAAACGAAGATCCGATATTCTCGTCGACGATGATGAACTCACGCCACGGGCGGGGAGGACCAAACCGAGGTAACCTCCAAACCCGCTTTCGTCGCTTCTACACTGCTATCATTAGCACACCGGGGGAGATTGACCCGCAGCCTCTACTCGAGCAATTGCTTGAAGATCTCTCCAATGCAGTAGAAACTTATGCTATTGTGGAAGCTGAGAATGATAAGCTGAGGACCATAAATAATCAACTTGCTGAAGAAAATGATCTCAGAAAAGCCTCTGAACTTAGATCACCGAAACCGCTTTCGAAGGTAACCGAGGAATTTAAAATTCTCGAAGTTAAAGCTTCGATCGAAAGAAAATCAAAAAGATCGATGGCAATTAACGACAAACAAAGTCGATGACTTCAAAATCTTGCAAGCAAAATTCGATGAGCTATTCCGAATGCATGAAAGTCTGAAATCCTCTGAGGATAATCTGCGTAAGAAAATAGATGTTTTTTCAAAATCATCTCAAACCGTTAAAGACATGAACGCCTATTTTCGAATAAAGATTGATAAGGAGGGACTTGGCTATGAGAAACCCTCCACATCCTCAAAAGCCCCGGATCGATTCATCTCGGAAAGGTGTAATCGGGGCAATTACGAAAAAAGATACACCAAAAGCTAAACTCGTATCTAATAGGGTAAGAGACCAGTTGAGCGAGTAAGGCAAGTGCCTAACCGAAAGGAAATGAAATGGACCCCAACCGGTAAAGCATCGTTAGGAATCAACGGAAGAACCCAGCTTACGAAGAGACCTCAACTCGATCAACGATCGAGAATCGAAAAAACCCAACCTACAAAAGGGAAGTCTAATCTCGAGACCTACCAAGGTCACCGCCTAATAAGCATGCTTCGGTAAACCGAAAACCATCTATGCGAAAAGGATATGAATCTTTTGATGGTAGCGATGCATTACCCCCCTATAGTCGAAATTTAGGGTCAGCGACCAACCACAATTTTGATAAAAAGAAGACAAACCTGAAAAGTTAAATCATAAGTCTTCTAAGTCATCCAGGTTCACACAAATAATCATACAAATCGAAAGCATATGAGGATAAGTATGATTATGTTGACAGTATGGGGAGACAAATCGGGCCTTCGATCGACCGATCACCATAGAAGTGCTCGCTTGTATGGATCCCCAAATCCAAAACTAACCCCTCAGACCCAATCCGAAAGGGGTACCTAAAGCCCGATCCGATTGCGAGTTCGCGCTGGTCCGCCAACAAAGGAGGTGTGCAAGCAAACTATCCGGTACATCGATAGTGGATGCTCAAGGCACATGACCGAAGCAAACATCTCCTCGGTTCCTACATAGAACGTAGAAAGGCTGCGTGTACTCTTTCGGTGATGATAACTTTGGTTATACCAAAGGGTTCGGAACCTTAGAGAATGATGATGTACAAATAACCGAGTCTCGTATGTCGAAGGGTCCAAGCACAACCTATTATCGGTTTCACAATTCTGCGACAACGGATTCAGTGTTGAGTTCTCGACCGATCAATGCACTATCAAGAATCGAAATCACTCAACAGATTTTGCTAACTCGGTTCAAGAAAAAGGGACGATCTACACAAATTGGAGCAGTTGTCCAAGAAATGCGTGCGATTGTTAAGAGTTCCAAAAAGCGATTGGCTCGCACAAAAAGAATGAGCCATCCGAACTTTAAAACTCTTAATAAGATAGCTAGGATGTCTCTAGTGGAAGGACTTCCTAATGAAGTGTTCTCAAAGGATCGGACATGTCTTTGCGTATCGGGCGGAAAACAGTCAAAGCTTCATTCAAAGGAATTTCGGACCAAAGATCCAAATAGAGTAATCTTGCAAAATGCTTCATATGGATCTATTTGGACCCGATTACACGGTCGGTCTCAACGGACGAAATACACTCTGGTAATCGTGGATGACTATTCCAAGTTTACGGGGTTATATTCTTACATAAGAAGAATGAGACGACAACCAAGATACCCGAAATTTGCTAAGAAGATTACAAAATGAGAAGGGTGTCGGCGTAGTAAAAATCGGATCGATAAAGGTACGAAATTTACAACTCTTTTATTACCGATTTTTGCTCTAAGTTTGGTATGACATGAAACATCAGTTGCGAGGACGCCACAACGTAATGGAGTAGGCGAATCGGAGAACAGAACTCTCAAAGAAGTTCGCTTTCGAACAATGTTAAATTTAACATGCGATACCAAACCGTTTCAAGGTATAATCAACACCGCATGCCATACCGCTTGAACGTATGTCTCCCACTAAGGCTCACTACAAAACACCCTATGAACTATGGAAGAGCGTAAAACCTCGTGTTTCTTTACTTCCATGTTTTTGGGTGCAAGTGTTTCATACACAATAATGGGAAAAGTCGGTTTGAAGACTTTTTGAGGCCAAGTCCGATGAGGGTATATTTCTAGGGTATTCCTCATCTAGCAAAGCTTTCGGGGTCTACAATAAACGAACCCTAGTTGTGGAAGAAACACCCCATGTAACCTTTGATGAAGCATCTTCGATCAAGAGAAATCATTTCGTAACAAGAAGTACCGATCTACCGTAACACGATATTCGTAAAATGGATCAGCTAACGATCAAGGAAAAAGAATCGAAATCAGATCAATTTACATTCCGTGATCTAGCTGATTCACCGATCAATCGAGATCCTAAGGTACGAACAACTGCGATGAAAAAGCCGATTCACCGAGATAAGAAGAATCGAACCATCCGGTTCGGGGGAACTTCGAAGTTCTCACGAGCGTGACATCGACATACGATGATTCCAACATCACCGAGACTTGTTCTTATCAAGTGGACCATAACCTGCACCACTCCCAATCACTAGTAATAAAATTTTATCGTAAACGGACGATGTTCTCAAACCGACGCCAAATCGAGCGAAGGACACGGATAACCACCATCCAACCGATCCGATAATCGAGACCCGTCGATAAAATTAAAACTAGACATCGATTAGTGAAAAGTGCCATGTATTGTTTGTTTATCCGCTTATGAAGGAACCATCTACAATAGAGGAAGCATTACAAGACGCAAACCGGATTCTAAACATGCGCAGAGAGCTGGAACAGTTCGAGAGAAATGAAGTATAGGGAACTAGTAGATGCACCGAAGTCATCAAGACGTAATTGGCACGAAATGGATCTTCAAGAACAAGAGAGATGAGAAAAATGTCATCACCAGAAATAAGGCAAGACTTGTTGCTAAGGGGTATTCACAATCAGAAGGAATTGATTACGATGAGACCTTTGCACCAGTCGCTCGCCTTGAAGCCATTCGGCTGTTTCTGGCATATGCTTCCGACAGAGGGTTCACTGTGTATCAGATGGACGTAAAGAGTGCTTTCTTAAACGGGGTACTAGCAGAGGAAGTTTATGTCTAACAACCTCCGTGCTTTGAAAAGGGCAACCAAGTGTATCGTTTAAGAAAAGCTCTTTTGGCACAAACAGTTCATGAGCCCGGTATGATACACTCTCTCGATTCTTGATCGAAGTGGGTTCACTAAAGGAATTGGGCGATGAACCTTATTCGTAATAGAAGATGGAGAAGATATTCTCGATGGTTCGATTTACGTGGATTTACATCATCTTCGGATCTCCTAACAAGAACCTATGTGAAAGATTCAGCAAACTGATGCAAGGGAAATTCGAGATGTCCATGATGGGTCAGATGAATTACTTTCTAGGTCTCCAAGTTAAACAAAGCACAGAAGGGATATTCATCCGCCAAGCAAAAGTACACTAGAATCTATTGGCTAAGTTAGGAGTTCAAAATAGTAAGGAAGCCAAAATTCCTATGATGATCGGATTCAAGATGGATCCGATGAGGCCGGGTCGAAACAAATCGGCGAATATAGGGCTCTCATTGGATCTCTATTATACCCGACCGCCAGCAACCGGATATCACTTTTGCGATAGGTGTATGTGCGGATTTCAAGCAAATCCAATGATCACCACCTAGAAGCGGCTAAGCGGATTCTTAAGTATCCAAGGGAACAATAAACCTTGGTTTATTCTACCCATCGATGATAATCTAGAGCTTAGTGGGTATTCGATTCGATTATGGAGGTTGCAAGATCGATGAAAAATCAACCTCGGGAACATGTCGGTTCTTAGGAAGTAAACCCATCTCGTGGTTTTCAAAAGAAGGCACATCGATTCTCGACATCTACAATCAGGCGAGAATATATGGTCAGCAGAAGTTCCCCAAGCTAATCGCTCGCTCACCGGCGGTGAGGATTACAACATTGTAGCTAAAAACGTACCTATATTCCGTGACGAATAATAGTCTTATTGCAATCACTGTAATCCGGTTCTACATACAAGATGCAAGCATGTGGATGTCAGACACCACTTTATAAGAGATCACGTTGAAAAGAAGAATATCAGAATGGAAAAGATTCATACTGATATACAGAAGGCTGATATTCTAACCAAGCCACTAGCTGAGATCAGATTCAGAGATTTATGCAATGAGCTAGGACTTCTAGATCTTGGAGAAATGTCACCGAAAATGTTTGATGGAATGTTCTCCAGAACTAGCTGGTTAAGAGACTAACCAGATCGAGAGAAATCAGTTGAGTTTGGTATCTTAACTGATCTCAAGAGCTGATCAGATTTTAGTTTATCAGATTTAAAGTCTATCAGTTTAAAGGAACTGATCAGATTCAAGGTTTATCAGATTAAAGGAAAATGCTCAGTTTAAAGGATTATCTGATTAAATCAATTTGGTTATAGTATTTCTTTGTGATTCGATTTAGCTGATATTCAACAAGCAAGATTCAGAGATTAAGAGCTAACAATCACATAAGAAAGCAGGAATTTACACAACGATGAAATAACAGAACTTTTCATTGATAAAAACCCGAAGGTGAGGTTACATTACGAGTTACAAGTACAAGAAGACCCGGAGGTCAGTACATAAATGTTAACCAAAATCCTACACCTATAACCCTAAACCTTCATCCAAACCCAAACCCAAACCCAAACTCATTGGTTAAGTGTTAAAGAAGGGAAGAGAGAGAGATTTTATGAAATCGACGCCTCATTTTTTTCCCACTTAACGGGTGAGGGGGGGCTTGAAAAATAATCCCATGCATGGTGATGGACTCTCCAAGTGAAGTGAGAGCGGCATTGATAGGATCTTAAGCCCGAGCCCTAAAAGGAAGTGTAGTAGGGCTCTCCGGTGTTAAATGGAGCACGTGTGCCAAAGAGTTGGTCGTCGATCTCATGGGCACATGTCTTTGCATTTTATACTGCACCAACCAAGTCGATGGTTACAGTTTCGTCATCCAGATAGACACACACAAGGTGCATACGGTTAGGAGAAGTGTCTTCTCGGTTGCAACAGATCCGCCCACAGTGGTGGTAGAGAAGCTTTGCAAAGAATCGTTATGTGAAATCGAAGATGATGAAGAAAAAAGACAATAAGGGATGCAAAGGGTTGATTTGAGAAGGTGAAACCATACAAAAGGGTGTAAAAGTGTTTGGTTTAAGTCTCAATTGAAACAAGGGTTCACCAAGATACATGATTCTTACAAAGAAGATAAGTATGGTGAATGGGTGATGTTGTGTAAAACATTGGTCCAATTTATAGAGGCCAAGCAAGGATGCAAATGCAATTTTCATTTCAAGAAGCCTATCCGAGAAATTTGCATCAAAAGGACAAATGTAGAAATCACGCCGATCGATAATTGGATAAATTTATGGTTGATTGACATATCGAAAAGATTGAGATTTAAATTTACGATGTCAAATCACGCCTACTTAGGGAATAAAGCTACTACTCAAGACTAAGTTTTGGCGGTAACACTTATCCCAAGAATCGGCTTAATCCGAAAAGAATCGGATGAGGTCAACCAAAATCGATTATTTACGAAACATGATCGATCAGAGAGATCACCGAGCTTGAAACTCCAACAAATCGGATATATCATGGTCTATGTCGAAATATCGGTTGAAGGGGAACTTCAACCGATCAAGGAGGATCAAAAGGGAAATCGACGGCATTTACTCAAGGAAAGATCGGCTAAAGCCAAGTTTCAACAAATCGATCTGTTGGAGAAGATCGGTTGAAAAGGATCGGTTGGGAAATTTCTCAAGGCTTAGGCGTAATGATTAAGATCAACAAGTGGAATCAACATTGACAAGTAATATTGACCGACACAATATCGACCAACCGGACACGCATCTCTTTTCTCTTGTTCTTTACTTATTTATCGGATCGTATCGATATTATTTGCCTTTCTGTACCCACTATCCTTGTGGCGTGTGCTCTGCAAATAATTTAATGCGGACGTGGGGTACATGTATTAACTTGCTATTTGATCGTGCTTTTAAATCCAAAAGTTTTTTTTTTTATGCGTCGTTTTCGACCTACGATCAAAACCGCTAAATCTGGAGCGTACAATCTTTTCAAAACGTTTGATCTTCAAAATCTTGTCTTATTGTTCCCTCCGCCTCTATATAAGATTCATCAAACCTTACCAGAGTTTTTCTGCTTCACAAACTTGCATTACTTTCACTTTGAAAAACTTCAAATTTTCTCTACGTTTCAAAAGCGATTTCTTAGAGTTCAAAATCTTCTCTGAAAAATTTGAATCTGTAATATCTTCATTTAAGCTTAATGATGAATCTTTCTTTTCCGATAAAAACGTTGATTTCAAAAGTTGTTTTTTAATTTATGTTTCATTGCCTTTTGTTTTCCGCGGTATGATATTGATATTGATTATGCACAAATTTAATGAGTCTATCTCACTCAGATGGCCACTCATGGACTAGGAAAGATCATGTGCAACTATGCGAATCGGCAACGAAGATCTTTGAGGATAAGTTCGTTTCGGTTTGGAACCACCGAGGATTCTCAATCCATGGAAGTGGAACAAATTACGAAGAAGGCCGATCGAAACATATTGCTCGCTCAATCGCAACCCAAAGGATGCAAGATGAAGCACTCACAATTCTTGCGGAATTTGAGTGTGGATACTGAAAAAAAACCGAGACGAACCGATGTCGTCAAAATCGGAGAGAAGAAATCGATCGACAAATGCGCACATCACTGGGTCTGCTCACTTACTAAAAGGCGAATCTCACCTCGCACACACTACAGGAGAATGAGGACGAAGAAATCGGAGAGGAGCTCTTAAGAGAGGCGGACAAACATCGAAAAGCCGATTCATCGGGCCAATGCTCAAAAGAAAGTCTACAGATGTTGTTTGACATTCTCGCAAGAACGATCATGGGAATCTCATTTAGCCCGGATGCTCTCACATCACCAAAATGTACAAAGATGGCGGCAATAATTGATGGGGCTCGAGAACATCAATCGCGGCTTCCTCGAAAGCCATCTTGCTCCAAGAACACGAAAAATTTGGAGTCAATGAATCCAGTGTGTGTCTTCTACGAAAAAGAGAGTCGGCAATCTCAACAAGGTTGCGATTATATTGAAGGACAAACTGTCAATACCGAATGGAATCGAATGGATCAAGTCCTACAATGCCTTCCTCTCATCAACTTCAGTTATATGGGCCACCAGACGATGACAAGGAGCCCCACTCCAACAAAAATCAAGAAAGGAAAAAAAAGCCGCCTCATCCACACCAAATCCCACGTAAAAGAAACGAAAACGGGTGAAGGCCTGTGGAGAAGAGGCCAAAGAAAGCAAAGCAAGTACCATGACTCTAGCACTAGAAGATGAGTCGGAGAAGAAAGAAGAGCGCCCGCAATGCATTGCGCAAAAAGAACAGAATCGACAGCAAAGCTTCTCAACCCGAGGGCTCGCCAGAACGATCCGAGGTAGAAGCACAAACCGTTAAATCTCCTTCTCCTCAACCTCAAGTTTATTCACCGCTCGGACTCAAGGTCAGCTGAAAGCATGTCTCTCCCGCTAGTTCACCGCTTCATGAACTCCGAACCGATATAACCGCCACTACAAAGCAGAACCCATCGCGAGTCGAACCAATCGCATAACTTCCGCCGACTCAAGCACAACCGTAAGCTTCCACATCTCATCCATCCAAATGCGGGCCGGATAATTCCTCAGATCCAGATCAACAAAGACCATCACCGGAAAAATGGTCGGACTAAGAATTGAACGAGATTGATGAGACGATCCACAAATCGTCGCCCATCCCGCTATCCAGAGAAAGAAGTCATGGAGATCCTCACCGGAGAGATCTCAGATAAAAAAGCTTCTCGGATCTTATTTTACTTGTTGAACAGGATGGGTGGTGCGGATGAGTTCGCAGATTTTGACTTCGATATGAGGAAGTCCGCCAAGTGGGATCACCAAATGAGCTCATATCCGATAAATCTGGAAAGCTCGATCCACGGGAAGTTGGAATTGCTTGAAGAAAAAGCCGAGATCGCTCAAGAAGCTCGAAAACAGACGCCTTTAAATGGAGAATGCGGAGTGAGTCATTGAAAGTGGAACCGTGTCTGCGGTTCACGACCAACCACCGAGAGGCACAAACAACCGAACCCGATCAAGTGATGGATCCATTCCGACATCTCAAATCACCACCGATCAACTTCGGAGATCAAATCTTGTCTCAAAGATCTCCTGAAAAGAAGAGATTGAGGAGTGCTAACTCGATCGAGACAAATTAGTCTCAAACAAATCGAAGCAATCGGAGATCGGTTCTCCCCAATCCATGACCACCATGTCTCGAGCTTACAAAAATCGATTGATGACAAGTTTTGGCTGTGGATCAAAATCAATCTTCTTTTAGAACGCCACCGAAAAAAAGGCTCGAGTTATCGAGAAGAGAAATTTGACAAAATGATTTGGACACTCTTCTTTACAATGGAAATCGCCAAGACAGAGCCGACATAACCGTCGTAATCTAATGACTCAAACTTCTGTTTTATACGCTAATGATCTGAATCGGGCATTATCATCAACTTTTGGGTCTCGACTTCCCACCTCAATGCGCTTTTTGATCAAACCAAAAGGGAAGGATCTGAGAAAACCAACCGACACATCAAAGATAAGGCCCATGGACAAAGCTCAATTGCAAAGAAAGGTGCTTTGGTCTTTGGGACATCAAAATCGGACCCGCTTACTCGAGACGGAAAAAACCACGGAAAGACAAATCGTAGTCGATACAGGCTGATAAGAGCTAGCCGTAAGATTGTCCAAAAGAGGATGACCAAGAAGAAAGCAAAAACGCAAAAATCGCAAAGGGTTGAAACAGAAGTTCAAATCAAGGGCTAAGAAAGGATTATTGGAAAATCGCACTGTAACCTCGATTTATGACCAAAAGAGTCGACGAGATCATACCAAAAACTTGCCACACGCTAAGAGGTTTGAGGAATGGAATAAGATCAGTGAATGGCTTCTAGATGCCTTTGTCCTTGATCTTGTTCCAAAGAAGAATCACCGGATGATGAGTTCCTCAACCGGTTCTGTAATAAATATCCGATTTCTTTACGAGTATCCGGAAAATGAGGCCAAGCTTATAAATGTAAAGATATCTACTTGAAGAGTATCATTAATAATATACTCGAAGAAGGCGATGGCTCATTTGACAGATGGCATTTGAGAGATTCTACTTTGACATCTTGAGCAAATCGCATATAACCCGATCAAGTCTCGCATAAAGCGATGTCAAATGGAAACTCTATCGATTTTCAACGTTCCACAAGACCAAAGAGAAATGCCGAAGGATACAAGCCCAAGGAGAAGAATCGAGGAAGTCGCCCGGGGATCACCTTTTTAAATTCAAAACTTTTTCGATGTAACATGTAATCAACATATCGAATGAAAAGTTTATTTTTTCGATCCCAAGACAAAATCTCTTTGTCTTCCGATTACTTTGCTCTTTAACCGTTCTATACTTATCAATCGTTTGGTTTTCTCGAGGTGTTTTGGTTTCATCAAAAAAAGGAAATTGTTGGGAAATTTATAGTTTTGATGAAAGTTCCAAAACACATGTAATAGGACCCGATCGACTGTTAATGATGATGATGTTTACATTATTTGCTATAGGAGACCGGTTGATAATGATTGTATAGAACAACCGATGTAATAGATAGGTCACATATTGAGGGAACTCAATATGTATAGGTCGAATCTGAAGAATCGGAAGAAAGCCGATATCAAACCCGGGCCCGAGCGTTAAACCCGAGCGGAAGATCGATCGAACCGATCTAGTCGGATAACTTCATTAAGTCATGAAGCTCAAACCTCGAATACTAGAAGATCGATGACTTCGAGAAGATAAGACCGGAAGACCTACATCGGTGAGTCACCAGTTGAAGTCAAGTCGCCGAAGACTCTATCGGTAGATCGATTCATTTGATCGATCATTCGTCTCATAAGATGAAATCGATGTTTCATCTTATCATCGTCTGCGATCTAAACAAGAAGAATACCAACCTTAGTTGGAGGAACAACACCGCAAAGCAAGTCTTCCATCCAATAAGGAAGAAACACGTATGAACAGAGCCGACATCATGGATTCGATGTTGCTCTCTCAAACGGCTATAAAAATACACACTCACGCTTTTTCGCCATGCTGCCTCAAGACGCGTCATCAAGCACTGCAAAGTCTACCTAAAATAGCCCGAGATTCAAATTGCTCTCCAACGGCTCTTTTGATCTCAAGGTCTATAAATATGGGATCACACTTGAGTGAAACACGGAAATGCTTGGACAAACAACATAATCAAGAAGCTCAAACTATAGTCGATTCATACGAAGAACACAACAACAAGCTTATTTTATATTGTGTTCATCCCATAAGTTCTTAGCAAGAAATCTTTTCATCTAGCTTTTAGGTCGCTTGGTGCAAAGGAAAGATTTCATAGTTGGAACCTCAACAATCTTACCCAAACCCCCAAGTTAGGATAAGTTGTTTAGCAAGATTCGATCTAGGGTTTCTAATCTTGATTTACGGGATCGGTTGAGTGAGAACTCTTAAAACATCCGTTGGTGTCTTGTGTTGGACTAACACACTAAACTAAGTCCAATCGGTTAAGTCGGTTAAGTCGGTTAAGTTGGTGCCCTTGTGAAAGGGAAGAGTGGATTTAGGGACCGGTTTGTCCGAACCACTATAAATCTTGTGTGCCTTTATTGCTTTGATTAATCGCTCTCACATCGCACAATCTTAAAGCGCATACATTCTAAGTTAAGATCGAGATAGCACCAAGCTTCGATCTGGACGGACTGAATTTTACGTCATCGATTAAAAAGATAAAACTTGGAATCTGATTTATACAAACTGGTTTTTCACACGGGTAAAACTTAAGCTTCCGCACACATCGATTAATCTGATAGTTACCAATCGCTTTAAAAGCGTTCAATAAGTTGGTTATCGAACCAAATCGATTCACTTCGCACTCTGATCGGGCTATCCGCTCTCACACGATACAAGACGAAAAGTTTTTCAGAAGTCTATTCACCCCTCCCCTCTAGACTTCTGCCCTCACTTAACCCGTTCGGGACCTACACTAAGAACTAATGGGATGAACACTCTAAGAATAATCTTCAAATATAGTGTTCTTTGAGCGGAGATTTTGCTGTAGCTTTTGCTTCTTTTGCGGTGTCTCCGTGTTCGTTCTTTGCTAGTTGTCTCTTTTCTTCAATTGACAAACAATCCCATTTTATAGACCTCGAAATCAAAGAGCCGTTGGAGAGCAATTTGAATTTTGGGCTATATTAGGTAGGTTGTAGGATATGATTGTGACGTTCTCCGATTATCGGCGTGGCCGTAGGCATCATTAGCGTTGTTTTTATCCGCAATGTCGTATCCCGCATTGTTAGCTCTTTTTGTGCATGTGTCGCTTTCTCCTTGGCTTTGCGAGGTGGCATTTCAGAAATTTGTCCGTTAGGCGATTGATATTCCTTTTTGTAGAAGATTAAGTCTTATGTCGGTGTATCTTTTAGATTGTTACAGTGTGGTGACTTGATCGAATGGCGATCGATCTACCTTGTTGAGTCTTCAGATGCACATTGTCTTAGCTCAATATGCAGACTCTGCTGATATAGGTCTTCAGGTCTTTTGATCTTCAGGTGTCTCTGAGCCTCAGTGTATTCAGTCATACTGAGTCTTCAGGTTTGTTACTGAGTCTTCAGGTTTATCTGAGTCTTGAGTTCATCTCGAGTCTTGACTATCTCTGAGTCTTCGGTTCATCCCCGAGTCTTGATGTCTTCTTGTCTTCACGATCTTGACTTCTTGTCTTCCGATTTGTGCTTAGTCTTGATCATCCGACCTTATCTGGGTAATCCGATACTTGACTGACCTATACATATTGAGTTCCCCTCAATATGTGACATATCTTTACATCGACTATCTATACATTTTAGCCGTCATCTTAATCTGATTCTAAGTCATCGATCCAATTTAGTCCGAATCGGTCCTATTACAACCTGTTTTGGAACTTCCATCAAAACTAAATTACAGATTTCCCAACAGTTGTTCCTATGATGATATTCTCTGGGATCACAACAATGTCCCATGCATTCTTGTGTTGGCTTCTCATATTTAAGATCAAGCTTGGTAGCAAACGAGCTACGCTAGGAAACTCAGCGCCTTACTGGACTAGCATAATTTTATTAGAGTTGTATATTAAGTTCTCCTCAATCTGCTTGAAGACTTTCATGGGCTTTCGTGAGAAGCCTTCACTGATATACTCAGGTTTCTAAGGCTTGGAGTTCCTTCTGTTTTGATGATATGGTTTGTTATCATCTTCCTTCACAATTTGTATATAGTTAAAATTTTGGAAAACAGTTTTTCTTGCTTATTTTAATTCCCTAAAATTGAGTTAATTTCTATTAATTATGATGTGTAGCTTGGAGTTTTGGTCATTCAACGTTGTTGTTCTTTTACTCGGTCTTCTCCCAAACCCGAAACTAGAGACGTCAACATTGTTGATAAGGTTGTATATCAATAATATAACCTTTTGAAATTTAACAAAACCAAGTAATTTTCCATGTTGAAAATTTATTGCTTCTTTCCCACAGCCTTAATATTTACTCGATAGATTATACGATCTCAGTTGGCCTATGTGGAGTAGTGAGGTGATTATAGTTGTTTATATTCTCATAATATGAATATATCATGCAATCATTCTGATACAAGATTTGTATACAATTGACTTTTTATTCCTGTTCTTATATAATAAACACTTCAGCACAAGAGTGTCGAATAAACTTGGTGCTTGAAACCCACGACAAGCATGTTCCACTATATTTGTGGCTGTAATAATTTCCAAAGCAGTGGGTTTGATTGTCGTAACCACAACATAATTTGGTTCGACACATTTGAGGAAAGCTTTATAACAATGAAACACACGTTATCTAATATTTAGCCAAAATAATATTGTTGCTAGCATTGTCCGAATTTTTGGATGGTTTGCAGTGTGTGTTATCAAGTAAAGACTAGTTTAAATTAATGTAACTTGCATTACAATTTAAGAGTCAATAATATTAATTATATATGAATAATCAATTTGTTCAATCGTGTCTTTTCCAGTTGATAACATAGTTAATTCATCATTTAGTTCTAAGGCATTTGTTGATCGAAGAAAATTCTCGACTGACTTCATCTTTGACAAACAAATTTCAGTATCATATTTCAATTTTTCACATTTTTCTTCAATCAATAAATTTTCACCTTTATTGTTTTTCTCTATGACTACTTGTTTATTAAAAGTAAAATATTTTATATCATTCTCTTAACTTTGAGTTAAATCTTCAATTCTTATTTATTTTTTCTCTTTTAATCGCAAAACATATATTTTGAAGACATGGTACTGGAGAAAATATTTAAATTAAAATTAAATAAATATATCACGCAATCATTATAATACAAGATTTGTAGACAATTGACTTTTTATTTTTGTTCATATATAATAAACACTTCAACACAAGAGTGTCGAATAAACTTGGTGCTGGAGACCCACACAAGCGCGTTCCACTGTATTTGTGGCTGTAATAATTTCCACGTAATGGGTTTGATCGTCGCAACCACAACATATTTTGGTTCGACACATTTGAGGAAAGCTTTACAACAATGACATACACATTATCTAATATTTAGCCAAAATAATACTGTTGCTAGCATTATCCGACTTTTTGGATGGTTTGCAGTGTGTGTTATCAAGTAAAGACTAATTTAAATTAATGCAACTCGCATTACAATTTAAGAGTCAATAATATTAATTATATATGAATAATCAATTTGTTCAAACATATCTTTTTCAATTGATAACATAGTTAATCCATAAATTAATTCTAAGGCATTTGATCGAAGAAAATTCTCGACTGACTTCAGCTTTGACAAACAAAATTCAGTATCGTGTTCCAATTTTTCACATTTTTTTATTCAATCAATAGATTTTAACCTTTATTGTTTTTCTCTATGACTACTTGTTTATTAAAAGTAAAATATTTATTGATATCATTCTCTTGACTTTGAGTTAAATCTTCAATTCTTATTTATTGTTTCTCTTTTAATCGCAAAACATATATGTTGAAGACATGGTACTGGAGAAAATATTAAAATTAAAATTAAATAAATATATCACGCAATCATTCTGATACAAGATTTGTAGGCAATTGACTTTTTATTTTTGTTCATATATAATAAACACTTCAACACAAAAGTGTCGAATAAACTTGGTGCTGGAGACCCACACAAGCGCGTTCCACTGTATTTGTGGTTGTAATAATTTCCACCGCAGTGGGTTTGATCGTCGCAACCACAACATATTTTGGTTCGATACATTTGAGGAAAGCTTTACAACAATGATACAAACATTATCTAATATTTAGCCAAAATAATATTGCTGCTAGCATTATCCCGAGCTTGTTAGATGGTCTGCGAGCATGTGTTATCAAGTAAAGACTAGTTTAAATTAATGCAACTCGCATTACAATTTAAGAGTCAATAATATTAATTATATATGAATAATAAATTTGTTCAAACATGTCCTTTTCAGTTGATAACATAGTTAATACATCAATTAATTTCTAAGGCATTTGATGATCGAAGAAAATTCTCAACTGACTTCCGCTTTGACATACAAATTTAAGTATCGTGTTCCAATTTTTCACATTTTTCTTCTATCCGTAGATTTTCTCCTTTATTGTTTTTCTCTATGACTACTTGTTTATTAAAAGTAAAATCTTTATTGATGTCATTCTCTTGACTTTGAGTTAAATCTTCTATTCTTATTTGTTTTTCCTCTTTTAATTGCAAAACATATATTTTGAAGACAAGGTACTGGAGAAAATATTAAAATTAAAATTAAATTAATTAAATAAATCATAAATTATTGTTGACCAGTAAAAAAATTTACGAGTTTACATTTTAATTTCATCTCATTATCAATGAAAAAATTTTGTTATGTAAGAAATTTTAATATATTGTTGTCGTGGCGACTAGGTTATTTTCCAGGATATAACTTAAAATATTTAGAACTTAAATATGAGCGTAAGCCACAGACAAAGTTCGATGCATGGACCTCCATTAAAAAGAAAAAAAAAACCTTTGCCCGTCTGGGACATCACACCTGTTGAGAAAATTTTGGGAATTTAAATATATGACATATATATGACACGTATATGAATATAGCCCCTAAAATTTCTGAAAATTTTCAGTTTGAGTCGGTGACTCGATCTTAACGAGGTTTTTGGACCCAATAATACGTCTGAATTATATGGCAAGGAATTGTCCTACTTTTACAACTAAAGTTAGTGGGCAAGATTTTTCAAGATATATTCCAAAATTTGGCAAGATTCCCAAGGAAGATCAAAATTATCATATCTTTACTGTTTTTATTTATTGTATATGCTAGATTTCATTTTTGTCCTTTAATTTTCATTCAAGTATATTGCGTATAGATTTAGGATGAGATTTAGTCTTTTTTGGAGCAGATTTGGTCCTGTTTTTTGTCCTATAAGCATGTGGAAGATTTTTCTTTGTTTTTAATCAGGAAAATAATAAAAAACCTCTTGACAACTTTCTCAAAAACCTAAATGTTTTTTTATGGCCTGATTTGGGGCAACAATTATTATCGTTCTTTGCGATTATTTGTGTTTTTATGATCGGTTCTCATCGGACTCATTCGACTCAAGAGCCAAACCGGACACAGTCGTTGACTTATTGCTCAATTTATTTAATTTACATGCATTATTTATATAAAATTTGTTAATTACATTTGAAATGAGAAAAATAATAGTTTGTTATTTTTATAGGTAAAATGATTTTTTTATAAGTAAAACATGAGTTTATTATTTATTGGAATTAATTGAATGAGTGAGTCGAGAAATGAGTTAAAGATCAAGAGAAAAACAAACCAAATACAAGAGAATAGGAATCCCAAAAAAATTAATTTCAACAAATTAGAGGCTAGCCATATTTCAGCATTAATTTATTAGGGAACTATATACAATTAATTATACATCTCTAAATAAGTTCGAACTTTTAAATAAAATGAAATTCTTTCATGATATCAAATCTTTTAAGCTCACGTCCATGTCGTTGGTACAAATATCGTTGATAGCAACTATATTCATATTAAATTATATATTTGTTGGACCTCCTCAGTCCTCCCAATGATGGAGCTAATTGCCTAGAGGATAATTCAACCCGCAAGTGAGGAAGAGTATTAGGAAATCTCTTTATCTACTAAAGATGAATCACCCCCTATTCACCATAAGCTCTTATTTTGAAATACTCTCATTCTATTCATTTGAGTTATTTATGGTATTATACCTCATTTATGTGTTCAAAAAATATAATTTAAGTTATAAATAAGTTTAAATATAATGTATTTTTCATAGTATCGATACAATATTTTAATCACCAGTTCAACAGGCTATATAATTGGAAACAAAACGAGCTATAATATTAATTTTTTTTACAATAATTGAACTGAACTAATGAAACTAAATAAAAATTTAAAATAATGCAATTTTTTTTCAACCTGCGTAATACGCGGGGTTTAATTCTAGTTATATATATATATATATAAATAATTAATTTCACACTTTCGGACCTTTTGGATGTAATTCTTTCATAATCTAGTCACAAAACTAAATATTAAGACGGTCCATTTCGCGGGCTATTTAGTTCAATGAAAAGCATGGGGCCGGACAGCACTAGAATACATTAATTGAGCGACGAAATTGAAGAAAAGCATGCAGTTGTGGCGTAATTGCACACGGTCACCCTGTTGGGAAATTTATAGTTTTGATGAAAGTTTCAGAAACACATGTAATAGGACCAGACCAATGACACATTAGGCGATGATGTTTATATTACCGCTATAGAATACCGGTTGATAATTATCAGATAGAACAAATCGATGTAATAGATAGGTCACATATTGAGGGGGAACCTCAATATGTATAGGTCGATCTCAAGATTCAAGAATAAATTATATCCGAGGGCGAATGCAAGAGAAGAACAAGATCGACGATCCGATCAAGTCGATATCTCAAATTTGAAGTCATGAAGCTCAAACTCGTAATACTTGAAGATCGGACTGAAGACCTACATCAGCCGAGTCCGGCTGGTTGAAGCTAAGTCAACCGGCAAATCAGAAGACTCCATCGTAGACCGATCGGTTTTGGTGATCAAGTCAAGCTCACCAGTGAAAACGATGTTTCACCTAATCATCGTCGATGATCCGAACAAGAAGAATGTCAACCTTAGTTGGAAGAACAACACCGAAAAGTCGTCATTATCCAATAAGAACGGAGACACGATGATCGGAGCCAAGAATTCTGATTTGGTGTTGCTCTCTAACGGCTATAAAATACAAATTCACGCTTTTTTTAATGCCGTTCTCAAGACGCCACATCAATCCCTAAAGTCTACCAAATATAGCCTGAAATTCGAATTGCTCTCCAACGGCTCTTTGATTTCAAGGTCTATAAATATGGGATTACACTTCAAAGTGAAAAAACGGAAACACTGAACAATCAAGAAGCTCAAGCAATTTTTCAGAACCACTATAAATCCAGTTGGTTAAGTTGGTGCCCCTTGTGATAGGGAAGAGTGGACGTAGGACTGGTTTGTCCGAACCACTATAAATCTTGTGTGCCTTTTTTGCTTTGATTAACTGTTTACACAATCGCACACAACTTTTAACGCAGCATACATATTCTGAAGTTAAGACCAGCTAGCATCAAGCTTCCGATCGTCGACGACACTTTAGTCAAATCGATGAAAAGATCGACTTTGGAACTGATTTATAAAACTGATTTTTCACACGGGTTTAACGTAGCTTCCGCACACATCAGTTAAACTGATAGTTACCGAACTGATCTGCCTTCAGGCGATTAGTAAGTTGGTTATCACTCTAAATCGATTCACTTCAGACTCGATCAAAGTTAATCCGCCATCACACTGACTGCGCACAAAAGTTTTCAAGTCTATTCACCCTCCCTCTAGACTTACGCCCTCACAAAACTCCGTTCGGGACCTACAAGTGGTATCGAGGCGGTTGGTTCTCTGGACCAATCGACTTTGTGTATCATCGATTCTTGAGGAAGAATCTTTGTGGTCAACTGAACAGATCTTGAAAAACCTTCTTAAAACTCATTCATTTTCCAAAATCACTCAGCATGGATAACACCTCGGGGAATGTATCATGATCTGCCAAGTTCTCAATCGATGAGTATGCAGATTGGGCCATATATATGTCCAACCATCTAGGCTCGATAAGCGGCAGAATGATGGAAGTCATCGAAAGAGGACCCATCATCATTTATCACGACAACCCTGCAGTTGGAGGAGATCCAGACTTTGCCTCGGGAAGTCTTGTGCGAAAGAGCCCATCCTTGATGGATGCAGAGGAAAGAAAGTTGCACACTCTAGATACTATCGCAAGGCATATTATCATGAAAACAATGGATAAGGTCACCAAGGAAAAGATTAAATATCTCAAAATCAAAAGCAATGTGGGATACTTTTATTTGAAATATCGAGGGAAATGACCAGATAAAAGACCGCCTACAAAGCGGAACCGGTGAAGTTTGAAAAAGCAAGATGTTTGCCACGAAACCATCAACGAACTTCGATGGAAGGATTACAATGTCAATAAACAAGCTTTGAGAACTTGGTAGAGATGTCGATAAAGATATCAACTACAAAATTCTAAGGTCTCTTTACCAAGAAATGGGACATGAAGGTCACCGGTAATCAAGGATTGCGAAGACATTTCAAAAATGAAGCCAAGTAGCTTGTTCTTGAGCCTTAAAGCTCACGAGTTCGATTTAATTGAAAGAGGACAAGGCGATGAAGATGAGGTGCCTCTTTGAAGCTTCAACTTCAAAATCGATTGCTTTTAAGGCAACCAAAGAAGAATCAAAGACCAATGAACCCATTGGGAACATCATAAGTCGAGGCGTAATCGTACGGCTACGCTACTGTTTGCGAGCTAGAAAAATCAATATTCAACTTGGTAAGTATCAAAGATTCTATAAAGATTATCAACATAGCCGAGGAAGAGATAGGAGATCAGCCAACGGATCTCCGTGAAAAGAACCGAATATGGTCCGATGATCGGAGAGATCACAGAGATGAAAGGAAAAGAGATAATCTAAATGATGAGAGAAGAGATATCCAATCGGGCGAGAAGAAGCTCAGACATTATCGAAGTGGAAATCACCGATAGATCATACGACGGAGTGATTCACCCGGAAGAAAAGGTCAAGTGGATCAAGGAGCGTGTTTAACCGTGAGAAGTTGTGTCACTATAAATAAGCAGATTTCCTGCACTGACGCCAAGAGAAAGGGAAGAAAAGAGGAATGTAAGAGAGCAACTGTGACAGTGACGAAAAGCCATGGTTGTCGACACGGAATTGACGATTAAATGATTCGCCCTCTCGAGGATTCTCGGATACTCCCTCAGAAGATTTCCTTTTGACAAGATCTTTGTTGACTTCTATGAGAATGAAGATCCGATATTCTCTTCGATGATGATGAGATCTGTCGATGGCTAAGGAGGACCAATCTGAGGTAACCTCTAAACTGCTTTGTTTGCTTTACACCGCTATCATTAGCACACACTGCCGGGAGATTGACCAAGTACTCTACTCGAAAGCAATTGCTGAGGATCTCTCCAATGCAATGACACTTATGCTATAGTGGAAGTTTGAAAATGACACAAGCGAGAATCAAATAATCAACAATAAAGAGAATGATCTCGATAAAGCCTCTGAACTTAAATCTGCATTAAATTTCGGTAGGCAAATCAAGAATTTAACATTCGAAAAGTTAAAGCTTTCGATCGGGAGAAGCAGAATCAAAGATCACCAAGGCTATTAAACAAAGAAACAAAGTGATGACTTCAAGATTCTTCAAGCAAATTTGATGAGCTATTCCTGCATGAAAGTCTAAAATCATCCGAGGATAATCTACGTAAGAAAATAGAGGTTTTTAAAAATCATCTAAAATCGTTTCAAGATATGAACACCTATTTTTGAACAACGATTAACAAGAAGGACTTGGGTATGAGAAACCTTCCACATCCTCAAAAAGCCCTGATTCATCTCAAAAATGTAATCGACGAGTTTAGACAAAGATACACCAAAAGCCAAACATGTATCTAATAAGGGAAAAAAACCCGGTTGAAAGGTGTTAGGCGGGTGCCAACCGTAGGAAAAGCGAAATGGACCCCCAACCGGTAAAGCATCGACCAAGGAATCAACGGAAGAAACCGGTTCTTACGAAGAGACCTCAACTTGATCAACAGATCGAATCGAAAAAAACAACACAGTAAAAAGGAAGTCTAACTGAGACCCAATCAAGGTCATTTGCCTAATAAGCATGCTTGTAAACCGCAAAAAACACCTATGCCAAAAAAGATATGAATCTTTTGATGGTAGCGGTCGTACCTACCCCTATAATCTGGGGGTAGGTCACGAACCACCTTTGGATAAAAAGAAGACAAACGGTAAAAGATAAATCCCAATTCTTCTAAGTCATCCAAGGTTCACACTAATAATCATACAAATCGAAAGCATATAAAGAGCGCGATGATTATGTTGATAGGTATGGGGAGACAAATCGGCCTTCGATCTAACCGATCTCAATAGAAGTGCTCTGTTTGTATGGATCCCCAAAACTAAACCTAACCCCAGGGACCCGATCGAAAAGGGGTACCTAAAGCTTTGATTTGGTGCGGGATCACGTGGAATCCGGCAACAAAGGAGGTGTGCAAGCAACTATCCGGTACATCGATAGTGGATGCTCAAGGCACATATTTGAAGTAAACATCTCCTCGACTCTTACATAGAAACGAAAGGCCAGCGTGTACTCTTTGGTGATGATAACTTTGGTTATACCAAAGGATTCGAACCTTAGAGAATGATGATGTACAAATAACGGAGACTTCGTATGTCGAGAAGGTCCAAGCACAACCTATTATCGGTTTCACAATTCTGCGACAATGGATTCATGTTGAGTTCTCGTCGATCAATGCACTATCAAGAATCGAGCCACTCAACGGACTTTTGCTAATCGGTTCAAGAAAGGGACGATCTACCTAATGATTGGAACAGTTGCCCAAGAAATGCATGCTGATTGTTAAGAGTTCCAAAAGTAGTAGTTGGCTCGCACAAAAGAATGAGCCATCCGAACTTTAAAACTCTTAATAAGATAACAAGGATGTCTCTAGTGGAAGGACTTCCGAATGAAGTATTTTCAAAGGATCGGACATGTCTTTGCATGTCGGAAGGAAAAAGTCAAAGCTTCATTCAAAGGAATTCTGGACCGGCATCCAAAGAGAATCACTGCCGATTGTTTCATATGGATCTATTCGGACCCGATTACGGTCGATCTCGGTGAATGTAAATATACTCTGTAATCGTGGATGACTATTCCAAGTTTACGGGTTATATTCTTACATAAGAAGAATGGAGCGACAACGAAGATGCAGAAATTGCTAAAAAGATTACAAAATGAGAAGGGTGTCGATTGTAGTAAAATCGGATCGGATAAAGGTGCGTAATTCCTAACACTTTTATTAATGATTTTTGCTCTAAGTTTGGTATCTGACATGAGACATCACCGCAAGGACGCCACAATGACAGAATGGAGTAGCGAGCGGAGGAACATAACTCTCAAAGAAGTCGCCGACGACGATGTTAGTTGAACATGCAATACCAAGCCGTTTAAGCGTATAATCAACACTTTGCATGCCATACTCGTAATGGATGTCTTACGACTAAAGCTCACTACAAAACACCCTATGAACTGTGGAAGCGGGCGAAAAACCTCGTGTGTCTTTACTTCCATGTTTTTGGGTGTAAGTGTTCATACACAACAATGGGAAGAGTCGGGTTGAAGACTTTTGAGGCCAAGTCGGATGAGGTATATTCTTAGGATATTCCTCATCTAGCAAGGCTTTCGGTATACAAATGCATTTAACCCTAGTTGTGGAAGAAACACCCCATGTAGTCTTTGATGAAGCATCTTTGAACAAGAGAAATCATTTCGAGAAGAAGATGTACACGATCAACCAAGACCACGATGCTCGAGGTCGATCAACTAACGATCAAGGAAAAAGGATCGAAATTGTAATATACATTCCAGATCTAGTGATTCACGGATCATTCGGATCCTAAGGTATTTAAAAACTATCGGTGAAGGTTCGATGGTGAGAGCAGTATCAAATCGAACCATCCGGTTCGAGGGAACACTGAGGTTCCCACGAGCAGAACATCGACACATGATGGGTCAACATCACCGAGACATGTTCTTATCAAGTGGATCATAATTACCACCACTCGATCGCTAGTAATGAACCTTTATCGAAATGGATGATGTTCTCCAAAACCGACGCCGTCGTAGCGAAGGACACGGATAACCGGTCATCCAACTGATCGATCATCGAGACCCATCCGATAAAGTTAAAACTAGACATCGATTAATGAAAGTGCCGTATATTCTTTGTTATTGTCTATGAAGGAACCTACAACAATAGAGAAGCTCTACAAGACTTAAGTCGGATTCTAGCCATGCAAGAGGAAAGCCGAAAATGTTTTCGAGAGAAATCAAGTTTGGGAACCGGGTGGATGGACCAAATCATCAAGATGTAATTTGCACGAAGTGGGTTTTCAAGAACAAGAGATGAGAAAAATGTGATAACCGGAATAAGGCAAGACTTGTTGCTAAGGGGTATTCCTGTCGGAAGGAATTGATTATGATGAGACCTTTGCACCGCTACGCCTAGAAGCCATTAATTTACATTTAGCATATGCTTCCCATGTAGGGTTCATTTGTGTATCGGATGGACGTAAAAAGTGCATTCTTAAGCGGGGGTACTAGCGAGAGGAAGTTTACGTCGAACAACCTCGAGGCTTTGAAAAGGGCAAACGTGTACCGTTTAAGAAAATCTCTTTATGGCACGAAACAAGCTCCTCGAGCTTGGTATGATACACTCTCTCGGTTCTTGATCGACGATGGGTTCACTAAAGGCGAACAAAGGCGAGAACCTTATTTAGAATAGAAGATGGAAAAGATATTCTGATGGTTCCCGGATCTCGTGGGCGACATCATCTTGGATCTCCCAACAAGAGTCTCATGTGAAAAATTCAAAGAAAGATGCAAGGAAGTTCGAAATGTCCATGATGGGGACGGATGAATTACTTTTACGGGTCTCGGGTGAAGCAAAAGTCGAAGGATATTCATCACTTAAGCAAAGTACACCGAGAATTTATTGGCTAAGTTTGGAGTTCAAAATTGCAAAAAGCCAAAATTCCTATGATGACCGGATTCAAGATGGATCGAGATGAGGATGGTCGAAAAACAAATCGAAAGAATATAGGGGCTCTCATTGGATCTCTACTATACATTTGCCCGGCGGACGGATATAACCTTTTGCAATAGGTGTATGTGCGATTTCGTGCAAATCGAATGACAAGCCACCTAAAGCGACTAAGCGATTTTAAAAATCCTGAAGAGACAATAAACCTTGGTTTATTTTACCCATCGATGATGATAATCTAGAGCTTAGTGGTGTTGGGGATTATCTTGAAAAGTATGCTTTTTACTTTGTATAATCAAAAAGCTGAATTTCGGTTCTTATTCTTTGAAATAAATTGTTTATCATGATGCTTTAAATATGATTGAATGTTATATATATTCTTGCATAAGCGTTCAATAATTTGTGCGTGTTACATTGTAGTTAATTTAGTGATACCCGATCACATAAGATTAAATTAACGGTCCTTATAACTATAAGTCGCCCGTTCACGACCTAGATGGAAATGAACAACCATCGCGAAAGGTTGAGGTGTAAGGCTCGCATTGGTTTGTCTTGACCAAGAGATTACACTAGTGCATGGGCGATCTTGTTTGAATAGGACCTCTGAGGAGGATAAATTCTTGAGCCCGAACAAGGAAGAATTAGACCTCGTTTTGTTGTTTCTTAACCTTCGTCCCTTAAATAGGATCACGTGGGATCGTAACTATTGCTTTGACTTATCATGGGTAGCGAATCGGGAGAGAGATTCAATACTTTTTATCTTGGGCAATATTATTGGTCACATGTGATTGCTAAGATTTAATACGAAGAATCGTTAAGTAATCACGCTTGCTTGATTTGCCCTTGGGAGGTTCATAAGTTTTATCATACCAAATCTTGCAAGTGGAATTTGTTTTAGGTATGGATAACAATGTTGAACCGTTCCTCGACCAAGGACAAAAGATATTAATTAACTAAAGCTATTTGGGTGGCTTGAATTAATTAATGGGCTAGATAATCTTAAACACGAAATGATGACCAAGAGCCATATTGATTTGTAATATGGGTTAAGATGGATAGTCTTGATATTAATTATGTAGTGGGATTAATTAATATTTATGGGCTTGAATTATATTGTGGCTCAATATTAGATATTCAAGATCCATTAGAAGGTCCAATCTTAATTCTCCTAAAGGCCCCTCAGGTAGCCCAACATATAGTCCATTAACTCGAAAAAGGTGATTAAAATAAAATAAATATTGTTCTTAATATTCCTATGATTTTTTTGAAATTATGGATAAAAGAGGGAGAAAAGATTTTCTTTGAATTTTGTTATGGAATGAAGATATGTATTCTTGGAATACAAGATTATCTCATTAAATTCAAGAAATCTCCCACTTGGTTATTCATTAAGAAATTTTGAAATTTTTGGAAATATAGTGGGCAAGAAAGATTTTCTTGATTTTCTTGAAAAGATATTATGGAAGATATGTATTTCTTAAAATACAAGAGTATCTCATAAATTCAAGAAAATCCAAATCTTGGACTCTTGCTTAATATTTTCAAAATAATATCCATAATAGAGGAGGTGGATTTTTGTGGAATATTTTAATTATGGGAAAGAGAATATATGGGATATATTCAAGATTTCTTGGTGACCAAGAAAAGTCTTATCCCACATTGAAAAATAACAAAAATTTCGTCCCCCTTCTCTCCTATAAATAGGGGATGATTAGTTCATTCCCAAGTACAATTCCATGTGCTGGAAATATTAGCAAATCCACATAAGTGGTGCAACAAAGTTTATTTTTTCCTTTTTGTTAATTGTTCATGAGTATCCTTCCACCGGATTGTCGAGCAAGGGCTAAGGAATACTTGGGAAGTCCTTTTGGTTAGTCCGTCCGGACCCCAACGCCATCCCGAGAGGTGCGTTCACGTAAAAACGTAGAGATTCCACATGCGTGGTTTTACGTGGCTTTTTATATGCATGATATGTTGTTGTAATTATTATTTGAATTAATATAGGATTAATTCATGCTAGTAATAATTAATGAATTAAATTTGTATTTAAATATTCACCTTTTAATAGATCTGCATGCAACTCATTTCCCCAACAATTGAGCCCTTTATTTTCTCTGATTTTTTAAATTGTAATTTAATTCACGGACATTAAATTTGAAATTGATAGTAGAAATATTTAGATCTGCTTTTGCGGTATCCAATTGTCATGGATTTTAATGTTTTATTTTGCATGCATATAAACGTGGTGGTTTTTTAATTGATTCGTTTTGATTTGTTTTTGCCTCGTGAGAAAATCCACGAGTAGACTAAGATTTGTTTGATTTGATCAATGTAATAGACTAGTCTAGATCTAGGTTTATTTATTTTTGTAAATAAATTGTAACCGGATCGGGAACGAAGAGACAAAGAATTAAAGGATCGGCAACTTAGTGGGAGTGAGATCCTCATCACAATTGAGCAACGTTATTTAATGTAGAAGACATTGCAATGCTACGTAAGTGGCGGATATTGCAATGCT
This sequence comes from Stenogyne calaminthoides, assembly GCA_037126765.1. Classification (NCBI taxonomy): domain Eukaryota; kingdom Viridiplantae; phylum Streptophyta; class Magnoliopsida; order Lamiales; family Lamiaceae; genus Stenogyne; species Stenogyne calaminthoides. Next base: position 21,591,209 of record JBBCBC010000028.1, read on the forward strand.
ACGATAGTAACGATTATTGCAATACTACGCAAATGTAGCGAGACATTGCAATGCTACATGAGTAGCGATTAAAAATAAATTTAAGTGCACCTATCTTTTGAAGATAAAGTTTTTTTGATTATCTTTGTGTTCCCGGTTTTAGAAAAGAATTCACTTTCGGTTTCTAAAATTCGATTAAAGGACACTAAGTTTCTTCTAATAAGAATGAAATCATTTTTGAAATGATGAGTGTATACGTTATGGACATTGATGGAAAATCTTTATACAATTAATCGTACACACCACTCACGAAACGTATCCTATAACACATCAATTTACGAGAAAAGAAAACGTTCATCATACGTGAACGACACTTTTTGGCATCTAAGATTAGGTCATATAAATCGAAGAGGATCCAAAGGTTGGTGAAAGATGGTTCATTTGGAGAGTCTCCAAGTTGAATCGATTTCAACTGCGAATCATGTTTGGAGGGTAATATGACCAAGATGGCATTTGAGCCAAGGAATGGGGCTAAAGAAATGTTAGAGATCGTTCACATAGATGTCATGTGGGTTCAATGTCAACCAAAGCAAGAGGAGGTTATGAGTAATTTTATTGATGATTACTCAAGGTACATTTTCCTTATGAAGCATGAATCTGAGACCTTTGAGAAATTCTAAAGAATTTAAGGGTCAAGCGAAGAATCATATGGAAAAACGTGTATCAAGTCTCTACGATCGATCGTGGAGCGAATACCTCGGCGATGAGTTTTTGAACTACTTATCCGATGAAGGATTGTATCCCACTCACCGCAGACCTAACCCCTCAACAAAACGGGGGATTGCAGAGCAAAGCAACATAATTCTTTTGGAAATGGTTAGATCAATGATGAGTTATACGGATCTTCCCTTTTAAATCGTTCTGGGGTCATGCCTTGGAAAACAAATGACTTATATTCTGAACTTGGTGTTATCCAAATCGGTTCCCAAAACCCCAAAGAATTGTGGACCCACGCAAGTCTAGTGTGAGACACATGAGAACTTTGGGGGTGTCGACCCTCGTGTTGGACAAGGAAACCGTAAATGGATCCTCGATCGTAATTAAAGTCGCTTTTGTAGGATACCCGAGGGAACAAAAGTGGTGAATGTTCTATAGTTCCGAAGATCAAAAGGTGGACATCCGCACCCACTTTAGATTTTTGGAAGAAAACTATAGAACCAAAGAAAACCCGTGTCGTAGATTACCTTAAATGAGCTTAGAGGGCAAACCTCGGTCTGCGTATCTTAGATGATATACCAAACGATACGTTTTCTGGCGAACCTCGTTATAGTGGGAGGGTTGTTAGATGTACCCGAGAGATTCATGGGAATAGGAGAGTCCTCGGACTTGATTCACTGAATCGCACCCATGGACATATAATGAGGCACTCCAAGATATGGATGCGTTTCTTGGCAAACAAAGAATGAAAGCGAAGTAGGTTCTATGTTTCATAATAGAGTGTGGGAGCTAGTCGAACCACTTAATGGGGTCAAACCCATTAGATGCAAGTGGGTATATAAGAGGAAAAGAGGAGGGACGGGAAGGTTGAAACCTTTTTAAAGCAAGACTAATGGCGAAAGGTTATACTCGAAAGAAAGGGATCGATTATGAGGAAACTTTTTCGCCAAGAGCCATGCTTAAGTCCATCCAAGATTCTCTTATCGATTGTCACTTGCATTTCGACTTTGAAATCAAGAAATGGATGTCAAGATGCCTTTCATAACTAAGTCTTGACGAAGAGATCTATATCTGACAACCCCAAGGTTTCATTGAAACAGGGCCAAGAACATCTTGTTTATAAGCTCAAGAAGTCCATTTACGGACTCAAACAGGCATCGAGCTTGGAACCAATGTTTTGATCATGTTATAAAGTCTTACGGGTTTGATCAAAATGAGTTTGAAAGTTGTGTGTATAAAAAAGCGGTGTGAACCGCATTGGTATTCTTAGTCTTATCGTGAAGCGACATTTCGATCGCCGGGAACGATGTGAAGGTGTTATCGAGCGTATGGGCATGGCTTTCAAAAAAAATTTTGATATGAAGGACTTAGGGAAGCTGGCACGCCCTTGGGATCAAGATCACTCGAGATCGCAAGAAAAGGATGTTAGGGCTTATCGCAAGTTTTCATACATAGACAACCGCCTTGAAACGTTTAAAGATGCAAGATTCCAAGAAAGGATTCGTACCTTTGGGGCATGGAATCCATCTATCCAAGAAAATGTCCCCTAAGACGAAAGAAGATAGATGACATGAAAGGCATTCCTTATGCCGGTCGCCGTAGGAAGTCTTATGTATGCAATCTTGTGTAAAGGACCGAATATCCGCTTCTGCAGTGGGCATGGTGGCAAGATATCAAAGTAACCGGGAAAGAGCATTGATTGCGATTAAAAACATTCGAAGTATCCGAAAAGAACTCGATAGAATGTTGGTTTATCGATCCAGAAGTCCAATCCCGATCTACGGACTCGGATTTCCAATCAGTTTAGATTCGAAAATTATCCACTTTTCGATTAGTGTGTTTCCATTTGGGAAGTGTAGCCATCCAACGGACGAGTGTGAAGCGTAAATGCATCACCGACTCAACCATGGAAGTCGGGTAAGTAGTCGCTTGTGAAGCGGTGAAAGAACCGATTGGGCTCTAGATCTTCTTAGTGGACTTGGATGGTGTTCTTCATTTGTCTAGCGAAGATACGCTGAGGGCAAATACGCAAATTCAAGAGAACCAAGAGTCCACGAGTCAAACAAACACATTAAAGGAAAGACATCTTATCGAGAAAATCGTTAAGAGAGGAGATATAGATGTGGCAAGATATGGCGTCGAGGACAACCTAGCGAGATCCTTTCACAAAAGAGTCTGCCTCTGAATACATTCGAGAGACATGTGGAAGGAATGGGTGTCAAGACAGATTTGCTAATCTGCTTTGAGTATAAGTGGGAGATATTATTAGGTTCGTGTAGGTGACATTAGATGTCACGGACTACTCGAGACGTGTTGTAGTATACTTAAAAGCGGACTTTGAGTATAAGTGGGAGATTGTTGGGGATTATACTGAAAAGTATGCTTTTTACTTTGTATAATCAAAATAGAATTTCCGGACTTATTCTTGAAATAAATTGTTTATCATCGATGCTTTAAATATGATTGAATGTTATATATATTTATTTAAATCGTTCAATAATTAAATGCGTTTATGTTTAGTTAATTTAGTGATACCCGATCACGAAGATTAAATTAACAAATCCAACTATAAGTCGCCATTCACGACCTAGATGGAAATGAACAACCATCGCGAAAAGGTTGAGGTGTAAGGCTCAGATTGTTTGTCTTGACCAAAGAGATTACACTAGTGCATGATGATCTTGTTGAATAGGACCTCACAGAGGATAAATTCTTGAGGCGAACAAGGAAGAATTAGACCTCAAAATGTTCGTTGTTTCTTAACCTTCATTCCTTAAATAGGATCACGTGGGATAGGTAACTATTGCTTTGACTTATCATGGGTAGCGAATCGAGAGAGATTCAATACTTTTTATCTTGGGCAATATTATTGGTCACATGTGATTGCTAAGATTTAATACGAAGAATCGTGTCTTGTGTGCGCTTTTGTTTGATTTGCCCCCCTTGGGAGGTTCATAAGTTTTATCATACCAAATCTTGCAAGTGGAATTTGTTTCCTGATGGATAATAATGTTCAACCGTTCCTCGACCAAGGACAAAAGATATTAATTAACGGAAAGCTATTTCAAAGGGCTTGAATTAATTAATGGGCTAGATAATCTTAAACACGAAAATGATGACCGGAGCCATATTGACCGTAATATGGGTTAAGATGGATAATATAATATTAATTATGTAGTGGGATTAATTAATATTTATGGGTTTGAATTATAGTGGCTCAATATTAGATATTCAAGATCCATTAGAAGGTCCAATCTTAATTCTCCTAAAAGGCCCCCCCGAGTAGCCCAAATATATAGTCCATTAAACCAAAAAGGTGATTAAAATAAAATAAATATTGTTGCTTAATATTCCTATGATTTTTTCGGTAAATTATGGATAAAAGAGGGAGAAAGATTTTCTTTGGATTTTGTTATGGAATGAAGATATGTATTCTTGAATACAAGATTATCTCATTAAATTCAAGAAATTCCACTTGGTTTATTCATTAAGAAATTTCAAATTTTTGAAATATAAAAGCAAGAAAGATTTTCTTGATTTTCTTGAAAAGATATTATGGAAGATATGTATTTCTTAAAATACAAAGAGTATCTCATAAATTCAAGAAAATCCAAATCTTGAACTCTTGCACTTAATATTTTCGAAATAATATCCATAATAGAGGAGGTGGATTTTTGTGGAATATTTTAATTATGGGAAAGAGAATATATGGGATATATTCAAGATTTCTTGGTGACCAAGAAAAAGTCTTATCCCACATTGAAAAATAACAAAAATTTCGTCCCCCTTCTCTCCTATAAATAGGGGATGATTAGTTCATTCCCAAGTCAATTCCATGCCGAAATATTAGCAAATCCACATAAGTGGTGCAACAAAGTTTATTTTTTTCTTTTGTTAATTGTTCAGCATCCTTCCACCGGGATTGTTTGAAAGGCTAAGGAATACTTTGGGAAGTCCTTTTGGTTAGTCCGTCCAATCAATCGCTTATCCCGTCCAGGTAATGCGTTCACGGTAAAACCCGATTCCGCATCAAACGAGGTTTTTACGGGCTTTTTATATGCATGATATGTTGTTGTAATTATTATTTTAATTAATATAGGATTAATTCATGCTAGTAATAATTAATGAATTAAATTTGTATTTAAATATTCACCCGGTAGATCACAATAAAACTCATTTCCCAACAAGTGGGTATTCTTATTCTCGAAATGGAGGTATAGATCGATGAAAAATCAACCTCGTGAACATATCGGTTTTATAAGAATTACGATCTAAGTAGTTTTCAAAAGCGGAGACATCGCCACAACATCTACTGTGGGCAGAATATACATAGCTGCGAAATATGTTTGCTCCCAACCGCTAAGCTTATTTAAATTTTTTATATAGATTATAACATTGTAGCTAAGAATGTACCTATATTCTAAGATGAGAATAAAAATATATGTCTTATCACAACGTAATCGTTTATTACACACAAGATGCAAGCATGTGGATGTCGGACACCATTTTATAAGAGATCATGTTGAAAAGAAGAATATCGAGAATGGAAAAGATTCATACCGATATCTGAAAAGTTAATATTCTAACCAAGCCAATAAATGAGATCGATTCGTAGAATTATGCAATGGCTAGGGCTTCTAGATCTTGGAGAAAAAAAACACCTAAAATGCTTGATGGATTATTCTCGAACCCCAACACTAAGAGACTAACCCGGGTTAAGCGGAATCAAATTGAGTTTATATCTCAATGATCGAGATCACCAATCGAAATCGATATGAGAAGGTATTTGACGATTAAAAAATATCGATTAAATAATCGTCGAAATTGTTTATCAGTTAAAGAAACGCCAGGTTTAAAGGATTATCCGATTAAATCGGGTTTAGTTATTTTACATCTTTTGTAAAGTCGATTAAAATGATATTCAACAAGCAAGATTCACAGATTAAAGCCCACAATCGCATAAGAAAAGCGAGAATTTACACAACAATGGAATAATAGAACTTTTCATTGATAAAGACCCAAGGTCGGGTTATATTACAAGTTACAAATTGACCCGGAGGTCAAGACATAAGTCATAACCGAAAAACCCTAAACCTATAACCCTAAACCTCATCCTAACCCTCCTAGAAGTGAAGGAGAGAGAGATTTTAAGATCTCATGCTCTCATTTTCCCCACTTAACAAGCGGTGAGAGAGGCTTTGAAATAATCCTAAGCCGCAAGAAACATTAAAACCAAAGGAGCGAGAGAGATTGATAGATTTTAAGCCAGAGCCCTTATTTTAAGTCAATGGGCTTCCAACAGTCTAAAAATGGAGCACATGCCAAGAAAGTGGTTCAAAGACCTTATGGGCACATGTATCGTGATGCAAAATTGAGTTGATATAATGAAGATCAAAAATTGTCCGATCCAGCATCAGATATCAAACTCATGTTTTATATCAAATCGGTATGTTGATGCGTGTTCCATTATCTCGATAGACACACAAAGGTCGCATACGGTTGGGGAGAAGTGTTACCGATTCCATGACAGAGAGCCGCCTTTGGTGGTAGTAGGTAAACAACAACAATTGTATGTGAAATCTTTGATGATTTAAAAAATAAAAAATTGAAAACAAAGGGTTGATTTGAGAAGTTTGAAATCATTGAAAAAGGGGGTAAAGGTGTTTGCCTAAGTCTCACCGTAAATAAGGGTTCACTCAATGCATGATTTTTACAAAGAAGATAAGTATGGTGAATGGGTTATGTTGTGTAAAACATTGGTCCAATTTATAGAGGCTAAGAAGTGGTTCAAATGCAAATTTGATTTCAAAAAGCCTTTTTTAGAAATTTGCATCACAAGGACAACAAAAGAAATCATATCGATAATTGGATAAATTTACGGGCGGGATTGACATATCGAAAGATTCGCACTATAATTACAAAGATGTCAAATCGCTACCAACTTAGGGAATAGAGGCTACTATTCTGCACTAAGTTTTGGCGGTAACACTTTATCCCAAGAATTGGCTTGATCTCGAGAAGATCTCGATTAGGTCCACAAAAAATGATTACATATGGAACCGGACGGATGAGGAAGATCACTGAGTCTGAATATCTCAACCGATATATCACCAAAGAAAGATCCGAATATCCCGATTGAAGGGGAACTTCAATCGATCAAAGAGGATCGTACTAGGAAATCGACGCGATAAATGAAAATGTATCTGTTGAAAAGAAATAACTTGGGAAATTATAAGGTTTAAGCGTAAAAACTAAGATCAACAAGTGAAATCAACTACAAGTTTCTACAAGTGGTATTGATTTTTATTGAAAAATCACCAACGATCATACTTTTTTTTTCCCTTGTTATTTGCTTTTTTGGATCTTATCTGTTTTATTTGCCTTCTTTATCAGACATTACGTGGTGGACGATTCCCTCGCAAATCATTTAATGCAGACGTGGGGTAACTGTATTAATTGCTACAAAATCGAGACTTTTAAATCCAAAAGGTTTTATATGAGCTTTTTCCCGACCATACGATCAAAACCGCTTAATCAATCGTTTAATCTTTTCAAAACTAAACAAGATCTTCCAAATCTTGTCTTTTTTCCTCCTCATCTTTATAAGGTTCATCAAAACCCTACCAGAGTTTTCAATTCACAAACTTGCGATTTATTCTCAAAACTCTCCAGTTATTTCTCTGCGATTCAAAGTGTTTTTCTTAAGTTTCAAAATTATCTTCCCAAAAATGTAATCCGCAATTCGATTATGTGATGAATCTTCTTTCCTTAAAAATCCATTGATCTTAAAGATTTTGTCAATCGATGATATCCTGTGTTATGCTTTATTGTTTCTTGGTTTCCGCATGAGGTTATCGATTCTTAGGCACGTATAGGTCCGATAATTAATATATGATATCTCTATGTTTATGCACAACTTTAATCGAGTCTATCTTATTGTAGATGGCCGCCACTTTAATAGGAAAAATAATGTGCAATTATGCGGAATCGGCATTAAGGATTGCCGATGACAAGTTCGTGACAAAAGTGTTACAACGATCCGGAATCAATGGAAGTGGAGCAAATTCTCAAGAAAGGAGGTCTTGAGAAATATTCGCCGCTTTCATCGCCAATCCAAAGGATGCAAGATGAAGCACTCGAATTCCTAAGGAATTTAAGGGTGGATACTGACGCAGCTCGGAGAGAAATTAATTTTCGTCCGGTCAACGGAGAAGAGATCGACCGACGAATGAGGATATAACTCGTCTGCTCACTTTGCCAAAGGACGAATCTCTTTTTGCCACTATCTGAGAGAATGAAGATGAGCTGATCGAAACGAACTCTTCGAAGAGGCTAACAAACATCGACAACGGCCGGGTTTTGTCGGACCAATGCTTAAGAGGAAATACCTGATTTGTTGTTTGACATATTGTCAAAACAATCATGGGTATTTCGTTGTGAATGGTTTAACATCGGTCAAATGTGACATAATGGGCTAGAATAATTGATGAAGCCAAGAACATCAATTGGCATGGGTTCCTAAAGGCCATTCTACTCCAAGAACATGAGAAATTTGTTAGTTAATGAATGGAAAAGTCTATCTGATTCAAGAAGAGGATCGGCCAATCTCAACAAGGTTGGGTTTATCCTAAAGGATAAAATGCCAAATGCCAATGGGGACCCGTAGAATGGATTTACGAAGTCCTACAAAGGCTTTCCTTTCCACCACATCAGCCATATTTGGGCCGCAGGACGATGACATCGCTCACCCCCAAAGGCGAAGAAAGGAAAGAGGTGCGAAGCGCCTAAATCGTCACCGAGATGCCCTTAAAATGAAAAGAAAACCGGGTGAAGGCCCAGAAAGAGGCCTTATCATGGCAGTCGACTAATTCTGCTTTCAAGATGAGTCGATGAAGAATGAGCTGACTACCCCGATGTTTATAAAAATCAGTGAAATCGACGCTTTCAAGCCGAGAGCTCGCTGTAACATTCTCCGGAGAAGGAAGCATGGATTTAACGATCTCCTTCTCCTTCCAACCGAGTCGATTCACCGCCTCGCATTTCATCGTCAGCCGAAAGCATGTTTCTCCTTCTTCCACCTGCCCGCCACGAACTCAAACTACATCACTTCGCCAACCAGAAAGTTTTCATCTGTTAGGGAACCAAAGACTTCCACAGCCTGAAACGTAACCTCAGCAAAGTCGAGCCAATCGGCCAACTTCATTTCACTAAGTACCGCTCGTAACTTCCACATCTCATCAACCTCAACTGACAGTATTACCCCGAAGTCTAGATCATCAAAGACCATCACAGGAAATGGTCGTAATGCAAATCGAACGAGAAATTGATGAGATGTATCCAACTCGTCGCCCATCCTCGCTATTAGAGAGGAAATTACGGAGATCCTCACTGGGAGAGATCTTCGATTAAAAAGTTTCTCGATTTTATAATGATTATTGAATGTATGGGCTATTTATGAGTTTGCAGATTTTATTTTGTATGAGGAAAATCACAAAGTGGGATCACCAATCGAAATATAAATCGGGCCGAATCTATCATAAATCTAATCCACAGAAGCCGGGTTGCATGGAACAAGGAGAACTTGAGATCGCCAAGAAGCTCTGCAGAGACAATCATAATGAAGGATGCACGAGGAGTCAGCTGATGATAAGGAATCGGTGTCGCAGTTCTTGACCAAACCACTGGAGGCAAAAAATAATCGAAAAGAGATCCGGTGACGCAAAACATTCCAACATCTCACATCATCACGATCAATCTTCGTGAGATCGATCTTGTCTCAAAGATCTCCCGAAAGAAGAAGTTGAGGAGTGATAGTCGAGCATGAGGCAGATTAGCCTCAAAAAAAATGAGAACAAAAAAGGAATTGGCTATTTCCCAGATTGAGGCAATCAAAGATCGGCTTCTCCCAAATGTGACCACCGTATGTTCCAGAACTTATAAAATCGGGCTGATGACAAGCTGATTCAGTGGATCAACAACAAGTTTTTTTCCGATGCCAATGAAAAAGCTAGAATCGATGAAGAGAAACTTGACAAACCGATTTTACACTCTACACGCCATGGAATCATCGAGACGAAGCTGATCTCGAAGGTTCAACAACTAATCGCTCAAGTTCGGTTTATTTATTGCTGGATCTCAACGAGGCAATATCGGTCGATTTTGGATCCTAACTTCCCACTCCACGACTCTTTTGATCAAACCAAAAAGGGGAAGGACGGAGTGAGAAACCAACCAACATGATCGTAAACAATGGAAGATCTAATTCAGACCGGTTGAAGTCTATGGACAAAGACTAGACCATCTCGGACCTCTTTCTTCATGAAGTCACCAAAAGATGGAAAAGTCAAAGGCAAGAAAGTTAGTCAAGTGTACTTTGAGACATCACAATCAGACTAAATGCACTTTCGATTAAGATAGTCACAAGAAGACAACTAGCCGACATGTGGCCGATATGAATCGCTAAGAAACTGCTCAAAGAGCAGACACAAGAGGACCTAAAAGCGAAGAAGAAAGAAGGATAAATTGACAGAGGCGTAAAAATCAAGAAGAGATTCAGACGAGAGCGAAGAAAGGAAAGGCCGGAAAATCTTTTAAACCTCAACGCCAAAGAAGAATTGATGAGATCATACCAAAAACCGTCGCACATGCTAAGAGGTTTGAGGAATGGGAATAAGATCGTAAGAATGGCTTCTCGATGCTTTTTGTTCTTGATCTTGTTCCACAAGAAGAATCTCGGATGATGAATTCCTCAACTGGTTAGAATATAAATACCCAGATTTTCCCAAGTATCCGGAAAATGAGGCCAAACTTATCAATGTAAAAATATCTCGCCAAGAGTATGATCTGCTGGATTACTCAAGAAGGCGGATGGCTCATTTGATGATGGCATTTCAGAGATTCTATTTTGAAATCCCGAGCAAAACGCATATAAGCTCGATCCTCGGCAGGACCGATGATGCGAATGGAAACTATATCGGATTTTCAACGTGCCTCAAGATCAAAAGAGAGATGCGAAGGATCTGAGCCTAAAGAGTGAAGAATCGAGAAGGCGCCTCTCGATCACTACATTTTAAACTCAAACTTTTCGATGTAACATGTAATCGGCGTATCTAATAAGAAAAGTTTATTTTAAATCCTAGACAAAATCTCATTGTCTTACGATTATGTGCTCTTTCTTTGTTCTATTTTATCAATCGTGTTTGGTTTCTCGGTGTTTTGGTTTCATCAAAAAGGAAATTGTTGGGAAATTTATAGTTTTGATGAAAGTTTGTAAACACATGTAATAGGACCACCAGAATCGAGACTGTTAATTAGGTGATGTTTATATTACTGCCTTATAGAATACCAAATTGATAATTCTTCATAGAACAACCGATGTAATAGATAGGTCACATATTGAGGGGACCTCAATATGTATAGGTCGAATCTCAAGATTCAAGAATGTAGATGTCCGACCGAGCGGAGAATGCAAGAGAAGAACAAAGATCGATCGATCCGACCGTCGAATATCTCAATTTGAAGTCATAAAGCTCAAACTCGCAATACTTGAAGATTAACCCGGAAGACCTACATCGGTAAGTCCGCTAGTTGAAGCTAAGTCAACCGGCCGTGAAGACTCGTCAGTAGATCGATCGATTTTTGGTGATCAAGTCAAGCTCACCAGTGAAAATCGATGTTTAACCTTAATCATACGCCGATGATCTGAACAAGAAGAATGTCAACCTTAGTTGGAAGAACAACCTGATCAAAAAGTCGTCGTTTATCCATAGAACGAGACCGCATTATGATCGGGACAATTCACAGATTTGGTCTTTGCTCTCTCTAACGGCTATAAAATACAAATTCACGCTTTAATGCCGCTTCACAAGACGCTACATCAATCCCTAAGTCTACCAAATATAGCTTTGAAATTGAATTGCTCTCCAACGACTCTTTGATTTCAAGGTCTATAAATATGGGATTACACTTCCCAGAGTGAAAAAAGCGGAAACAAATCAAGAAGCTCAAGCAATTTTTGATTTCGCACGAAGAACACGATCAAGAAGATTATTTTATTAAGTGTTCATCCCATAAGTTCTTAAGATAGAAATCTTTTCATCTAGCTGATAGGCTATCTCAAACACCAGAAAAGATTTCATAGTTGGAACCAAAACAATCTTATCCAAACCCAAAGTTAGGTTAAGTTGTTTAGCAAGATTTCGCATCAGGGTTTCTAGTTCCTCTGAGGATCTGGATTAAATGAGAACTCGTAAACATCTGTTGGTGTAATCGTGTTTGGACTAACACATAAATCTAAGTCCATTGGTTAAGTTGGTGCCCCTTGTGATAGGGAAAGAGTGGACGTAGGATCGGTTTGTCCGAACCACTAATAAATCTTGTGTGCCTTCTTTGCTTTGATTAATTGTTTTAATAATACACCGCAACTTTTTAACGCTTGAATACATATTACGTTCTCGTTAAGATCACTAGCATCAAGCTTCGATGCGATCGACAACACTTTAGTCAACTGACCGAAAGACCGACTTTTGGAACCGATTTATAAAATCGTTTTTTCTCACTTCAAGTTTAACGAAGCCTGCGACACAGCTAAAACCGAGTTACCGGCCAATCTGCCAAAGCGATTAGTAAGTTGGTTATCATCCAAACCGATTCGCCACACTGACAAAGCAACCGCCCGTCACACCCTATCTTCGACAAAGTTTTTAAGTCTATTCACCCCCTCCTTCTAGACTTCGCCCACAAACCCGGGGTTTTACCTACACACCCATTATTTTATTATAATTAATTATTGATATTCATGAAGGATACAGAAAATGGAAAGTATATATCTAGATCTCATGCTCATATAAATGGAAAAGTATCTAGATAGTGTCCAACTTTGGTCAACAAAATTCGCCCCACAAAAAATCTAGTAGTTGATAAGAGTCTTGTTCAATCCGACTAATTCCATTACATCAATCTTTTCGTGCCCTAAGTTAAAACCAACACTATCTCCTTATTAATATATTAATTCAAATACTTAATACGTGGTGCATGTCACATAGATATTTCCAATCATATGGTAATATATTTTTGCGATTTGATTTTGAGAGCATACATGCATACTTTCATACACTTAAGAGAATTAAGTGTTGTACATTTGATTAGAACTGTGAATTAAGCACTTAAACTTTCATTGATTTAAACATAGCTTACAACTTGCAGTTCAACCAGAGCATGCAGTTGTAACGTCATTGCACTACACTCCAACGCTTAGCTATGCCCATAATCAGTGTCGCAGTTAATGTTGACCCAGAACAAGGAAATGATCTATCGGCAGCCTTTATTTCCCTGTCAT